>CAHIKZ030002366.1:440000-445000 GCA_903632075.3 Acanthosepion pharaonis
ATATCTTCTGGTCGGCCTATGATCGCCTTATAAACCCATTCGTCGACTAGGACATATGACAATGAGCTGAGTTAAAGGGAAATAGCTGATAAACCATTAAGTGGCATGGCACGTGGATCTAGAACAATCTACCCCAGGGGATGAGATAATGGTTTCAATTCAAAATTCCAATCACCTGAAGACGTGAATATAGCAATAAAGATGAGACCAACAGTCTGAACAATGTAAATAATGCAAATATTCTCTTGTCTTAATAGTAAGTCGATTATATCGGTTCGATAACGTCTAATTGGCAGCTGATCAAAAGAATGATTGACATGGGGCAAGGAATCCCTTGTGAATTTTAACGATTCCAAGACAAAACCTCTGTGAGAAACCCGCTTTTCTTTTACTTTAGATTTATGTCAGATATATCCAGGCGAGAAAAAATTGTCTAGCAGTTGAATCGAGATAATTATTCCAATTCAAATCAACAGAAAACATTAAACCGAGAAACCGCAAACTCTCCTTGAGGTTTATTCCAGTCATTAACAATTATGGCTGAAAGAATCTATGAAGCTTGGGATAAGAATAGTGAAGCTCAGATATTACTTCAGATAATTTGAAGTTATTTGAGAGAACCAAACATATTAGAAGCTATGCGAAACTTTTTACAGCCGGAGAAGTGATTCTTGTGGCGTATAGCATTAAGTGAAACAAAAACAACACTTTGGTTTCACTTGGTAGTTCCAATAATATACAAATCATCGTTGCCAGTCAGCCTCAAGGTATTTGGAGAGATCACTAGTGCTGGCGACGTTATGCCTCAGGCTCAACATGGAGATATAAATCAAGTACCTTGGGTCAAGAGGTGGGCGGCTGGAAGTACCGAGGTTTGGCAACAGGAAACTGCACCATGACACAGAAGCAGGAGAGCCCCAAAATGGCTGTGAGACAATTTCTGCGACCACATCGCTCCTTACATCTGACCACCTAACTCCCCAGACTGCAATACCCTTGATTATTGTGTGGAGCGCTGATGAGCAAGAGACCAACAAAACTCCTCGTAACTCCAAAGATGAACTGAAGGCAAGGATAATGGCAGCATTCTCCAACTTAAACATCCAGAAGAGTCGGAGGAGATTCCGAAGTCGTTTGGAGGCCTTGGATGAAGACACCCGCGATTTTGTTGAATAAATTTATCATTTCAAGATGTTTTCTGTAATTTTGATAATTTTGAGATGTAGGTGTTATTTTCATTTTTGCGGAAAATTAATTTAAGGCATTAATTTCGGAGCATCCACCCTGAATGCGCGCGTGCATGCTCTTATGCGCACAACCGTGTGTATGTGTGTGTGTGGGCGGGCGCAGGCGTTTGTGTCTACATGTCTGGAGCACACGCAACACTATTCTCTCTCACACTCTCTATATCTATCTATCTATCTTAGTCTGTTCATATTTATCTATCTATCTATCTCTCTCAGTCTGCTCATATCTATCTATCTATCTATCTCAGTCTGCTCATATCTATCTATCTATCTATCTATCTATCTATCTATCTCAGTCTGTTCATATCTATCTAACTATCTATCTATCTATCTATCTCAATCTGTTCATATCTATCTAACTATCTATCTATGTATCTCAGTCTGTTCATATCTATCTATCTATCTATCTATCTATCTATCTATCTATCTATCTATGTATTTAATTGATAGTGCGTTTCAATAAAAAATATCTAAATCTAAATATGGAAACCATTAACAGAAACATGATCTCAAATATATATATATATATATATATATATATATATATATATATATATAATGAAAACCTTAAGTTTCGTTCTTAATTGCTGATGAGATAATATCTTTATGAGAAGAATTATTTACTCTCATTTTCTTCGCTTTAGACCGATGAAGGCAAGCGCTTGTTGTTTTTAAAAAAGTTAGATCTTATCACAAGTTAATCACCTGTCATGGAAACACAGACTCCACTCAGAAACAGACAGTTGATATTTCTAGGGCATATCATGAGGAGTGACGACTTGGAAAATTTGACACTCACAGGACAGCTTGAAGGCAAGTTAATGAGTAAAGCAACGCATATTCTACGGAATTTTGTGTCAATGGATGGCAGAACAGTGTTTTGAACAGATAACAAAAAAGACAACATTTATTAAGAACGACAAAGGACAGGAAATTGTGAAGAGCCATCATCTCCGACGTCTTGAGCTTAAACATCACACAGAAGAAAAAGAAGCATGGGCTTGCGTAAATAGATGACGGAACAGGGTTTAGGGGAGATAGCAAAAAGATCAAATTTATTAAGAGCTACAAAGGACAGGAAATTGTGGCGAGTCATGATCGGCAATGTCCTGAAGGGACACGGTAGATAAAATTAATACACTCACAGGATTTATTGAAGGGAGAAGGGGCAGATGAAATCAGTGAATATCTTTCCGAACGAGCTTTTGTATATGGTTGGCAGAACAGGGATTTGGTGAGAAATCTTACTAAGGGCAAAATAAGAAAAGGAAGTTGTCGAGAACCATGATCGCGAAGAAAAGAAAAAGAAGAAGAAATTTGTATAAATGCTTGGCAGAACAGGGATTTGGTGAGAAAACCTACTAAGAGCAAAAAAGAAAAGGAAGTTGTGGAGAACCATGATCGCGAAGAAAAGAAAAAGAAGGAGAAGAAAGTTTGTATAAATGCTTGGCAGAACAGGGATTTGGTGAGAAATCTTACTAAGAGTAACAATTGACAGGAAGTTGGGGAGAACCATGATTTCGCGAAGAAGAAGAAGAAGAAGAAGAAAGTTCGTATAAATGGTTGCCAGAACAGGAATTTCCTGAGAGATGTTACTGACAGCAACAAATGACAGGAAGTTGAGGAGAACCATGATTTCGCGAAGAAGAAGAAGAAGAAGAAGAAGAAGAAGAAGAAGAAGAAGAAGAAGAAGAAAGTTTGTATAAATGGTTGGCAGAACAGGGATTTGGTGAGAAATCTTACTAAGAGTAACAATTGACAGGAAGTTGGGGAGAACCATGATTTCGCGAAGAAGAAGAAGAAGAAGAAGAAGAAGAAGAAGAATGAATGAATGAATGAATGTATTTGTGTAAATGGTTGGCAGAAGAGGAACTAGGTGAGAAATCTTGCTAAGCACAACGAAAGACAGGAAGTTGTAGAGAGCCATGATCGCTGAAATCCTAAAAGGACACATCACAAGAAAGACAGATCAGTTCGGATGATATTAATCGGGAAATCTACAACAAGAAAACCTGACGAAGGGACGTTTATTATCAAGCGTTTTACTGGAATTCCCACGTGACACGAGCCTGTTTACAACTTGAATATGGTTTTCAAAAGTAAAGATCAACAATATATTGGTTAATCTATATGCATAAGGGAAAACTTGTTACTCACAAGACAGATTGTATGCAAGAGGAACTGAAGAAAACAATGCATAACCTGACAAGGGGGCCTAAGTATATGAATGGCGGGAAAAGGTTTAGAAAATATAACAAAAAAGACAAAATTTATTAAGAGCAAGAAACGACTGGAAATTGAGAAAAGCACTGATCACCCATCTTTTGAAGGGACACAGAAAAATGAGATTGTGCTGGCAGAACAAGAATTAGGTGAGAAATCTTACTAAGAACAACAAATGACAGGAACTGTCTATATTTCTGAGATGAGGTATTATGTACACTATTTACATTATTCAGACTATTGTCCTCATCTTTGTTGTCATATTTAGTACAACGTTTCGGCCCTTCAGTATCTGTCTATATTTCTGAGATGATGTATTATGTACACTATTTACATTATTCGGACTATTGTCCTCATCTTTGTTGCCATATTTATTACAACGTTTCGGCCCTTCAGTATCTGTCTATATTTCTGTTGATGAGGTATTATGTGCATTATTTACATTATTCAGACTATTGTCCTCATCTTTGTTGTCATATTTATTACAACGTTTCGGCCCTTCAGTATCTGTCTATATTTCTGAGATGAGTTATTTTGTACACTATTTACATTATTCAGACTATTGTCCTCATCTTTGTTGTCATATTTAGTACAACGTTTCGGCCCTTCAGTATCTGTCTATATCTCTGAGATGATGTATTATGTACACTATTTACATTATTTGGACTATTGTCCTCATCTCTGTTGCCATATTTATTACAACGTTTCGGCCCTTCAGTATCTGTCTATATTTCTGAGATGAGGTATTATGTACACTATTTACATTATTCGGACTATTGTCCTCATCTTTGTTGCCATATTTATTACAACGTTTCGGCCCTTCAGTATCTGTCTATATTTCTGAGATGAGGTATTATGTACATTATTTACATTATTCGGACTGTTATCCTCATCTTTGTAGCCATATTTATTACAACGTTTCGGCCGTTGTATGCTTCGGCCTTCTTCAGGTAATTGGAATGTCGAACTGAACCCTTTATTTCGCTCACTGTTAATGGATGCCTTTTTAATAGTATCTAATCTAGTAATTCTTTTTCTTTTTTGTTACAATGTATTACTGCTAATTTTGTTCGTTACAAAATGCATTGCTGGTAAATTTTTTCAAGTAAAATATGTCGCTGCTAATAGTTTGTTTTCCTTGCAAAAATGTATCATGTTTAACTTTTTTTTACTATGAAAGTATATTGTTTGTATTTTTACTATAGTATTTTTTATACTTTCATAGTGTTTTGACCCCAGTTTGGGGATTAACTATTTGCCCATATTTGGGACCCTCACAGGTGCGAGTCAGGGAGAATCTGGGAACACCAGCAATTAAGATTTGGTTCCACGCTCCTCAAAACCTCCTGAGCCTTGCTACCGGATGTAGTTTATCGTCATACCCAGGATGGCCCAAAACAATTAAAACTGTTACAATAAACGAAATGTATAGGAAATGAAAAGGAGGTGGTAGTGATTGAGGATTGTGAGGATAAGAAAGATAGAAAATGATTGGCCTGTGTTTTGAAGTGGTTGACATTGTAATAAACA
>CAHIKZ030002366.1:447500-485000 GCA_903632075.3 Acanthosepion pharaonis
TATATATATACTAGCAGCATGGCCCGGCGTTGCCCGTGCTTGATTCAAAAATCGTACGACTCATACAGCAATCGCTATCACTTGACTTAAAATATTTTGCCCTTCCTTGCCTTTAAAGGAGTGTCCTTTGCCGTTCTGATGTTGCTACATGCCTTACTTCTTGCCTATCTCACACTGCGAATTTTTTCTAAGCTCTATACTAAACATTAAATCTGTTACGATAAAAGAACTAAACAAAATGAACACAAAACGATCAGCTTTAAAAAAAGGACTCCTAACTGAAAATAAAACGAATGAAAAAAGAATGTTAGCAACAAATACTTTTTCACACCCAACTCAGTTCTGCGGAATCAGAATCAACGTTGAGTTTAAGAAAGCGAATGAGACAATTGGAGTAAAGTCCCATGCAAATTAAAATTTTTCCCACTTGTGACGAATGCAGCTATCGAAATTTTTTGAATGCTAGCATGCTAGTTAACATTCGTGTCAATCAGCTGTTGTCTCTCATGTTGGCCAATAGAATCTTCCTACCTATTCGTGGTAGCCAGCTATAGGGTCTCTCTCTGGCCAGTAGAAAATGACCGCAAACTACATGAAAACTGCCGTAGAAGCGTGAAAAAATCGATTATTTCCAATATCGATAGGAGTTGAGAAATGCAAAGTCGGTCTTGGCCTTCCTGCTAATTTGGAGCATGTGCATATAAATTTTGGTGCAGATCGGTTGAAAATTGCGGCCGTACATTCGTTACACATCGTGCCTAATATATGGATTCTCCCATCGCCAAAATGTAGTCAAACCGTGCGAGTTATAGTGCAAATTTTAAACAAAAAGTAATAGAATTAGCAGAAAGAATAAGAAAAGGAGCTGCAGTTAGAGAATATGAGTTGAATGAGACTAACAGACGTTTATGGAGAAAGTAAAAATGAACGAAAAATTTATATATCAACAAGTAAGTATTTATTATTATAAATCAATGACGAAAAATATATTTGATTAAACCTGTTTATAATACACACCCATACTATCACCTGTAATTTACAATAAAAGATCCGTATGTTCGAGAAGTATAGTTTTTTTTTTTTTAATCAAAAGTAATATTTCGTGCCAGATGAGTTGGTAGATCAACGAAACATTAAGATGCATTTCAAACGTAGGTATATGTATGTTTATTAATATATACTTCTTAGCGCTGTTTAATCACATTCAACAATGATTTGTTTACACCTTAAATTAAGCAAATATTTATTCGTTTACCTGTGTATGCACGCTAATGCACGTATGTGCTGTTTCTAATATCTAGTTATTTGATTTATCCACATTAATACCTATATATGATTCCTATTGCTTCATGAGTAAAAAGTGCATGGTTGTGTCTATTCATTTTTATTTTCCTGAATACTGTCGATATATTCCAATATCATCTTCAGGTTTATGATGGCTAAGGGTGCCACAGCCCCCCCCCCAAAAAAAAACGACCCTCCGCATGCTTTGAATTCCTAGACTATCCAAGGCTATAGAACACAGTCTGTCCTGTTATTTAACCGTAGCTGGAGGGAGAATAAAGGATTCACATCATACCCAAAGGCATTAGCACGTAAGTGAATGTAATCGATTCGACTGGAATTCGAGCTCGGATCTCTAATTCCTCAATCCAAGCCGTTACCCATTAATACACCGTGCCTCCGATCGATCTATCTATCTATCTATCTATCTATCTATCTATCTATCTATCGGCAGATAGATACATAGATAGATAGGGTTACAATTTCGTATGTATGTATGCTCGAAATTATGGATGTGTATCTGCGCTTAACCTCGAATTGTTTATATGGGTGTATTTGTGTGAACTAAAATGTATACACCTATATGTATATGTGCTTGTGTGTCCCCGAGTGTATCACAAAACGGACACAGAAGAAAAGACACCCTACCACCATAAAACATAATCAAATACAAATAAACATTAATAGATCCATTTTTCAAAAAAGTAAAACAGTTTGTCTGATGATCGCAAAAGCGTGAAACGCATGGTCACAAACTCATATCCATACAACTGAATATATGTGTGTGTGTGCGTGCGTGCGTGTGTTCAAATATTAATAGGTATATATATTTATATTCTTTAGAAAGTGTATTGTTTCTCTCTTTGTTGATTTTACGAGCCTATATTTCATTTTCCTTGCGGAAATACCAACCTGACTTTCAACTTCTAAAGGAGAGCGACAGTTTCTTAATACACCCAGAAGTAAAAGGGTGTAACTGGAGTTCCCCCCTTTTTTTCTTGCCTTTTTTTTTTCTTTTCTAGGTTTTATAGTCGGTCACAGGGCGCTTAAATCACTCTTCAAACGTCAACATTATGGCCCCTTTTAGCCCCCGTCCTGCTTTTGTTTACGGGTCGAAGTAGAATAGTCTAACACTGAAGAAATAAGTGTTTAGAGCTCTTTTAATCGACAAAGGATTCCGTACACAAATCACAAAACATAATTTAGATGATCGGATAATTTGGGAAGAAGATTCAAGAAATCTTTAGCAGTATTGACATTTTTTCCTGTTGAAATAAAACAATGAACATTGATATATTACATTTCACTCGGTACAAAGCTCGAATGCTTCACAAAGCAGAGGGAAAAGAGATGGCTTTATAACTTTCTCAACAGTATTTGCGCGTAAGTGAATATATATAACGAACACAACTGGAATTTGAACTCGCCTCTCTGAATCATTATCCATTACACCGGCCACACATCCAAGTTTACATTTGGTATTTCCAAGCGGTTAATAATCTAATACTGACCAGGCAAGTCGTTGCTTAATTTCGATGATCGTATCTGAACTGGTCTTTCAACGTTGTATAACCGTAAGCCGCTCTTCCATATATAATCAGATTTTTTTTTAAACATATCACAAGTAAGGCAATAAAGTCACCAAGACTCAAGGAGTTATCGGGTGTGTGAGACTATAATTAAAAGAAAGCATTATTAAAGAGAGAGGAAAATAAAATAACTGAGACAGAAGACAAAAAAAATGGCATTGTATTTAAATTTTTGAAGCTCAAAATTGA
The DNA here is from genome assembly GCA_903632075.3 of Acanthosepion pharaonis. Taxonomy (NCBI): domain Eukaryota; kingdom Metazoa; phylum Mollusca; class Cephalopoda; order Sepiida; family Sepiidae; genus Acanthosepion; species Acanthosepion pharaonis. The sequence goes on from CAHIKZ030002366.1 coordinate 450,563, forward strand.
CTGGTAAGCAAGCGATCGGAGCAGAATTCTACAAGCGAGAATTGTAAGAGAAGAAACTGTTATTATTTAAGGAATTTCATGGCTACCAATAGGCTTCCATTCTTGTGTTTCAATTCGCCTTTCATCTAACAATCCCACGAATATTTGCCATAATGTCCGTTTCAAATTGTCCATGAAGCGGCATTGACTCTATTTGCTTTTAATTTGACTTTCATAAATAATGGACTATTCCATTTTGATCGCCTGGAAAAACACTACTTGGTTTCAAGGAGAAAATCAAAGAAGTTAAGATAGGAGTGGAAAGAGAGAACCAGATTAAGATGATAAGAACAGACACTCCACTTTGATCTCAGCCAAAAAGCCGAAAAGTGGTTGTATTTTCTTGTCATACTAGCTGGCATAGTATGACACAAGGTCAGTTTAATGTGGGGGAAGAGTGTGTGCACCCGGGCCATGTCTTAAAACCGATCCCACCCTCTTTAGTGCAATGAGGAAGGAACTGACGCTGGCAGGCACTTTACCGAGAACGGTCATCTCTGAATATTTTCAGTTACGCTGAAAGATATAATGTACTTTATCCGCATGAGATCAGATGGCGGCCGCGATAAAAGTGTTATTATTCAGGCGAACGGTATTGAATGAATGGAAACGAGTAAGATCTATCTATCTATCTATCTATCTATCTATCTATCTATCTATCTATCTATCTATCTATCTATCTAATTCTTTCAATATCTATCTATCTATCTATCCAACAAGACGGGGATTTTTTATTATTATTATTATTATTATTGTGCATTGAAGTTGCTAGAATGCGGAATATTCAGGCTACTATTGTCCAATTTATCAGTGAAAAGTTGTGGTATATAGCCCTGAAATTCAACGTGGGACGGCAGAGAAATACAATTGTTTCTTGGTTTTTTGACTGGATTGAAACTGCAGTATATGTCCACGGGCGGATAAACTCCAATCGTGTGTCTCTGTTTTCAGATAGAACAAAACTCTAAACAAACAATCGCTTCGCGGATTCTTGACTAAGATCAAAGTGTAGTATTTGTTTTTATCAGCTTAATCTGATTTTCTTTCTCTCCCCGAACTTTCTCTTCTCTTTCAATATCTCTCTGTAACCAAGTAATGCCTTTTCCCGCCCTTTCCACCCGATCAAATCGGAATAGGCTATTATTTATGAGGTATTGGCAGAGCGTAACGGTCGTGCGAACTAACGGATGGAGATAGAAGCACCATTATAATAGGATTATTATTCACTTTATTGTTTATTACCAGTAGTAGAATAAGCAATAAGCTGCGTGTCATTTATGAAACTTGCCTTAGTATGGCATAAGGCGCCCTTGTCAAGGAAGCCTCCAACAATGTTTGATTCAAAAGACCTGGTTTCAATCAGTAATGTCACAGTTTTCTATATGAATGTCACCAGTTGCTGCCAATGGTAAACGAGTAGTTGCTTTTGAGACCTTCGGGGCCAAAAAAAAAATTCCGTTCATATCAGCGTGCCTGCCGGTTTGTGAGTGACGCGTAGTGATGGATCGAGTCTCGCGAGGCGCGCCAAGAATGGTCGACGAAGAGGCGCCATTTTCGTGTCACGTGGTCTCGCTGACACCAGATGGCTCTGTCGGCACCCGGAGACCTTTGACCTGGTATTTCTCAGGCGCCGTATTATTTGTTTGGGTTTTTAAGGAAAAATGACAGGAATGAAAAATAGAGTAGACAGAAAATTTAAAAATAAAGGCTATCTGTCTGCCTATGTGTGTGTCTGTCTATCGGCTTCAGTCCATTATCTATCTATCTATCTATCTATCTATCTATCTATCTATCTATCTATCTATCTATCCTCTAGGGACCTTCACTTTTTCGCGGAAAACAGCATAGCGTAATGAAATAGCCAGAAACATAATAAGAATGAGGCTTTATCGTCAAAATGTTTATGTTATTATTAAGATGAAAGACCAAATATTTTTAATTATTTTTTGAAATTTTTTAATTCTTTCTAACACTTTCGAAATTTTGGTTAAAATCTTCTTTTCTTTACGTCAACTCGGTGGCATAAAAATAACAGTTTTTTTTTTTCGATTTTTAATGAAATTTTCAGGATTTATTCTCAAATGAATGACATTATTTTTTAAATGTTGTTTTTTTAGAAAATTTTGGCTTTTTTTTAAATATGTTAACCCTATGAAATTTCACACAAAACCTTTCTATTTCCTGAATTTTTTTTTTTTTTTGTTAAAAGTCGGAGTCCTTGGAGATTGTAAATCACCTACATTTTTTAAAATTTGAGCTATTCTAACTGAAAATCTGCTCTGAATTGAAAAATAATGAATGCAATAAAACTATGACATTATTTGATTAGAAAAGCTTTTAATTGCTTTTGTAAATAAGTAATATTAAGGACATTATTGTCTGAAGAAATAAAATTTTTCTGATGAATAATGAATTTTTACAAGAATTTAAAATTTTTTTTTAATTTTAATTATAATAATTTAAAATCGTGTAAAATTCTGTATTGGGCTATTTCCACTTTTTACTTTTCAATTACTTTGTTCAAATACTATTTCGCTAAATGCTTTTAGTTAATGCATTTACATTAGTGTGTGTCATACTTCAATTGAGTAAACATGGTATTTCATTTGTTATTAAATTATAAAATTAATTGAAAAAAAATTATAGTATTATAATTTTTATTTATTTTTGCGTCTTCGGAAGGTAAATAAAAGGGACAAAAATTAAATAATTGCGGAAAATATGTTCATTTGTAAAAATTACTAGGTAGTTAAAAACTAAAAAAAAATGCGTTCACTTAGATTTCTGGAAATTATGTCAATTAGAGTCATCCATAGTAGCTGTCATCGCTTCATCGATCAGCAGTCCATCAAACCTTCCATCAGATGAACAGGACCAATCATTGTTGTATATTACTTTTTTATGCTATAAGTAATATTTATTTCAAATCAGATTAATTTAAATTTTCTAATTTTACTCAAATAACGTATCAGAAAAACATATATATTTTTTAAAGAATTTTTTGTTTACAAAATTCTTACAATTTAAGAAAATTTTATGAAATCGAAATTAAATTTGACATTCCAATCTATATAATTTCTATCTGAAGTATACCAGAATATTTTACTTAATGGAAATAATACATTTAATCATTAAGCTTTCAATTAAAGCTAAAATCTTCACGACAGCTTTTTCATTAAAAAAATTTAATTTTATACCTTAGGTATCGAAAATTTATGCCGAAAAAGAATTTAAAAAAATTCGGTGACGAAAATTTAGTAACGGAAGCTTGGGTAACGGAAACTTCGGTAACGGAAGCTTCGGTAACTATGAAATAAAAGTCGATTTTGGGTTTTATATTGACTGGAACCCTTAAGTTTTTACTTAATACTTACTTAAACGTATGGGAAAATAGCCTCCTTCAGAAAGTACATCCCTGTTATTTTTGCAGTGAGGTTTTATCTAGACCCCCCATATTTAAGAATACTTTTGAAAATATTGGAGAAGTAAGACAAGACCCCTCAGCACCAGTTCTGCATGTATGGCCCTGTTGTTGTAGGGGGGTTTAATCTAGATTCCGCAATTTGCAGTTATTTAAAAATATAGAGGAGGGTTTTAGTCCCCAAATTCCTACAACCAGATCGGCCCTAAAATCAATAACTTTCAATCGCCTTTTATATTAGTTACCGAATTTTCCTTCTTTCCAGGTATATATATATATATATATATATATATATATATATATATATATATATATATATATATATATATATATATATATATATATATATCTCAGCAAGATAGATAGATAGTTCTCCTTTCAAATATCTATCTATCTATCTATCTATCTATCCAACTCTTTCAAATATCTATCTGTCTATCTTTCAATATCTAATTCTTTCAATATCTATCTATCTATCTATCTATCTATCTATCTATCTATCTATCTATCTATCTATCTATCTATCTCTTTCATTATCTAATTCTTTCAATATCTATCTATCTATCTATCTATCTATCTATCTATCTATCTATCTATCTATCTATCTCTTTCGATATCTAATTCTTTCAATATCTATCTATCTATCTATCTATCTATCTATCCGTCTTTCTGACTATCTTTGTAGTACCAAAATCCATATTTTTTTCGAATATGAAAGCAAATAAACGCTGCCCCATATTTAATAGACGATAAACTACATTCAGCAACAAGGCCTTTCATCAGAAGGTTTTGAGAAGCGTAGGACCACCTCTTAATTACTGATGCTCCCAGGTTCACCCTGACCCGGAGTGGTAGCACCTGTTAGGGTCCCAGCAATGGGAAAATAGTTATCCACCGAATACTGAATTCGGGTCCAAACACTATGAAAGTGTAAGAATTGTTTAATACCTGCAATACATTTTTGAAAAAAAAATATTACCAGCAATAAAAATTTTGTCGACATTAAAAAACCCAATGATATTGACATGTTGTGAAACAAACGAAACCAAACCATATTTAATTTTTTTTTTTAAATCGTGTAATTATGCTATTTAAATGAAATTTTCAGGACTTATACATTCATGAATATTCATTATTTTTTTTTTTTTTTAAATGCTGTAATATTTTTATTCCGTTACAGAATAATCCCTCAAGTTGTCCTTTAATTAAAAATTCTTGCGTAAAGTTTTTGGAAATTTATTCTGAAAACTTATGAAAACATTTCAGTAAATTCAAAAATATTTTTGAACAATTACTGTTTAAATAATTTAATAAAATACATTATTTTCTTTCAGATTTTATCCTAAAAAAACTACAATGACAATGTATTTTTGGAAAAAATACTTGTTTTTGTTTTTGTGTGACTTCCTGTTGCTGATGAATTGAGAATATAAAGTTTTATGATCTGAAATTTGATTACAAGCCACGACTGAACGTATCTTGAATACTTCATACAAATCACGATGTCGAATTAGTATGTACTAAATATTTCAAATACCAGTGTATAGATCCTCATTCATTCATTTAACATATGTGGCACCGCCCCTCCATCATACAATTGGGATCCATGGTTGCCAAAATAGTGCAATAGCTTGCCGGTTCCTTTTATACCGGAGATGTTGAGGTTACTCCGTCGCTCCCCTCAGAGCTGTATTTGTTTTTCAAGTTACCTTCTGCTAACCTTTGCCTAAAAAGAAAAGACTTATTATGCAGCCGGTTGTGTGAATTCAGTTTCCTTCTCCTAGACTGGTTGCCATCCAAGGCTAATTATTAAAGTGGATTTGTTTTTGAAGTCGACTTCACCTAGCCTTTACCTAAATTGGCAGAACGTATGAGGTAGCGAAGGGTTTGAATTTACAGATTCCTTATCCTAGACTGTCGATGGTATATGTGGGCCTTGCGCTACCCAGCCTATATATCCTCCTTCTCCGACACTCGGTCCGAAGGCAGAAGCACAATTGAAAATTAAAATCTAGTTTGTCCGACCGAAGGCAGATACTACACTTTGTATTTACTTGCCGCTCGCACGCTGACAGGAGGTGACAAAAGATCAGTTTAATGTGGACACCAGAGCCAAGTCCCAAGTTCACCAGAGCGTACACCAGAGCCAAGTCCCAAGTTCACCAGAGCGTACACCAAAGCCAAGTCCTAAGTTCACCTGAGCGTACACCAGAGCCAAGTCCCAAGTTCACCAGAGCGTACACCAGAGCCAAGTCCCAAGTTCACCAGAGCGTACACCAGAGCCAAGTCCCAAGTTCACCAGAGCGTACACCAGAGCCAAGTCCCATGTTCACCAGAGCGTACACCAGAGCCAAGTCTCAAGTTCACCAGAGCGTACATCAGAGCCAAGTCCCAAGATTACGAGAGCGTACACCAGAGCCAAGTCCCAAGTTCACGAGAGCGTAAACCAGAGCCAAAAAAAAAGTTCACGAGAGCGTACACCAGAGCCAAGTCCCAAGTTCACGAGAGCGTATTTGGTCAGAGCCAAGTCCCAAGTTCACGAGAGCGTACACCAGAGCCAAGTCCCAAGTTCACGAGCGCGTACACCAGAGCCAAGTCCCAAGTTCACCAGAGCGTACACCAGAGCCAAGTCCCAAGTTCACCAGAGCGTACACCAGAGCCAAGTCCCAAGTTCACCAGAGCGTACACCAGAGCCAAGTCACAAAGTATAAATAAATTTTACACCAGAGCCAAATCCCAAGTTCACCAGAGCGTACACCAGAGCCAAGTCCCAAAATAGCAGATACTTTAGATTTTGATCGCAGCCCGATTTCCCGTGAGTGTAAAAAGCATTGGATGCAATATTTATTTTTGTTATTAACAATAAGTATGGCAAAAGGCCAGAAGGGGATAGAGAGGGCTGCCTTTACTTTGTTCTACTTTTTCTTTAGCTCGAATCGACCACAGACTGAAACATGCTATAATTTTCCTTAAAAATAAAAAATACGTTCTTACATAACCTTCTTACTCCAGGCGCCATAATGTCATAGCTTTTTCTATGAATATATAAGTGGTCAGAGTTTATTTAGAGGTGTAGGGATAACAACCTTTTAAAAAAATGTAAATCTAATAGGTATTTTAAAAAATAAACAAAATAGGGTTAGTCATAGCTCAACTCTTAAATTGTGGCTGACGAAATTAAGGCGAGGCGAGAATAATTAGTCTACCAAATTCATTCAAATAAACACTCATTTAGACACACAACAAAGATGAAAGACACAGAAGAAATACGAAAAGTGTCCAGTATCTATGAAAAGAGTTTATAGCGTTTATATATATATATATATATATATATATATATATATATATATATATATATATATATATATATATAAATTTTTGATTTGCTAATCAAATCAATCTCGAGGAAAAAAAAGGTTTTAAAAAAAGAAAGAGCTACAAACATGAACTTCTGCCGACAAAAAAAATCGCACAGATGCAGGTCTGAAGCCCAAAGAAAAAAAACCAATACGAGTAAACAACTAACAAAAGAGCTCAATACAATCGTAGAGCAGACCTAGATACACCTAGTGAGCCAGACAAACCTACCTAGGTTTCACCTAAACGGATCGTCAGGGAAAGTCAGCCAAACATATATATATATATATGTATGTATATATATATGTATGTATATATGTATATATATATTTCAACTAACATGAATACTTTGGCTTTCTTCAACTCAGTGCACCATTTGAGTCGAACAAATCCAAATTATTGACATTGATTGAAATAGTCTATACTCAAGAGGTAATTTTTTCCCTTATGTAATTTATATGCTCTGTTATAATAAATACACTGAGCTCTTTTTGTGGATCAGCATAATACTTTATATTATTAGGGATCGGCTTAGAATATATACAACGGACTTATATATATATATATATATATATATATATAAAAGAACGAAGAATAAAATTATAACGTTCACAACATTAATTTAAAACAGGGATTATTACAAGAGTTGAACATGGATGTAACTACTACAAAATTGTACATTTTGTTTCGACTTTTAATAAAACATCTCATCAGGTAGTTAACAATGATGGTAATAAAGGATTTTATTTAAAATTTTTATTGTGTTTTTATAAGTTTTTTTTTCTGTTTAGACGTGAATTGTATAGAAATTATCTGAATCTTCTGTATGTGAGAGGTAAGTCAAAGGTAAGCCACATCACGTCTGTGAGAAAGTGGCTGAGATGTCTGGTCAGGGCCTATCACATTGCATATCCGTTTTTATCGTTTTTATCAGTATTTTTTTGCTTAGAATGTTTCATTACAGACGATTGACAGGTTTCTGCAATTTGCATTTTTATTGTTCTTGCATTCGAAAAAAGATTTTCTTCTCTGGGTATAAAGTTTGTAAAAACTTTTCCAAATGTTCTATATATCCGATCGCCTTCGGCTGTTCTTTCAGTGATTGTCATATTTTAATGGTGTATTTACTTTTAATAAATACTTATATAAAAATATATATATCCGATTTATGATAAAAAATATGAAAAAAATTCTAAGAATACGATTATGCTGTTTTAATGTTTAATGTCAACGTCGGACGTTTCGGTCTAATAGACCATCTTCAGGACATATTCATAAAATAATTCATTAACATAGACCATATACAATTCAACATGAAAAAGAAATCTTTTAAAAGATTTCTGTTATCTGTTTGGATTGGTCTTGCTTTTATGTCCATCGTCTTTTTCATGTTGAATTGTATATGGTCTATGTTAATTATGTTTTATGAATATGTCCTGAATATGGTCTATTAGACCGAAACGTCCGACGTTGACATTAAACATTAAAACAGCATAATCACATATTAGGATTTTTGTTTGTTTTTCAGTATATTTTTTTATATATATATATATATATATATATATATATATATATATATATATATATATATGAAATTTGAAGTAATATATATATATATATATATATATATATATATATATATTACTTCAAATTCATTATATTGAGATACGTATTTAAAATAGACACCGTATTTTATCTTTGCGTTAAACGGTGGTATATATATATCTATATGTATATATATGAGATTATCGGACTGGAGGTCTTGATCCTTTGAAGACCATACCACGGGTTTTTGAAATAAATCAATGAAATTGGGTAGAGGAGGCCCTGGAGGGGGGCAACGACAGATATCCTAGAGCAAAGTTATCGAGGGCTTGATCGTGTTGTCCTTGTTCAATCTGTTGATCACGCTAGATGATAAACTCTTTCCCAGGATTAAGCTCTGTTCAACATAGTTGCAGCATAAACCACAGGTGGGGTCTGTGCGTGTTTAACAAACACAAATGCGACTGAGCAAGCGTCTGCAATAGGGATTGACTAGCCGCGCTAGTAGAAGGGTATCTTCGAATACGAGTGGCCATCTATACAACTATACATCTTTCTTGCAAACATAATTCATTCAGTATGAGAAACAAGAATAATTTCATGGATTTTCTTATTCAGTTTTTCATGTATTCTTAACTTTTTTCCGATTAGTGGTGGGTAAGGGAAGGGCTGTTTATTGTTGTTAATTGATGTTAAAAGAAATACGCCTTTCCCAATCCATCATACATGAACACAAACCATCTAAGAATTTATAAGAATATGGTTAAATTCAAAACTCGCAATAATTAAAATTAATAAATACAAGAATTATTTTTTAAAACTAAACTAAACTATCAGTCTATTTATATTGTTCGAGATGTTGTCCTCATCATTCTCCAGCATTCTTCGGGAGGAGTCTATATGTCTGAGATGAGGTATACTAATTTTTTTACATTATTTTCATTGTTTGGACTGTTGTCCTCATCCTTATTGCCATATTTACGACGTTTCTGTCATTGTACGCTCCGGCCTTCTTCAGGACCTGTCTATATTTCTGAGATGAGATATTGCAACTATTTCACTAGCTATATTTTTCGGACTGTTGTCCTCATCTTTATTGCCATATACGTTTCTGTCGTTGTACGCTCTGACCTTCTTCAGGATCAGTCTATATATCTGAGATGAGGTATTGTAGCTATTTGCCCTAGTTTTATTGTTTTAACTGTTTTCCTCACCTTTATTGCCATATACACAACGTTTCGGACGTTATACGCTCCGACCTTCCTCAGGATCAGTCTATATTTCTGAGATGAAGTATTCTAATTATTTACATTGTTCGAACTGCTGTCCTCACATTTATAGCAATATTCACGACGTTTCGATCGTTGTATGCTCCGGCTTTCTTCAGGTGATTGTAAATTCGAAATGAACTCTTTAATTCGTTCACTAGATGAGGTTGAAATAATAGACGTAAGGAATTTGCACATATGCTAAGCCGGCCAAACAGAAATGAATACAATATGCGGAACAGTAATACTGGGTGCTAAAGAAAAGCAATAATAACAACAAAATGGTAATATGAGCTTTTTTTTAATTTTTTTTTTTTGGGGGGGGGAATATTACTTTTATAAGTTCCCAAAATTTATAAACTGATGTCCTCAAGAACGCGTGACCCAGTTGATAAAAGAGTTGGTTGGATCCAGTGACTTCACTCAAAGAGTTTTGACGTTTAATACCTGAACAAAATCTTGGATAAGAGAGATAAGTGAAATATCCGGAACGGGCATGGCACATGGAACTAGAACAATCTACCCTTGTGGACGAAATAAAGGATTCCGTTCGAAATTCCAATCATTTGTAGAGGGGCGAATCTTCGGGAAAATCGCAATAAAGATGAGGACAAAAGTTTGAACAATGTAAATATTAGTTGCATTTAAAAACGATAACAACATTTGCACAGTTTCATTTATTGTATATTAAATTATATCCTTTAGCATCCCCCATAGTTAATCTTGTCTTTCATGTTAGTCTGAAACTTAAATATTTTGAAAAACTAATGATTTGTTTTTGAATAATTGTTAAAAAATAACATTCTTACTTTTGGTTTGGTTTGGTTTACGTCATATCAACCTCAATGGATTATTTAATGCCGACAAGATTTTTAGGATAGATTCGTAGGAATAGAATATGTATTCTTTGGTTTAGATTGGTTTGGTTTATTTTGTTTTACGCCATATCAACCTCAATGGGTTATTTATGCCGACACATTTTTTACTGCTGGTAATACGTTTTTCTTCAAAAATCGATTTCTGCGAATATTTTCCTTGAAGAATTCTATAGCTGGTCATATTTTGCTGAAAGAATGTATAGCTGTTTGGATTGCTGGTACTTTTTTTTAAGTATTGCTGATTATAATTTTTCCTTCAAAAATTATTGCTGGTAATAATTTTTTTATTACAAAGTATTTCTGGTATTAAAACCTATTTTTACACAAGTTTGGGTGTCAACTATTTGTCCAGAGCTGGGACCTTAACAGGTGCTACCACCCCGAGTTAGGGTGGACGTGGGAACGCCAGCAATTAAGAGGTGATTCCACGATCCTGAAAAACTCCTGATCAGAGGCCTTGCTGTTGGACGTAGTTTATCGTCTTACCCAGGAAGCGGATGTAGTTTATCGTCATACCCAGGATGGTGCTTACATTTGGCTTGATAAAGTCCATCAAATGGCGAAACGTGTCCATTTGTGTTGATGTACGTACGTGTGAGTGCGTGTATACACAGGTATACACGCACATAAACGAAAACAAACAATCGACTGACAGATACAAAAAAAAACACACGCATACACTGAAGCGAATTTGAATGCACAGACAGACAAATAGCAATAACAGCACACGTTCACTCGGGCACAGGAATGTGTGATATAATCTCGCGTACACGCATTGGCATACATAACCGCATATACTTGTCACCTACCAAAAAGTGAAAATTATATTTCTTGAATATACGAGAAAATATCTCAGGAGACAATGAAATCTCTTTTTTCTTTTCTTTTTTTTTCCTTTGAAAATCGCTAAACCAGCTACGAAAGAAATAAAGAAAAGAAAAATGAGTACGAACGGAAATTGAAGTAGCGACAAAAAGAAAAATTATTAAAAGTTCTGATCTGTTTGCAAAACTCCTGAATGTTTAACGAACAAAGGGAACAGACATTTTTTTTTTGTTTTTCTCGTTTATCGCAGCCTTTTTTTCAGATATGAAAGAGACAGATTCTTGATTGTTCCCCCGTTTGTTAGAACGTATATACCGCCTTGCCGTTACCTTAGATAAATAATGAACCATTCCACATTGATTGCCACGGAAGACGGAAGAAAAAATATCTCAGAGATGCCGTTTGGTTTTAGTGAGAAAAAGAATGCAATCATAATAAAAAAAGAAACGAATGATTAGTGAGTTCGATCCTCAGTGGGTTCCCACTAATTTCGACCTTATGCCACGGCTAAGCAACGTTTAGAAAATAAAAGTGCACTTCGACGAGGTGTAATTGATATAGAAAGCTACTCTCGCTATATCAATTACGACTGAATAGAGGCTTCGTTCCTCCCTGGTTGCGCCATACTTTCGGCCTTATGCCACATCTAAGCTACGCTTAGAAAATCAAAAGGTACTTCGACGTGGTGTAATAGGTAGCAACCTCCTCTCGCTAGATTAATTACGACTGAAAAATGGGTAATTGAGTGACAAAGAAAGGAAATAACTCACTATATTTCCCATTTAATCCGTCGAACCTTTTGTCACATTAAGATTTTTTTTAAAAATGGGATAATAAAAAAAGGAAGAAAAAATAAAAGAAAAAAGAAAGAAAAAAAGGAAGAAAAAAGAAAGAATCAAAATGGCAAAAGAAGAACATATACTGGTCAGGCGTTTAACGTCTGTTGAAGTGAAAAATGAAAAAAAAAAATGTTTCACGTTTCAATTTTGAAATCATTTCATCAGATTATTGATTAAATAATAAATTGTATTTACACTTATAATTTTTTTTGCAATATTTTCTTAATGATGTTAACTCAAATATTTAACGATGTAATTCCACGTGCATTTTATAATTGATGAACTTCCAAGGGTATTTTTCCATCGCGCTCAGGTCGTTACCGAATGTGACAAAAGGTCAAGGTTTAAGGTGGGTTTATCTTTTCAATATATTTTAAAAAATTGTCCAAGCCTCTTACAGCACTTTACGTTTTGTGGAACTTTGGCGAAGAGATTTTTAAGACTAAAATCAAAGTCATTAAATTAGGAATCGAAAAATTAAAAAAAAAATATCAAACAGCAAAAAATCTGTGGAATGTTTTACGTGTAAATTTGATTTTAATAGGAAATCAATTTTATTGTTGTTTAATTTAATTTTTCTTGAGAGTAAAATTCCGTTTTTTTCTTTTTATTGTAGGGGTGTTTTTGTGGATTTTTTTCTTTTTTGGGTCCAATTCGTTGAAGTCACGCCATCTCACAGACCTACCGTCGTATGATCTCTGTAACTATATTTTTACAAATACTTTCATGATAATTTCTCCGATGAGCTGTTTTCACTGGTTCCCAAACTTCATGAATTCAGAAATCGTCCTACGAGGCTGGCATCCCGATGAAATCCTTTTATTTCACCGTTGAAACTGTTAAACACCAGCCGTCTCTTAAAACTCCAATAGCTTCATGTCTCGTTGTCTTGCCTGTGCTGGGCTCTTCCTTTTCCTGTTTCCCTGATAGCTATAATCTCCAACTATTTAAATGTGATGTCAATCGACATCTCCAGAGACGTTTGATCTGAGAGATCATCCTTTTCCTCATCCTTTCTTCTATCATTCCTATCTGCGATATATCCAAATTTTGTAACCCGTCCAACGTGCTACAAAGTTACTTCCATCCTTACTTATTATGAAATGCTTTAAAAAATTTTTTTCGTTATTTTCAGCAAACTGCCAATTTTCCAGTAAAGCAATGATTCCCAACGTAGAAAAAAATGCTCCACTGAAGTGGCATGGTAATATTGGTGGGGCATGCGTAGATTGTGCACCCTTCGGCTTACTATATATTAATTACACTCGTGATACGTAGTTTATAGTGGAATTGTACATGTTTATGATAGGGAAAATACAACTGTCTTATTTTAACGTTATTTTTCTCCAGACCAATAATTTTTTTTGGGGAAATAAAATGAGAGTTGGGCCATGGTAATATTTTTGGTGAGACATGCGTAGAAAGTGCACCCACCAGTTTAATGTACCAACAGAATAAGGGGACAATTTTTCGAAAATGAGTTAAACAAAAGTGAATTGTTTATTTGAGTGTGAGTGAGATTGTTAAAATTAATGCGTGTTAATACATACGACCAAATATACAGTATGCATACATTAATGTAATTTTTGTATGTATGTGCACGTTAATTGGGGAATACCTGTAAGAAATATTTTATTACAGGCGGACACCAGAATTTTCGCAATGCTAATTTGGGACATTTAATTTATCGATTGGGAACCATATGTTTAACATAAATAATAAGTTCTTAGATGAAATTTTTTTATCATTTTTAAACTTGGTTTACGAATAAAATAATCAGTGAACAAAATATGGTTTGTTTTTTAACAACAATATGCATTGTTTAAATGGAATATTACATTTATATCTGGGCTTCAATTTGTTCAACCCAAATTTCCATAGCTTGATTGCGTTCGGGAAATTCTTTTTTATGGCATTTTGGTTCATAGATTTTCCAACCTACGACCACATTTCCATAAGAAAAAAAATGGTAAAGCATGTTAACATAAACGATGCATATACAGTATGCATACATAAAAGTATTTTGTGTGTATGTACGTACATATGTAATTGGTATACGGAGTATTTACTGTCTCTCCATACTTACGAATCTCGGTCAACAAAAGAGAGGGCGTGAGGAATGTCGCTGGAAGAGCCCATCTTTTGTCGGCCAATCAGCGCATGTAAACATCCAGTTTACTTCCTTCTTGAAATGCAGTAAAATTTTGAATATGTAAAAATTAAATATTACAGAATTTTAGAAATATTCAAAATGAATAAAATGTTAAAAAATCGGTTTGGAACCAATGCTCTAGACAAATAGTCATTAAGTTTTTAGCAAGCTGTGAGGCATTGTGTCCCTCGTTTCTATTGAAAACGTCTGTTTGTGAAAATAATTCTAGGTTGCAAGAATTTTTTTTTTGTGATTTAGTGATACAAGTTGTAATAATTAACCCATAGCAGGGGGAAGAATTAAAATAAAGTTTTCTCAAAAGTATTTATATTAATTACACTCGTGATACGTAGTTTATAGTGGAATTGTTCATGTTTATGATGGGGAAAATCTCCAGACTAATAATTTCCCAACTTTAATGTTTATACACCACAGTTGGGGCTTTTGATATAACTTTAAAAATATTTTGACAATCCAATTACGAACATGTGTAATTGGCATACATGCAAGAATTCAATATTACAGTGGGCACCAGAATTTTAGAAATACCAAAGTGGGACATGGCCCAAAATCTTTTTGGGGGCCACAGCCGTAAAGAAAGAGAGAACAAAACTCGTAGTAGCAAATGGGTCAATTCTTCAAATTGTCCGTCGTTTAAGCAAAAGCTAGAGTTTATGTTAGGGAGAGACATTATTTACGTAAAAAGATCAGCTTAGTTCTACGGAAACAGTGTTTAAGTCAAAACAATGAAAATCTGAAATGTGTACTGTTCTTTTTGTAACAAAGCCAAGTAAACTATTGTTGTATCACAATAGTGAATTTCATGGTTGGAGGGTGTTACCAAAAAGTTGGCTGCTGAAGGACGTATTTCATATTAGCTGATGCTGGACAAGTTTTGGGTATCTGTCTATATTTAAATAATAATGTAAATAGTGGACATGTTTTTGTTAGGCATTTTGAACACTTTAAAAAAATTAAAGGTAATTTTGCTTTTTTATAGATGAAGTCAATTATGAACTCAAGTTCATACACACTTAGGCGATCATGTATCTTTCGATACATAACTGACGAGGCAGGTTTTTTTTACAGCAGTAGGTTGCCATTTCTTTTGCGGTAGACCTGTTGCCATCCAAGGCTATAGAACCCCGTCTGTCCTCCTATTTACCCATAGCTGGGAGAGGGTGAGAAGAGGATTCATACCTTTCATAACGGTATTAGCACATAAGTGAATGTCATGGATTCAACTGGAATTCGAACTCGGCTCTCCGATTCCTCAATCTATTACTCCACCGTGCCTCCTTTTTTTAAAGACTTACTTAACAAAATCTTGCTTGCCTTTCCGCTACTGTATGTCTCTCCCATCGTGTCTCCCACACTCCGTCCCTTTTTTCTCACTCTGTTTTTAACAATTCCTATACCTCCAAAATACCAAACTGAAACCTAATTGAGTTTTATGGATTCCTCGACACCTGGTTAGGAATTTTTCCATAAGAGATTTCGTGGGCAGCATGTTTAGGAACATTTAAGTTCGTAACTGTCTTGGTGGGAAAATCCAAAACTCGTTTAGCATATTCTTTTTATTAGTTTGGTGCAAAAATAATGACGTAAGAAAAATACGTCAAAAAACGACATTATTACGTCATTACTTTTGCACCAACCTAATATATATTTGGCAACCCTAAATTAAGTTTAAAAAGTTATATTCATTTGATAGAATTTCTGTTCTCCTATGCGTGGAACAGATTAAATTTCCTCATTAAAGTTGACTTCAATTCTATGTTATTCATTTTGAAACTTTTGATTCTTTTTACGGTCTTGTACAATGCTTTCAAATTATTTTTTTCTTGGTCCTAATTTTTAGCGGTGATTTAAGTGAATCGCCATAAACGTATTTGAGGACTTGTGATTTTCCGCATGCAGCTATGTGATAATTAATGTCTTAGTCGTTTCAGAACATCAGTTGCGAACTATAAGCTAACAAAGCAGGCACGGGGTAGTAAGGGATAGCGGCTCTTCTTCTTCTCCCATCTATAGATAGATACCAGGAAAGACAGTTCTATAGCCTTGGGTGGCAACTGGTCTAAGAGAAGGACAACATTGGATTCAAATCCTGATCCTCCAGGATGGAGGTTGTAAGTAGGTTTTTTCTTTACTCTTTTAAAAACTGGCTTGTTATTAACAAAACTGCAACGATATCTTGCGACCATATGTAAATATAAAAGCATAAAACACACACACACACACACACACACACATATATATATATATATATATATATATATATTCGATATATATATATAGTTATATAATTTATAATTACATGAATCATTCATACAAAAAACAAATATAGAGGTTAATGATTTAAATGGCGAGAATACATCTCTTCGCAAACAATTAAATAAGATACACTAACCCCGAACCTGTATATGAATGATATGATCCCTGTTTATAAATTCCAGTTTCATAAGGTCTTTTAATTTTTACAAGCTTTCGTCTGTTCCTACAGACATCCTCAGGTATGGAAATAGATTTGTTCTTGTTTTTTATTTCTCGGTAATAAGAGGACAACGAAAATATAGATATAATCCGAAAAAATGCTATGAGAAATGTGTTATTGTTTTGGAACGTGCGGTCGCAACGCTTAGTTTGAATTTAACGTTTTTAAGGTTGTGCGTTTTTGTACAAATATAGAAATAAGAGAATCTTTTTTACTGGTAGGTTTTCCGTCAGTGTATGAACTATAATCGACATTAAAATATGTGATCCATTATCCGAAAGGATAATAAGTGTGACATTGAACAATATATTTCATGCCAGACGAAAGCTTGTAAAAACTATGAAACTGGAATTTATAAACAGGGATCATATCATTCATATACAGGTTCGGGGTTAGATGTATCTTATTTAAATTGTTTGCGAAGATGTATTCTCGCCATTTAAATCATTAACCTCTATATTTGTTTTTTGTATGAATGATTCATGTAATTATATATATATATATATATATTATCAATGTTTGTTACCATACGAATCGGAATGTTTCATTGAATAAGAAGGCATTTTTATCTTTTCTTCAAAAAATGTCGGCATTTATATATATATATAAATATATATATATATATATATATATATATATATATATATATATATATATATAATATTAGTGGAAAATATACATACATATGCAAAATATATAAATACCCATACATGTATATTTTTAGAAAAAAAAATTCCAAGAGGAAGAATCCAGGTAGAACTCAATGTCCAGGACACTTTAAGGATATAATAAAAAAGGCTTAAACACTAATATCCCATGGTCATAATTTATTCCATTGGAATCGTAAATACGATCCAATTCATCAGATAATATACAATGACCAAAATGAATATATATATATATATATATATATATATATATATATATATATATATATATCGTGGATAGATATAATGTAACTGTTGCGATTTTGAGATTATTGATTTTGGAAGTCGTTTAAACAATGTGGTGGAAGCTACCAACAGGGACTTGTTGCCTGTATTGAAGTGCAGAGATCGGACAGTATCAAGACTCTCCAATTTTTACAGCGTGTGTGGGGCATTATCGATTAAAATCCCGGAACGTATATGAGGGATATTGCTAGAGATGACCGGGAGACTGAGAACCCATGAGGATATTCGGTTCAAACATTTGATGAGAAAATAGTAGACCACATCGTCATGAGAGGGAAGTCCCACTCAAACAGATACACTCTGAGAACCGCCATTTTATAGAAGAGACCTTCGAGTGGTTGCTTCTGCAAACATTATAGTCTTAAGCACTTCCTGACTAAGGCCAACTATTAACTTTTTGAAAAAGAAAATATCACCCCATGTATGGCAGTAAATTACTGAGGAGCGAGAAGAATAAAAGAAGAGGAATCAAGAAGACGGTAGATAACGATTGACATTGCATTTCACATTTTTCTCGATGATCCAAATATTTTCATATAATAAAATACGGAGAATTTACCATTAAAAAAAGGTTTCTTTATTGAATATTGTTCTATTTTATAGCCCAATCATTTTATAGCCTGACGTGCTTTAACCGATTGGGCCACAGAGGAGCGTTCGGTTAGAAAGGTCGATTTTACTGTTTTTAAACACAATTCACCATGATTTTCTCTCATTCATTCATATCTGCGAGAAGTAAGAAATGCGAATATGTAAACTATTAGCATAGATCATACGCTTCCATCTGGCTAATTTAACAGTGAATTGACGAGATCTTGCTGTCAATCTAGTACTGCGCTTAAATTCATAAGATCTAGGTACTATATCGAAGAGTTCATCCGAACAATTAACATGAAAGTATTTATAGAAAAAGCACAGAGACGCTATATTACGTCGGTGGGAATATAATTGACTATAGCAATGCGTATCCAAATGTAAACAAATGACGTCATACATTATGAAATGGACAAAGTTCGACAATTCTTTTTTAAGACATTAAAACAGGAAAAAAGTGTGAACCATTGATGCATCCTTTTCTCTCGTTTTAAAGAAAGAAGAGAAGGGAGAAGAGAATGTAAGCAACATTGTAAAATTGGGTAAAAAAAAAAATTGGTATTGATTGTCCAGTGGAACTGTAACAGAAAGGAAGCTTCTTGGAAACAGCAATAATAATAATAATAATCCAGAAAATGATGAACTCTTATAATCAGAGGACAATTGATTTATACCTAAAGCTTTTAGTTGTGGCCGGCTATTTATGCCTTAAATACTGAGAAAGTATTGAAACAATAAACGTAAAAAACCTGTCAACATAAAAGTTATAATGGGTTTCATATATTTGTATTTCAGGGTCTTTTTGTTGACTAGTTACTCTCCTCTGGACTCCTCTGGGACGTGACCTTGGTCGTCGGGGAGGTCAAGAGTCAATCGGAATTGTGGCGGAAACTTATTCAATGAAGATATCGTGATACCATTTTTTTTACCTTAGGTCCCTAGTTGGGACCCGGGAAGAAATGAGTATACCACAGAAATCAAAGGAAGAAATAATAATAATAATAATAATAATAAGAAGAAGAAGAAGAAGAAGAAGAAGAAGAAGAAGAAGAAGAAGAGGAAGGAGGAGAATGGCGGAAGAGGGTACTGAACGTCAAATTAAAAGCAAACAGAATCAATGCCGCATCGCAGACAGTGCGAGATGGAGATTATGGTCATAAAGACAAATATTCGTTGTTATGGTAGATGAAAAGCGAATTGAAACGCAACAATGAAAGCCTACTTGTAGACACCAAAAAGCCTTAAATAATAAGTTTCTTCTCTCGTACATCTCGCTTGTAGAACTCTTCTCCGAGCTTTTGCTTCCACTCAATTTTGATCTTCAAAAATTTAAATGCAAAGCCATTCTTTATCTTCTGTCTCAATTCCTTCTTTCTATGTACCATGTCCTTTCAGAACGTACGTAGTCTCTGTCTCTGCACCTCACTCTATCACAGCTCTCAATAAGTTCATTCCCTCTGTTACCACGTTCTGTCATCGACTTGCTTAAGGCCGCTAGGTGTGTCATGCCTTGTTTTCCTCTGTCTCCCTTTCCCTCTATTCGACTTGTGAGTATCAGATTCTCCAGGCCCTCCTTCTTTATTATGTGCCCTAGGAACAAAATCTGCCTCTTCTCTATGTTAAGTATAAGCATACTCCTTGTTTACTCTCTAAGACCGCATCGTTGCTCACACGCTCGTTCTATGATATCGTTAGCATGCTTCTATAGAACCATATCTCAGTCGCCTCGAGTCTCTTCTTCATCTTTGAGGAAATCGTCCGATATTCGCTG
Organism: Acanthosepion pharaonis; assembly: GCA_903632075.3. Taxonomy (NCBI): domain Eukaryota; kingdom Metazoa; phylum Mollusca; class Cephalopoda; order Sepiida; family Sepiidae; genus Acanthosepion; species Acanthosepion pharaonis. Next base: position 470,702 of record CAHIKZ030002366.1, read on the forward strand.
CCGTAGAGAAGGACAGATGTCACGTAACAGCTCAGTATTCTTTTATTTGTTACCAAAGAAATCCTCCCGTCTCTCACTACAGCTTTTGGAATGTGTCCTTGGCCATCTAAGTACATGTACGGATCTCAGTGTCGCACTTACCGCTGTCTCGATTACTGTCCTTTTATTGTTTTCTCTTTTTAATAATGCTTTCTTTTTATTACAGTCTCTTACACACAATTATCACCTTACGTCTTGGAGACTTTATTGCCTTACTTGAGGTGAAATGATAAAATAAAACGGATTATGTCTGGAGAACAACTACCAATAAGTGTATTCGTATCACCTTATCTTAAGCAACGACGTGCCTGGTCAGTATTAAAATTAAACTTAACATTTTAAATTTCACATTAAACTGTCCTTGTGTCACACTATGCCAGCTAGTGTGACAAGAAAATACAATCTGCTATGCTAGAACATACCTATTCTATTATTAATCTTCCACATATAATAAGTAGTAGCAGTCGCCAGTGGGCGCAGTGAGTTGGTCAGTCAGTCGACTGGCTGATCGGTTGAACTCTCTGCCTTCAGGCGGGGAGGAACCCGAACGAGGCTACGCCGAAGGGCGGATTCTCTTTCGGGGAGGTAAACCGACCCTGAACCCGTTTATACGGGTTCAATGGGCATATTTTTGGCCGAGCCCACGGGCTCGGAGATCCCATGTTTAACCGGCCTTGTGCCACATGATGCCCTCGTGGGGGGGTGACTAAATATCGAGTTGGTGAGTCAGTCGATGTCGGACATTAAAGTATCAACCACCACAACTAGATTGCTGCGTCATTAACTATTATTTCAAGTTCTTAACGTTTCGTACGTCGAAACTTTTTTAGGACCGACTTAGTGAAATCCAAGCCTCCACTGTGACAACTACTCTACAACATAATCGCTTTTCGGCTTTTTGGCTGAGATCAAAGTGGAGTGTCTGTTCTTATCATCTTAATCTGGTTCTCTCTTTCCACTCCTATCTTAACTTCTTTGATTTTCTCCTTGAAACCAAGTAGTGTTTTTCCAGGCGATCAAAATGGAATAGTCCATTATTTATGAAAGTCAAATTAAAAGCAAATAGAGTCAATGCCGCTTCATGGACAATTTGAAACGGACATTATGGCAAATATTCGTGGGATTGTTAGATGAAAGGCGAATTGAAACACAAGAATGGAAGCCTCAATTGGTAGCCATGAAATTCCTTAAATAATAACAGTTTAATTCTTACAATTCTCGCTTGTAGAATTCTGCTCCGATCGCTTGCTTACCAGTCAATTTTGAGCTTCAAAAATTTAAATTCAATGCCATTTTCTTTTATCTTCTGTCTCAGCTATTGACCTTTTATTTTCCTCTCTCTTTAATAATGCTTTCTTTTAATTATAGTCTCACACACCCGATAACTCCTTGAGTCTTGGTGACTTTATTGCCTTACTTGTGATAAAAAAAAAAAAAATCTGATTATATATGGAAGAGCGGCTTACGGTTATACAACGTTGAAAGACCAGTTCAGATACGATCATCGAAATTAAGCAACGACTTGCCTGGTCAGTATTAGATTATTAACCGCTTGGAAATACCAAATGTAAACTTGGATGTGTGCCGGTGTAATGGATAATGATTCAGAGAGGCGAGTTCAAATTTCAGTTGTGTTCGTTATATATATTCACTTACGCGCAAATACTGTTGAGAAAGTTATAAAGCCATCTCTTTTCCCTCTGCTTTGTGAAGCATTCGAGCTTTGTACCGAGTGAAATGTAAATATATCAATGTTCATTGTTTTATTTCAACAGGAAAAAATGTCAATATTTGCTAAAGATTAAATTTTGAATCTTCTTCCCAAATTATCCGATCATCTAAATTATGTTTTGTGATTTGTGTTCGGAATCCTTTGTCGATTAAAAGAGCTCTAAACACTTATTTCTTCAGTGTTAGACTATTCTACTTCGACCCGTAAAAAAAAAATAAGGACGGGGCTAAAAGGGGCCATAATGTTGACGTTTGAAGAGTGATTTAAGCGCCCTGTGACCGACTATAAAACCTATATAAAAAAAAAAAAAAAAAGGCAAGAAACCTTGGGGGAAACTCCAGTTACAATTTTTTACTTTGGGTGTATTAAGAAACTGTCGCATCCTTTAGAAGTTGAAAGTCAGGTTGGTATTTCCGCAAGGAAAATGAAATATAGGCTCGTAAAATCAACAAAGAGAGAAACAATACACTTTTTAAAGAATATAAATATATATACCTATGTAGTTTTACACGCGAACATGCGCGCAATCACACACAGACGCAAGCAAGCATATATGTATGTCTGTGTGTGTACGCCTCTAGCATGAAACAGTCTGTCGCCAATGAGTGTTGACTTCAATGTTCATTTTTATAATTACATTCGCTCTATCTCTGATATCGAGCACTTTAACCCCAAAATATTACGTTCTAATAGTTTCTTGTTTTGCACGAGAGGGGAACGTAACCAACTTTTATCCATTGAAGTTTGAACTCTCAAATCTTTGGCAGTTGAAGAAGGTCACAATTATATCATTTGACTTTCTAACACTTGGAACGCTGTCTGGCAGAATTGAAAAAAAAATGGAATTGATTGTTCAGTGGAACTTTTGCAGAAAGTTAACCTCTTATGAAGAGCAACAATAATCCTGGCAGTGATGAACACTTAGATTCAGATAAAAAAATGCATCATACCATAGGCCGATGTCTGCGACTCGCTATCTATGAATTAACTTGAAAATATTCTCATCTTATTTGAGAAAATAATGAGATAATAATGACTATTACAGATGAAATTATACAAAATGGGAATATTTGCGCAAAGGACACTTAATACAGAAACAGAATCCCTCGTTATAGATGCTTTTAAATAGCACAGCCATGAACTATAGCAAGTACTACTACTAATACTACTACTACTACTAATAATAATAATCATAATAAATATTGTTCTCACGAGTACAGCCCACACTTTCCGAAGGGCTTTATCTATGTAAAATATTTATTTTATTTTATTTTTTTTTGTTTTGTAAGTGGAAAATGTCATGATGCCATTTCTAACCTTAATGTGTACACACCAGAAATCAAAGGAAATAATAATAATAATAATAATAATAATAATAATAATAATAACACATTGAAAGAATCCCTGAAACCCCAGCTTAAGAGACATACAGAAAATTGTCTTATTAAGTACAGCACACACACTAAGGAGAACTTTGTCTATGTAACGCTAGCAACTTCATCGGAGATAAAAAAAAAAAAAAAATTAATTAACATGAAAATGGCCATAACAACACACCACGACCTGCCTTAGGTCTTTCCGCAGACTTGGTAGGTAGTGTGTCCATAGCAGAAATCGAATGATGATGATGATGACAATAATAATAATAATAATATGAACACCACCAAGACCCGGTTACGGAGATAAGACCTGTTACAATTCTATGGGACTACAAAATACACACTGACAGAACAATCAAAGCCAACCACCCAGATATTGTTATTAGAGCCCGCAAACAAAAAAAAAAGTGACTCCCTATTGATATGGCAGTCCTGAATGGCAGACGTGAATGGGAAATACAAAAAACACAAACATTTTAAATACTTAGGTCGACTTTTAACAGAGGACTGAAATTATGACACCATAATCCGAAGACTCATTGTCTCTTGACATTGTCAAAAAACAAAACAAAACAAAACAAAAAAAAACATATTGCTGGACTCTTATGTGATATCAACCCACTTATATGGCAGTGAGCGCTGGATAATCTCCTCAAAGATGAAGAGGTTTGATGCAACTGAAATGTGGTTCTTCGAAAAGATCCTGAAAATGAACTGGGACATATGGTTAAGGAGGGCGTTTTAAGGGGCATGGAATCATAAAGAACGGCATACTTCGAATCGGAAAGTGACACTTGAAATTTCTAAGGCAAATAATGAGGAAAGAATGCCTGGATAATTTGATACGCACAAGGCATTGATGGCAACAGGGATAACGTACAATAGACAATAACCTACGTAACAAGCTTGTGTGAAGGGATAACAGAATAAGGAGTTTGGTCAACATGCAAACGTTAAAGATCTAAAAGTGTTAGGATGTAGTAGAGAGACATGATCGTCCACCCCTGAAAAGATACGGCACATATAGGAAGAAGAATGAAAACGGTGGATGGCAATAAAAAAAGACGTGATATTTTAATGATGACGACGATTAGGATGTTGATAATGGTGTGAATAAATGATGATTTGGTGTTGATGATGACAAGTGCGACGAAGCAAAAGATGCCGACTGGTGATTCATTCTCTGAAATCTAAGAAGAAAACGAAAAGAAAAAAAAGAGAACAGAAGGAAATACAAAAAAAAAAAAAGCACCAAGTGTGTAAAATGGAACATTTCAAACAGTCAAAAAAAAAAAAGGAAGATTGACAAGAAAAAATCTAGGACTTGAACAATAATGGTAATAGTTTTAATTAAAATAAAAGTCCTTTTATTTTTTTACATCAAAGTCCTTTTATTTTATCTCATTGCTTTGTGTCATATATATATGATATAAAAAATTATATATATATATATATATATATATATATATATATATATATATATATATATATATATATATATATATATATATATATATATATATGAGAGAAAGCAATGATATAGTTTACAGCTACCAGTAAGCAGAAATATTTCTTCTCCTGATGATGGCCATTTTGGCCGAAACGAGTCGAGGAATTTTTTAATATTTTTTATTGTTCAAAATATATATATATATATATATATATATATATATATATATATATATATATATATGACAGAATTTTTTTTTCTTTTTTTGTTTGGAAGTAAAGTCTGATGATCCGCAGTCCTTTTAAAAGAGCTGTGGTGAAATAATTTATTATATAGAAACTTAAAATGGTCTGTTTTTATTTTATGTATGTATATATATATATATATATATATATATATATATATATATATTGACATTTACCTCGGAAGTGACGTTATTTTGAAATCAATATTATCGCCCTGTGTATTGCCATGTTTATTATGAAATAAAAAAATATCGTTAGAAACACAGAAAATAGTGGGGAAATAAACCCTTCTTATATTTGCTGTGTACCTTCAGGGCGTTGGCAATCATGGCTCTCCACAATTTCCTGTCCTTTGACACTCTTAGCAAATTTTGTCTTTTTCTTATTTCTCTTAAACCCTGTTATGCAATCCATTTAAACATGCTCGTTAGTCAGTGGTTATGCGCCATTTACCTTAGTCCATCCTACCTTCAATATGCCTTGTCAGTGTCAAATTTTCCAAGTACTCTTTCCTCATTATGTGTTCTAAAAATTTCAATCGTCTCTTCTTAATGTCATAAGACTCCTTTTCTGTTTCCATTTTCTCTAAAACTTTGTCGTTGCTCACACATTCAGTCGAAGGTATTCTCAGTATCCTTCTGTAAAACTAGATTTATGTTGCCTCAAGCATTTTCACCATCTGGGAGGAGATTGCCCAGCATTCACTGCTATATAACTGTGCTGATCATCTATAATTGTCAGTACTCTTTTCTTTGTTTCTGACGACATTTCACTTGGTGAGATGCAAGTTCCACACAAGCACGCAAAGAGTTACAGAGAGTGAAAGTAAGATAAAGAGGGAGAGGGTTACAGAGAGTGAAAGTAAGAGTAATGAGGGAGAGGGTTACAGAGAGGGAAAGTAAGAGTAATGAGGGAGAGGGTTACAGAGAGTGAAAGTAAGAGTAATGAGGGAGAGGGTTACAGAGAGTGAAAGTAAGAGTAATAAGGGAGAGGGTTACAGAGAGTGAAAGTAAGACTAAAGAGGGAGAGTGTTACAGACAGTGAAAGTAAGAGTAAAGAGGGAGTGGTTTACAAAGAGTGAAAGTAAGAGTAAAGACGGAGAGGGTTACAGAGAGTGAAAATAAGTGTGAAGAGGGAGAGGGTTACAGAGAGTGAAAGTAAGAGTAAAGAGGGAGAGGGTTACAGAGAGTAAAAGTAAGAGTAAAGAGGGTTACAGAAAGTGAAAGTAAGAGTAAAAAGGGAGAGGGTTACAGAGAGTAAAAGTAAGAGTAATGAGGGAGAGGGTTACAGAGAGTGAAAGTAAGAGTAAAGAGGGAGAGGGTTACAGAGAGTGAAAGTAAGAGTAAAGAAGGAGTGGTTTACAAAGAGTGAAAGTAAGAGTAAAGAGGGAGATGGTTACAGAGAGTGAAAATAAGTGTGAAGAGGGAGAGGGTTCCAGAGAGTGAAAGTAAGAGCAAAGAGAGAGAGAGGGATACAGAGAGTAAAAGTAAGAGTAAAGAGGGTTACAGAGAGTAAAAGTAAGCGTAATGAGGGAGGGTTACAGAGAGTGAAAGTAAGATTAAAGAGGGGGAGGGTTACAGAGAGTGAAAGTAAGAGTAAAGAGGGTTGTTTGAAGAAAGGATAAAGAGAAGGACAGGGATCAAGATCAAGGCATCAGAAGATGTCGATTAGCATTACATTTAAATTTTTGAAGATTATAGTTATCAGGGAAGCAAGTAAGAGGAAGAGAGTTCCTTTGTCGGGAAGTGCTAGAGAAAACATTTCATTAAACAGAAACGTTGTTGTTGAATGAATTGATGAAGCATCAGGTGACTTAAAACAACAGTTAAGGGCTGTATCATCAAAGATTGGACATTTTTCTATTGCTATTGATGTGACCATTGATATCACTGGAATAGCACAGCTTACAATCTTTATCAGAGTCTGTAACAGTGAATTTAATATTTATGAAGAACTCCCCATGACACTACAACAATCCAGGATATCTTTGAGAAAACTTAGCAGGTTCTGCAAAAATATAGTTTTGATTTAAGTAAACATGCATGCTTATCTACTGAGGCTGTTGCGAATATGGATGTCAAACATAATGGTGTTGTGGCCAAGTTAGAAAGAAAACTAGAAAACTTGCATCCAGATTCATCATTTGCATATATTCACTGTATTATTCATCAGCAAAATTTGTGTTCAAAGATTTTAAAAATGGGTCATATGCTTAGCTTGGTCACAAAGACAGTGAATAATTTCAGAGGCTCTGCCCTCTAGTAATGTCAGTTCAGTCAGTTGTTGAAAGATGTGGATAATCAGTTCACCGATGTTCCATTCTGCACAGAAGTCCGCTATTTGTCATGTCACAAAGTGTTGAAAAGATTCTATTTGTTGAGACAAGAAATAATTGTTTTTGGAGATGAAAGATCAAAACACATGAAATAAAAGATGGAAGCTGGCTGAAAGATCTGGATTTTACTGTGGGTATTATTGCACAGTTAACTGATGTTAATTTGAAAGTACAAGATAAAAACAAACTTATCACCTAGATATATGATAACATCAAGTGCTTCATTACAAAATTAAGCTTATGGTGGTCACAGTTGTCAAATGATAATTTAGTCCATTTTCTTACGTGCAAAAAACTGTTAATCACTGCCAATAGTGATACTGTACTTAGCTTTGCTAAATATGGCAATCACTTAGAATAGTTATCATCAAAGGAATTTCAGAAAAGATTTAGTGATTTCTCATCTTTTGGACATAAGCTTGTATTATTCTCCTTCCATATTACCAAGAGAGAATAATTCCTACAGATGGAACTATTAGAAATGCTGTCGAGTTCTACATTCAGAGCAAAGTACCTTGAAGTAGGAATACCTGGATTCTTTTATACATTTCTGAGACGTTCAAAAACTTCAGAAGATTTGCTATAAAAATTATGGCAATATTTGGTTCTACTTATGTGTGTGGACAGTTATTTTCCTTTATGAAATCAACAAACATTTCTCAGAAAACAGGGTTAACTGATAACATTTGTCATTTCTGATCAAAGTCAGAAGTGCACAGATATTTCAGTCAGACATACAAAAAATTGTTAGCAAAAAGATGTGGCAGGCCTCAGGACTAAAAACTAAAACTGACTGAAGAGCGGCAAATAAATGTTCAGTTTTGAACTGTTGTAATTTGTGTACAACATATTTGTTGCTGTTGCAAACTGAGAGAATATGTTGTTGCTTAAGATTTTATTTTCCTTATCAAACTACTTCATTACTTTCTATACGTAAATCTTGCGATAACATTTGTATGCACATTGTGTGTTTCTAAATTTAAGTAACAAAAATATTCTACAATAATTTTTATTAAATGACTCCAATTAGTTGTGATATGTCCCGGAAAGGGATATGTTTGAACGAAGTAGCTAAGTGGTTTTGGCTACTATAACCAAGTAGAATACGGTAGCAGTAATCAACTGGTACGCGTCATAGTCACAGGTAAGAAGTGTAGATCAATGGTGTCGTCCAATGGGCGTCGTTATAGACGTAGCTCTCAGACTAAGGCTCTTTGACTCTCGTACACGGTCCGTCGGTATTTATGACGGACACCAGCCAATCATATTCCAGTGAGGGGGAACACAGGTGTACGCATATTCCATTATATCAATATATAATATATATAGTTATTGTATATATTTGGTATATATAATTAACAAATATGTGATAAATATGTCGATCTAAAAAGGGATCTTCAGTTTGATATGGTTGGTATAGTATATATCTATGTTGAATGGGAATAAAAGGGGTTTAACTTGCAAATTTAAATTTGGCGCCCTAAAGTGATGGTTGCATAAGGATGGTGAGGAATGGAATACAATATTTGAGAGGATGGGACAACTAAAGTTTAATAATTATTTAATGCGTTAATGTTTTTTTGTTTATTTTTCAGGAACCCTAACTAATGAGCATCATGGAGTGGATTTGAAATTAAAATTTTCATTTTGTAAAATTTATTTTTTCAAGCGGTCGTTTAAAATCGTCTTAATAAAAATGTGCATAAATATAGACATTTCAATATTTTATTTATTCGTTTTCCTGGCCGGCAGTCGATTGTTTTCTTGTCTAAAACACAATATTCAGGGTTTTCAATGATGTAAAGAAAAGAAACCTGGCCTCCCACGAACAGCAACCATCTGTCACCAAACATTGACTCAGTGTATAAAGAAGAATGGCAACGATAAATCTTACTGATATCATCCTTTAAAACTGGTAAAAATAAAATTTAAATGTCGAACTATATATATATATATATATAAAGAATTATATGTATACCTTATTATTTGTGTTTTAATTGATATTCCAAAGAACTGCAAGTTGAAATTGCCCCACCCTGTCTGAAGATCGAATGATATTGTTCTTCAATCTTCTATTTATTATACCTGAATCAAATCTCCAATACTTTTGGTAATCTCAAAAAAGATTTACTGACACAGTTAATGGTGAAAAAAATTATAATCCCGTTTTATTTTTTTTTTCATCATGATGTGGAGCGATTATATCGAATAAATTGCTATGTCTACTGCTGAAAAAGTTGGTTCACTGAAAATTGGTTCGTGAAAAGACAATAATATTTTTTAAAATAAAAAATCCATTTTCAAAAAACGTTTAATTTTTATCTTCATCTCGTTTATAGGATATAGGCGATATATATATATCCATAACACACTATCCCTTGTTAATATAAACAAGTTATATAAATGCTTCTTCCCCCGGACCACGTTCATCCACCCACCAGTTATATGACGCGTTGTTTTCCCTTGTCTTTCTTTCCGTCTATTTATATGCGTATCAGATTCTCCAGGCCCTTCTTCCTCGTTATGTGTCCTAGAAACTTCAGTTGCCTCTTCCTGATGTTACGTCTAAGCCTTCCCCTTTTTTTGCAACTTCTCTTAGACCTCATAGTTGCTCACACGCTCGGGCCAAGATATCCCTAGAATCCTTCTGTAGAACCACATTTCTGTCGCCTTGAGTCTCTTCTTCATCTTTGAGGAAATCTTCCAACATTCGCTGCTGAGAGATGTCACGTACCAGTTCAGTATTTTTTTCTTTGTTACCAAAGGTATCCTTCTGTCTCTCAATACTCTGCCCAGCTTTTGGAATGTGTCTTTGACCATTCCACTACGTCTACGGATCCCAGTCTCGCACTTAACAGTTCTCTGTCAAAACGCTTCCCACATATTTAAACTTCCATGTCTACTTGATTCTATACTTCCTAACCTGGATTCTGTCTTGTATTTTACGCTTAGTCCCATCTTCTCACTCTCCGTCGATACCTTCTGTAGTTGATTTTGTAATTTCTTTTCCGTGTCTGTTATCAGTACTGTGTCATCTAGTTTTTGCACTTTTATAAATCTTATTCTTTGAATCCTGTTCGTTTAACAACCTTTGATTTTTTATGCAATTTCATGCTACTCAATACAGAAACTAGTTGAAAACGATCTGAAAACAATAACCAATAGGTTAAGTTTCGTAATCGAATTTTATTTTTTGTTTTTTTTCCAAAAATTCGAAAATCGAAGCGCACGACGCGCGTCTGCGACGGCGAACGCAGACCGGCGGTCGGATCTATTTTTCGCTGCTACGTGTTACTGCCAATATCATTCTAGCGCGCCTAAAAAGTCATTTGACCATGGACTGAATACTGTTGCCACATCTGGACTGGTGCTGCTGTACATCTCGAGATTCTTGACAAAAAAACTAAAAAATGTTTGTAATGTAATCGCCCTGGCCAGGCATCTCGACTTCAATCACTTTCTCGCAGACGTGATGTGCCTTCCCTCTGTCTTTATATAAATATATTATATATAAATATATATATAATATATATATTTATATAAATTTGAAATAATGAATTTTTAAGTTATGTAATTACTAGATTGGCCTATAGGTCACACCGTTATATTGTTGAAATAACTAGATGCAACGACAATCTGTAGAAGTCCCCTCCGATTTCTTGCTTCTACGATAACTAGAATTTTAATAATTTAAATGCAACGTCATTCGCCATCTTCTATTTCGTTGTATTCTGTTCCTTTTTAGTCCTTTTCTCAATTCCTCACCATTTCTCAGGCTTCTCATTCTCGTTCACATTCATTCGCTGTACTCCCACCTTATCATTTTAGTGGCCTTGTCGTCTTACGATGGAGTGAAGTAAACAAATAATGGTTAATACAAAATATTAAAAAAGACTGAAACATAAAACCAAGTACAGGATATATGGATATGACGCCAAAATGAAAATACCACTGACATCTCATTTTAACAGATATATATATAGGGTGCGATGAATAAATTGTCGTCTAAATGACGCCAACATGAAAATAAAAGTCATATTATTTTAACAGATATACAGTGTGTGATGAATAAATTGTCGTCTAAAAGATGCAAAAATTAAAATAACACTATCATCTCATTTTAACAGATATATATAGGATGCGATGGATAAATTGTCGCCTAAATGGCGCCAACATGAAAATAGCACTGTCATCTCATTTTAACAGATATACAGTATGTGATGTATAAATTGTCGTCTAAACGACGCAAAAATGAAAATAACACAGACATCTCATTTTAACATATACAGTGTGCGATGGATAAATTGTCGTTTAAACGACGTAAAAATGAAAATAACACTGTCATCTCATTTTAACAGATATACAGTGTGCGATGGACTAATTGACGTGTAAATGACGCCAAAATTAAAATATTACTGACATCCCATATTAACAAATATATTAACCAAAATTACTCAGATTACCTCGAAATACTAAAGAGTAAATTTGTTCAATAAAATCGCCATTAAATTCAACCACCGCCTCTGATAGACTTCCGAATCTCCTGCAACTCTTCTGAACGGTCTCCTAGTTTCATTTGTTGAATGCTGCCATAGTCCTTGCATTCAGTTCATTTTTGGTGTTAAAAGAGTTTTGTTGATCTTTTCACTCAACTGCACCCTACACGTAATAATCAAGGGAGTTGCAGTCTGGTTAGATAGGTGGCCAGACGATAAGCATGATGCAGTTGCAGAAATTATCTGACAATCACCACTCGGTTCTTCTGCATGTATGGCATGGTGCAGAGTCCTGTTACCAGACATGGGTTCTTGTTAAACGTTTATTTTGAATTCTTGATCTGGGGCATTAACAACGTTTCCTCACATCATCTTTATAGGCCTCCGTGTTGAGTCTGAGTTCTCATGTGAATATGAGTGGAGGCATAACGTCGCCATCACCAATGATCTCTTCAAACACCTTCATAATCACCATTAACCTCATCCAACTCTTTGCACTGTTTTCATATTGAGACCTGAACAATCTGAAATGTTCTTTTTAATTGCATTTCAATTTAAAAGCAGTACAGCAAGTCTTTTTTAATTTTTGCGTCAGGGTGCGCTTTTTCTCACAGACGGTATAAAAAAATGGACCTTATTTATAATGTTTGCAGTCGTCAGCATCAAAAAAAAAAAAAAAAGACGTTGCGCGAAATTAAATAAAATGGCTATAATTTACCCATCCGACACTGTACAATGTTGTTACTGAAGTTTTACTGAAAAAAAATGTTTTAAAACAAAATTTTTTTAAAGAAAATGATTAAACTTAACGAATCAGCAAATATATTAGGCCACAAAAATTTCAGACCATGCATAGAAATGAATACAATAATGGGGAACCAGTAATTTTTTATTTAAAGAAAATATATAATAACAATAAAATTATATATATATGATATCTGGTAAAAATGTGCGATGATAGCAGCAAAATTGCAATATGAACACTATTTAAAAATGATTCCTGATCTTTTTTGCCATATTTTTACAATACCCAGAAATTCCTACACAGATGTCCTCAAGGACACGTGTCACAGTGGATACATTTATATTCAGTGACAGGACCCAAAGAGTGTGAGTTCAATACCTGGTTAAGACGGTGGAGAACTTTCAGAGGGAAAATTAACAGGGAGACTGATAACTGGCATCCATTAAACATGGCACATGGAACTAGAACAGTCTACCCCACTGAACGAAATAAAGGGTTCAGTTCGAAATTCCAACAAATATGAGAAGAGTCCGAATAATAAATAGTGGGCCTCGTAGAAAATAGACAGATAAACGAAACGTTGTAATAAATATGGCGACAAAGATGAGGACAATAGTTCGAATAATGTAAATAGTGTACATACTACCTCATCTCAGAAATATAGATGGAATGAAGGGCCGAAACGTTGTGATGAATTTGGTGACAAAGATGAATACAAAGTAGAATAAAATATTAAATAATATTTACATTATACCTCATCTCAGAAAAAAGACAGATACTGAAGGGCAAAAACGTTTGATGAATCAGTACAAAGATGGGACAATAGTTCGAATAATGATAAATAAGTGTACAAAATGACTCATCTCAAAAATTAAAAAACAGATACTGAACCGAAACGTTGTGATAAATATGGCAATATATATATAAGGATGAGGACAATATATGAATAATATAAATAGTGGACATAATATATATATATAAATATAGACAGATATTGAAGGGGCCGAAACGTTGTGATAAATATGGCAACAAGGATGAGTTTATTTAGTAAATAATGTAAATAGTGTATTTAAACCTCATCTCAGAAATATAGACAGATACTGAAGGGCCGAAACGTTGTGATAAATATGGCAGCAAAGATGAGGACAATTCTCCGAATAATGTAAATAGTGTACATTCGAATCATCTCAGAAATATAGACAATATTTGGGTTTCTTAACTTTTTTTTACTTGAATATATTGAAGGCATGGAAATCAACGGAAAAATTTGATAAAAAAATGATTACTGTTTCATAAATAAATTGACCCCTACTGAGCTTCACGTTAACGGCAGACCCCAAGTGTAACTCACAGATACGATTCATCTCTAAATATGCTGGAAAAGGATCTGTTCTATAAACTGCCCCAGAATATACCTGACTCCACCTGAGTTCAAAGGCGCCTGCGGAGTTTTTGTATCAGATGAAATATTTTCAACCTACAACCCTTTTCGCAGAGACGGAAGCTTATCCCTAATTTGTCGCTCTTTCTATGGAAAATGTTCCAACATTCTTTAGTTCTATCAGTTTATTGATTTACATATAAAGCCCGCCATGTTATTTCCTTAGGATCGAACCATCTTAATTCTCTTCTGAATCCGTTTGCGAAAAGAAAACTTATTGATATTGTTTTTTGTGAAAATTCAAGAATGGAAAATTGTTAAATAAGTGCTTCAAGTTTTTTTTCAAACGTTTATCTCACCTATATATCCTCATCATCTGACAATCTTACTTCCTACTTATATCCCCATAAAACAAACTTATTCACTTGAATTCAACATCGAATTTTTTTATAATACATTAAGATAGTTCTATTCAACGTAATATTCCACCAAAATTA
>CAHIKZ030002366.1:490000-562158 GCA_903632075.3 Acanthosepion pharaonis
GTCTTTTTCGCCATATTTATTACAACGTTTCGGCCCTTCAGTATCTGTCTATATATCTGATATGAGGTATTATGTACACTATTTACATTATTCGGACTACTGTCTTCATCTTTGTCGCCATATTTACCACAACGTTTCGGCCCTTCAGTATCTGTCTATATTTCTGAGATGAGGTATTATGTACATTATTTACATTATTCGGACTATTTTCCCTATCTTTGTTGACATATTGAGACTGTTGTAGACTATTCTAGTTCCACGTACCATGTTTAATGGATATCAGTTATCAGTTATCTTCTATTAATTCTCCTCTGAAAGTTACCCACTGCCTTAAACGGGTATTGAACACACACACTTTGGTTCCTGTCACTGGATCTAACTAACGCCTTTATCCACTGTGTCATGGAAAACTTGGAGAGGGTAATTAACAGGAGATAACTGATAAATGACATCCATAAAATATGGCACGTGGATCTAGAACAGTCTACCCCAGTGAGCGAAATAAAGGTTTCAGTTCGACATTCCAACCACCTGAAGAAGGCCGGCACTTACAACTGCCGAAACGTTGTAATAAATATGGCGACAAAGTAAATAGTGTTATTATTTTTATCAGTATTTCATTTGGTTTCTGTTGTATACACTTTTCCTTCAAGGTTCCATCCAGAGACCTAACGTCAGTAATAAACTCATTACATTTTCCCCCTCCAAAATTGTATAAGTAGCTTTAATTATCTTCCCAAAGCAAAACAAACCTATGAAATAAGCGATATATAACAAATTTTACTACGTTAATAAAACACCGATTAAAATTAAAATAAATAAATAAGATAAGACAGAAAAATAAAAAATAAATAAAAATAAAAACAAGCAAAATAATTTAAGCCATAAATAATAAACAAATAAAGGACGTCCGGCAAAATAACCGCCAAAATAGACAACCCATAATGCACCACTGACCCTATATATAAATAGCCAAGAAAAAAACAACACTCGAATATATATATATATATATATATTGGGATAAATTAACAGAAAAGATCCAATTTTTTTTAAAGAAATTAATAATGCTCTCAAAAACATTTGATTTCAACATTAAATTACGCCTAAGTTAATATGCCACTAAACAAACAGATAAATACAGACTTATGGTTATTGAACAACTCTTAAAATACAGGAAAAAAAATTATTTGGATATAATGTTTTATAAATTAGTATACATTAGTATACATTAGATTTTCCTGCAGTATTCTTCAGATCTTCATTTAGCATTCTTTAGCATTCTTTGTATTTTCCTTTAATATTGTTTAATGTTCTTTAAAATTTTCTGTAGCATTCTTTAGTATATTCCTCAGATTTTACAAACCAGATAATTAAATACTTATGTTTATTGAGCCACTTGCAAAAAAACAGCAGAGAAAACAGTTATTCGTAAATAATGTTTTGTAGATTAGTATTCAGTGGTATTCTTTACATTTTACTCTAGTATTCTTTAGTATTTTGATATTTCCTTAATGTTCTTTAAATATTTCTTTTGTATTATTTCGATTTTCTTTACGTATTCTTCACATATTCCTTTAGTATTCTTCAGTATTCTTTAGATTTCCTTTAGTAGTCTATATTATTCTTTAGATATTCTTAAAGCATTCTTTAGATTTCTTTAGTATTATTCAGATATTCATTTACAATTCCTTAGTATTCATTAGATTTTCTTTAGTATTTTTTAGATTTTCTTTAGATTTCCTTTAATATTCTTCAGATATTCCTTTAACATTTTTTAGTATTCTTTAGATTTCGTTTAGTATTCTTCAGCTATTCCTTTAGCATTCTCAAATATTCTTTAGATTTCCTTTAGTATACTTTAGTATTGGTCAGATATTCCTTTAGCATTCTTTTCTATTCTTTAGATTTTCTTTACTATTCTTCAGATATTCCTTTAGCATTCTTTAGTTTTCGTTTAGTATTCTTCAGATATTTCTTCAGCATTCATTAATATTTGTTAGATTTTCTTTAGTATTCTTTTGTATTCTTCTGGTTTGCTCTAGCATTCATTAGTATTCTTTAGTTTTCCGTTAGTATTCTTTAGTATTCTTCAGATATTTCTCTAGCATTCTTTATTATTCTTTAGATTTCCTTTATTATTCTTCAGATATTCATTTAGCATTCTCTAGTATTCTTCTGCTTTCCTTTAGCATACTTTAGTATTCTTCTGGTTTCCTTTAGCATTCTTAAGATATTTCTCTAGCATTCTTTATTTTTCTTTAGATTTCCTTTAGTATTCTTCAGGTTTCCGTCAACATTATTTTGTATTCGATAGATTTCCTTTAGCATTCTTTAGTATTCTTTAGTTTTCTTTTAATATTTTAGACTGTTAATATGCTAGAGAAATATCTGAAGAATACTAAATACTATATTCCTTTACCATTCTTTAGTATTCGTTAGATTTCTTTTAGTATTCTTTAGTATTCGACAGATATTCCTTTAGCATTTTTTTGGTATGCCTTAGATTTTTTTTTGGTATCCTTTAGATTTCTTTTAGTAGTTTCTAGTATTTTTTTTATTATTTTCCTTTAGTATTCATTAGTATTCTTTATGTGGCACCATTTACCAGGGAAAAAGAAAAGAAAGGAAAAAGAGAAAGGAAAGAAAGGAAAAGAGAGGCGAGACCCAATAGTGGATGTCATTACAATGGCAGAAGGATTCTAGGTAGATGAGGGAATCGACTGTGTACTGTCAACAACTTGTGTTATCAGGGCTTTGGATAGATAAGAGCAGCTCAATGTGGAAAACATCTAATTAGCAGACCACAGACCGACTAGCCAAGAAAAACTCCAATTGAAAATGTTATTTTGATAATTGACAAAGAACAGGTGAAATACAGGGCTTTGGATAGATATGAAAAATTAACTGTGTCGTCTGCCAAGCCGAACACGAAGTAACGTCTGACCGTTTTTTTTTTTTTGACAAGACATCTTTGGCTGCGATAACAGAACTATGTTATCAGAAATTGGCACCAAGAATGCAAACACGGCTAGAACAATGGAATTATTTTTTTCTCGAGAGGACAGTCGACTGTGTTTCACTAGACCACCCATTCTGATAATTAGCGATAAGACGACTGACGAAGTCCAGGTGAGAACAAGAGTTTATGACCACCACCGATCGCATTGTTCTATTTGCGGACAGAGAAAATGAGAACTGCGATTAAAAGAAAGAAGAGGAAAAGAAAAAAAGAATTTTTTTTTTTAAGCTAGATATTTTTTTTACCCTGAAACGAAGCCCGCGGGATCGCACACGCCCGGCTGGATATCATTGGCCGAGTGGTGATCACGTGAAATAAAGGGAAGCTGTCGCCGCCCACCTAGAGGATGGTATGAGAGGTTGGTTACGAAGAAGTGGGAGGGCAGTTCACGCCCCTCTGAAGTATGGTGAGAAGGTGGGATTAAGAGAAGGCTCCCAAAAAAATGGAAAGAAGTGGAGAATTCCTAACCAAAAATAGGAGAAGTGGATATGTATTTAGAATTATCGAGGAGTATAAATATTAACAAACCCACCCCGGTTTTGGTCGGCGTCCATATAATTAAGGTCGCAGCGAGCGAAAATCATTTTGATTTCTGGCGTTTACATTTCTTTCCGGGTCCCGCCCAGGGACCTAAGGTTAGAAATGGCATCATGAAACTTTCTAAAAAAAAAAAAAAAAAAATTACATACATAAAGCCCTTGTAAAGTGTGGGCTGTACTTGTCAGAACAATTTTTGTATCTCCTTGAGGCATGGACTTCCAGGAATCCCTTCAATTAGTCTACTGCAATTTTTTTTCCAACCAGTCCTAGGGCTCCAAACTACAACAGGGATTGTTGATGTTCCCATATGCCACATTTTTGAGATTTCTATTTCAAGGTCCTTGTATTTTGACAGCTTTTGAATATCTTCAAAGATACATTGCAGTCAGCAGGGACTGCCATATCAATAAGGAGGCACTTTTTTTGTTTGTGGTCTTTAATAACAATATCTGGGCGGTTGGCCTTTGATTGTTCTGTCAGTGTGTATTGTGTAATCCCATAGAATTGTAACAGGTCATATCTCCGTAAACGGGTCTGGATGGTATTATTAAAATTATAAGATTATGTTATTATTAGGTAAGAAATCAAAGAAAATAAAATAATAACTTTTTTAATTTGTTTCAAATCTTATTATTTCAGTGAAATATATTATACCAAATCCACATTTTTTGTCTCGTCTAGCAAATTAATTCACACACTCAGAAAGAGGGTTTATTAAAAATTCAATATGACAATGTCCAATGAACATATTATAAAAACACATAACGCTACATTACAAACATTATTAACGGGCATGAAAATAAACCAATGGCCTAGAGAAGTTGTGGTCTTTTGTTATACAATGGACTGAAAAAAAACAAATGTCTAAGACAAATAAATTATTAAAAAAAGCCGACTTGGAAATTAGAAAAAAATTAAAAAAAGTAATTGAGGAAAAATGATGAGAGTTATTCCGGGTACTAGATAAAAAAAGTTTTCAAATAAATCAACACGGAAAAACAAGATCAAAAAAAAATATAAAATTAAAACAAATGGAATTTTGATTACTACAAAGAAAATATTTAAAAAGAAATTGTTAAGAAAAGGTAAATTTTGAAAACGATATGAAAAGCGTTGTCGGTTCAACCGACAAAATAAGATATCCCAAATCAAACCTCAAGAATTTTTACTGTGAAATTGGAGAAGCATTTATAGAAGTAATAAATCCAAAATCTATTGAAGAACTGCAAAAGGTTTAAGAGAATATTCGGAGAAGCTCCAAGGAATTTAATCCCAATACAGAGTGGATCAAACGAAAACAAAAAGGATGAAGAATGTTTATAGAAAAGAATAGAAAAATATGCGGTAAAAATCATATAATATGATTGTGACAGAAATAAGGAAAATTTTAATCCCTAGGGAATTTTTCATCCATAATTTGGCTCTATTGTCATAAATTTCCAAAAATTTAATTTTTGTTGTCATGAATAAAAATTTTTATCAAATTAATTAGAAAATTAATGAAATTCAGAATGGATCATATAAGTATTTCATATCTCCTACCAAAACGGCAGATATTTTCAATTATACAAAAATTATAGTCCATTAACATGTCTGTCTGCCACATTGAAATTGATCACGTCTTTCTTGACGAAAAATGGCTTATGAGATATTTATAAATTAAAAAATCATTTTCCATGGGAGATGATTTGATATTAAACGAAGCTCAAATATATATAAAAATATATATTTTAAATAAAATATATGGAAAATTTTTGGTTTTGGGTGAAATCCTAAACAAAATCTTTGTTCGTATCAGTCGGTGATATTTTAAATTTATTTAAAAATATTATTAGACTGCTTTAAAACCATATATATATTAAATCATGTCAAATAACTGTCATTTTGTTTTTAATTAACATGGTGTCATTTCTTTATGTTTGATTATTTTAATATCAGTATTTTGACATAAACAATTATAACAATGAATACAGAGTACAAAAAAGAAACTATTTAATAATTTATTCAACATAAAAATATCAATTTGCCATTGAGTTTGTTGGGGATCTGCAGAATTAAATTTTATAATTCAGTGAATCATAAAAATTTATGTATTATTATTACTGATCCATCCACAAACAAATAAATAAACGAATTTTAAAGACATTCAAAAAAAATTTATATTCAATTTAGAAACCAATAAAGGAAATTTATACAATTTTAAAGTAATATATATACAGGATATTATATATATGTTACTATGGCAATCAAGTGTGATATTTGATTTTTTTTTCTGTATGACGACAATCTTAGTATTTGTATGTTTAATTTACAGTCTTTCTGGATTTGTGTTAATATTAAAAATATCGATATTAAGTGTTTTTAAATGAGTTCTTATAATTTGATCTACCTTTGACTGTAATATTCCACAAATCATTGAACGTTCTTATTTTACTTAATATGTAGTGAATATAATGCTCTTTGGATAAGCAAAGTTTTAAATATTTGTGATTCTAGGTCCTCAATTTAGTCGAGTTCAAATATTAATTTGTCATTTATTTTGATGACCTATAATTTGCGCGGTAAAATAGTGACGATTAAAATGAGTTTGAAAATGGAAAATTTCTCTGTGGATGTATGATCGTCTGTCTACAAAATATTCAATAATTTTATAGATTTTTACAATTCAAATATGTTTTGAAAATCAAAAATCGATTTAAATACGAAAAAACAGAAATTTTTTATTGGCATATTTGAATCTTTCAGATTATATGTGTCGAAGAAATGAGATTTGTTGATATCAAAAGTACGGTTTTTTGGTCGAAAGCGAAAAAATGTAGGCGTAAGGTATCAAAAATTCTGTTACTAGGGTGATCTTTTTGGAAAAAAAAAAAGACGAATCTACAAGTTGAAGTGTCGCTCAATACTTTAAAATGTTTCAGTGAAAATATACAAATATATATTTCAGATTAGAAAATGTTTAAAAAATATAACAATCAGGAAAAATAGAATTAAGAAGTGTGACGTCGTCCCCCGGTCGCAGCGCCGACTGTGTCGTTCTATCCTGATCTACCACGGCGCCAGTTGTGACGTCAAACAGCACCAGGCTCTGACGTCTTGGCCGCGGCGTCAGTTGTTCGTCCTCGCCGCTCCGTCCGGGTGTCGCTGCTCCAAACGTGACGTTCTAACCCTTTGGTGATTCGGGTAGGAATCTGGTTAGATTGATACCAGCCTCGCCGTTTCCCAACCTGCTTCCAACGCCTGGTTACCAGGGTAACTGCACTGATCTCCAGTCTGCCTACCCACGTTGTGAATTGATCTTAGACAGACGAGATCAAACAGGGGTTGGGGCCGTAATGCAAGTTGAGTTCAACGGGGGTGATAACACACAATTATGTATAAAAGAAAATAAAAAAAAAACTCACAAAGTCCAAAGTATCAAAGAAAAAGGTAACAAACTTTTTATGTCTATTTGTTCGGTACATAGGACTATGTCTACTTCCCGACCCGTTCTGTGGATTGTGGCACGACGCTTTTACTAGGCAAACTTTAAGGCTTCAAGTTGTCTGCTCTCTAAGAAATTTGTGTTTCGGTGTGTCTTTGGACGAAAGTCGAAAAAAACTTATTTCTGTGGTCTGATTCTAAGTCGCTCTTCAAACTACTTGTTCTTGGTTGAAGAAGAGTCCAAAAGTGTGCGTGAATCTTGGTCAGCTATCTTGATGCGGTTTCAACACTGGGCGCTCATCTCTGCTTGTCGTCCGGGGCTCAAAAAACTTCTCGCCAGGGTCCGCGGCTCAAACTCAAACTCTTCTTCTCCAGAGTCTGAATTACTGGTCACTCATCTCCGCCGTCGGTGCGCGAATTAACTTCTTTCTCGCCCGCTTGGGTCGAACGAACTTCTTCGCCTTCAGGCCAAACGGCTTCTTCTCTTTGGGCTGAACGAACTCTGCACTTCAGGCCAAACGAACTGGCCTCTTCTGCCCGCTTGGGGCGAACGAACTCGGCCCGCCGTCCGTCGGCTCAATTCCGCTCGCCGTCCGCGGCTGAACTGATTTCTGTCGGTTGGGGTTCGTTTTTATTGACGCCGTCAAAACTGGGGTGGGTCTGTCGGCGCCAGGGGTTCTTCGATAATTCTAAATACGTATCCACCCTTCTTATTTCTGGTTAGGGATTTTCCATTCTTTTCCATTTTCGGTAACTTTTCTCACTCCCACTTCTCTTACTGTGCCTCTGAGGGGCGTGCACTGCCTTCCCCACTTCTTCGTATCGGCTTCTCACACTTACACTCTGATAGGGCGTCGACCGATTTTCTTCGTGCGTCACGTGACCGCTCTCGGCCAATGAGGTCCTGGTCGGGTATCTTTCCTCCTCCTTCGTGTGATCGTTTTGGCCAATGACGTCTTGGTCGGGGTATTTTCCTCCTCCTTCGTGCGTCATGTGATCCCATTTGGCCAATGACGTCTTTAGTCGGGCGTGGAACAATCCGTGGCTTTGTTTTGGGAAAGAAATACCTTGCTTAAAAAAAAAAAATTAATTAAATCGCCCTTATCATGAGCGACTGAGATGACACTTTCGGCTTTTTTAACACGTGGTATTTGTCAAGCAGTTTATCGCTAATTGGACATGATCTAAGAAAGAAATTTTCCTAGACCTGTTGGCGTTTCTAAAGAAAAAATAAAAATATTTCATTTTCCTTTCGGCCCATGGGTTGATAACAAAAATCTTTATTATCTCAAAAAAAAAACGTTTATTCTGTCAAAAGAAAAAAAATTTAGCCAGTGTGTTTTCTTATGTGGGATTTTTTTTTAACACTTCCCAGGAAGACTGTCTGTGTTTCGTCAATGTTCAACAATGGATTTCTTCAATTTTTGGGTGACATCCAATTGATAACAAAATTCCATTTTTTCGTGGAAAGCGGAAATCGGTCAACGCTTGTTCGTAGGTGACCTAGATATTTTCGACATCTGATACCTATCAACTATACTGGATCTTCTTTTTCCGTCTGTTATGTGCCGTGTGTGTGTGTGTGTGTTCGCCTATGACCCGTTTTCGTATTATTTTTTTTTTTTTTTTTCTTCGTTTTCTCTTTCTTTCTCCCAAATCGCTTGAATGTAAAGAAAGAATTATTCTTAAAACCTAAAATATTTTTCGGCCTTAAATAATTATCAAATGGTTGATAAACCGTAAAAAAGCAAATCATATATCTATAAATATTTCTTTCAAATCGTCAGGATGCATGGTTCTATTCACAGGAATCTATATAAAATGTTATATATATATATTAAATCAAAACCCATATGAGGTTGATATGTATAAATAAATACAAAATAAATCATAAATCTAAATCTAAACCTTAATACATATTCTATTGAGTGTCATATATATTAAAAATGTTAAAAAATTAAATATCCCATTGATTGAATGCAGATAAAACAAAAGAAATCAAACCAATCAATTTTCAAAGAATACATATTTATTCATATCGATTTTCCATCATTTAAAATGTTGTGCATAAATAACCCATTTTGATATTTGGTAAAAAAACAAAACCAGAAACGATATATTTCATGTAGGCCAATGTTTTCAACATAATTTCCGTCTAAATTTTGAAATAATGGAAAATTTAATGGATTGGTCAATCTTTAGTGTTTTGAACAATGCCATTGTGAAAATTAGGCTAAATTTGATGAATATCGGCATATGTGTCCAATAATTTTCAAAGGATTTTAGTTCAACTATTTTACTGAAAAAAAGAAAATAATTCTCCTTTATATTTTACAAGTATTGAAACCACAGTTTTAAACTTTTGGGGTGGGTTATAAGAATTTTCATGTCAAAAATAAGAAATTTTATTCAGTATTTATCTACTGTTGAGAAAACAACAAAAATCGATTAATCCTGGTGACTTGAACCATAAAACATATATATGCAGGCATGGGATAAAAAAAAGTTTGAAAAAGAAAACATGGCAAGATTTTATTTTCATGATAAATATATTTTGATATGCCAAACAATCTGAAATTTTTGAAGGCCATCAAGAATACCCATCTGTGGACGAAATAACTGAAACCGATGGACAAAATTTGTTTTTGTAGGACACAAATTCCCTCAGTTAAAAAACAATCAAGGAAACATAATGGAAAAAGTTAATATAAGATGAAAATTGTAAAGATGAATATAAGTTATAATACCAAATGAGATAAATCGTATCACATTTATTAGCATATATTCACCCGAAATATAAAAAGTTTTTCTTATTTTTTGTTATGTTTTTTTTTCCCCTTCTCTTAATGTATTTTTGGAAAATCGTCAAAAATATCAAATTCAAGAATAGGAATTTGCCTTAGGTGTGTGTTTTAAACGCTTGAAATGAGTTCAATATTAGAAGGTCAAAGGAGTTAAAATTTTTCTAATGTCTTTAATGGAATGACATATGTCGATTCTTCACAGCGTTTGGAACTATTTCTTTCTTTCCCGTTTTAATGGTGACTGAGTATTAATCAGAGATATGTTTATATGGATTTTTGTCAGTTAATTATTTGGAATTTGAAATTGATAAAGTTTCTAAATTTATTTTTTATAAATTATATATATATATATATAAATTGATATATATATATAACCTATGTATTTTAGAAAATTTCTTACTCAATATAAATATATATATATATGAATATATATATTTACCATATATATATAAATATTGGATTGTTTCTAAAAGACACTTTTTTTAAATTGATGAAACTATCTTGACCGAAAACTTTGAACACATGAAGAACAATTTTTAATAATTTTCAATACTAAATATTTCTTTTTTTTCAAACTGTTTTATTTATATCAATATATATATATATATATATATATATATATAGGATATATATATATAGAATAAATTTCAATGACCAACGAATACTATTTTTAAAGAGTGAGAATGAGAGCATTTAACAGAGAATGTCAATTAATTAGATAAAGAGAAAGAAAATAAAAATGGAAAAAAAAGAAAAAAGGTTAAAGTCAAGACTGATAAATATTTTATTTAAAGAATGAGGGATAGAGAGAAAAAGAATGGAAAGTTTAAATTGAGAATATATAAAAGTGGGATTTAATTTTAAGAGGTCCTAGGATTTAGAAAACCTAATGGTTTAGGAGAATAGATCAGATAATATAAATGATTAATGATAACTTTGATAAATTATTTAAATAAGTAGATTTGAAAGAAAATTTTTAGATCAATATAAATTAGAAAATAATTGATCATAATGAAAATAAAATGTTCAATCATTAATTAACCATATATATTAAAATAAATTATATTAAAAAAATAATGATTCAAATAAGGACATATTAAAAATATATATATATAAATAGAATTTAATATAAATAAAATATATATATATATATATATATATATAGATAATATTTAAGTACTTATTCAATTTGATCAGACCAATAGATAGAGGCCTTAAAATGTATTGAACATAGATATGAAACAGATAGATAGATTTTCTCAAGGTTAACGTTCAATGTTCATTTAAATTTATTTTAATGTTCTTTGGACTGTAATTATTCAACTTTATTCCATAAATATCCTGCACTAGATATACAAAACATGTATTACATTTTCAAATTTATAAATATATGTTTATATTATATATTATATATATAATAATGATTTATTCAAATGATATAACATAAATATGTTTGTTCTTTCAATACAAAATCGCCGATTTTGTTTCATTTTTAATGTCTTATAAAGATGATGATTTTGAACACTTAGATAGAAAGATAATAAAAAATTAAGTCAAAATCATTTATTTTTTTGACACAAAACAATTGAATTTTATTCTAACTAAACTCAAATTAAATTTTACGAATTTGTTTATTAGATTACAAATAAATTTTATGTTTTATTGTATAAACGTCTCTAAAATTATGAAATTAAATAATATTTAAACCTTAGTTTGTTTTAATTTTAAATTTTGTATATTTTGTATTTTGATTGAAATTCCATTTTATTTAACAACTATCCTTTGCGAGGATGGTTAAATATATTTAATCGTTTTAAAACTATATTATTTCCAAATGATCAACATCATCATTGATTTTAGAGACCAGAGGTGTAGAATTTATTTGGTTGAGATTGGAAAAGCTTTTATAATATATTATGTTATATTGATATATAAATAATTATAAGCCTAGGCTGTACATGAGAACTCTTTTACGTTTTGTTATTGTTGAATGTATTCAACTACTTATGATTCAACCTATCCTAAGCATTAATATATATATATATATATATATATATATATATATATATTTGTGTGTGTGTGTGAAAATGTTTTGATTCACGCATTTTTTAATTGAAAGATATAAACAAATACACCTTCTATTTCCAATGTAAACTTTTTGGTGAATATAGGTTTAATAACATTATCCCAAAAGAATTATGTATGGAAAATTGATCAACAATATTTTTTATGATCTAATTCCTAAAACAGCTTCATAAGCCATTTCAAACTTGCACAGGTACTTGAACGTGGAAAACTCACTTCAATTTTAGCCATGATATAATTTTTTATTTATCGTAATATATATATATCTATGTAAACAATGAGTCATCTGCTATTTCACTTTTGTTTCAGTATAATTGCAACCGTTCCAAATAAAATCTGAATATAATATGCATGTAGTTTATAAATATTTGATATATTTGAATACGCATTATATCACCATTTTTATGTTTTTGTTTTTTTTATTGGATATAAAGCAAGTGTTTCCATGTTAAAGCTCCATTCAAGCTTCCGATCAGTTTATACTAAACCAAGTATAAACAACATAACGGTCAAAATTTTTTGGCTATAAACAAGCATCGTATATATATATATATAATATATATTTATATATCAATATATATATAGGGGATGATTTTAAAAAAAGAAATTGGACTGGAAAATGCGGTCGTCTCCCCATTTATCTATTAAAACAGTCCTTCTTTTTCAAATTCTCCCTCCCTCTGGGAGATTGAAATTTAAGATTAAAATCGTGAATGGATTTTTAATATATATATATATATATATATATATTTATATATATATATATACATTTATTTCAGGCTCAAAATTCTAATATTAACGTTCACTTTCTTAATAAGGGTTTAATCTTGTGCCAATTCATCAAACCGTCAAATTCAAATATCTTTGATCAAACATTTGATCATTCTTCAGAAGAATACATTCTCACTTAAATTCTGTTTTTAGATCCTGAGTTATATTTTCTGTTGAATTTTTTTGAATTTGTAGGTCTGATGAATTGGATTGTAATTGGGACATCAACAATGCGACAAATTACTGATAATGGAATAAAGTGTTTGAGCATCCAATGAAAAGAAAATAGAAAACCCTTAGCTTTGTCTGAACAAAATAAACACCTGGATTCTATCATTGATCTTGGGATATATATATATATATATATATATATATATATATATATATATATATATATATATATATACTGACCACTAATATTATCAATATATATATATATATATATTGAAACCTCTAATTATTGTCAATATATATATATATATATATATATATATTCATATATATATATATATATATAGGTAATAATCCCTACGAAGATTTTGTGATCTCTCCTTAAAAATTCATGGTATTTTATTGTCACTGAAATTCAATGAGACATGTATAAGAGAAAGTTTGCTGCTCAGATATACAATATGAATTATAAACACACGCACACACACTTACACATATATATTGATAATAATAAAATAAATAAGAAGAAGAAGAAGAAGAAGAAGAAGAAAAAGAAGTAGACGGATCTTTGCACGCTTGTCTTCCAAATATGTCTCGCCTTTTCTCGTGTATGTATTTCCTTCTTATTTCTTTTCATCTTATTTAATTTTTGGGTTATACTCATTCCCAAAGGTCCCCAAAATGAGAGGATTTTAATTGCTTCTTCTTTTTCTTGTAATGAAAACAAATATAGAGTCGCCTTCTCGCTCATAAACCGAAGATAATATTGTGGCGGGAAAGGACCGGAAAAAATTAAACGCACAAAAAGAAAAAAAAAAAAACAAAAAAAAACGAGTAGTTAAAAATAAAAAAAAAATGAAAGAAAGATGAAATAAAGAAATTTTAACACCCTTTACTTAGTGTTTTCGCATTACAATTTCTCTTCGTTATTTAATTATGCACTGCTTTTTACACAAGACCGCGCGTCATATTTTATTATTATTATTATTGTTATTGCAACTTGCTGACTAAGCAAGCTTAAAAACCTTCGATAAGCAAACTTTCCCTTAATGGGAAAACATTCAAAAGAAAGAAAGGAAGTAAAAAATATAAGAATACGGACCATAATAATTCTCAGTAAATCTCAGTCCTAATGATGAAATCTCCTCGACATTGGGAAGCGGTTGGGACTGAGGCCTGAAAAGGAATTAAACCCTGAATAAGAGTTTTAAAAAAGGCACTACGAAAGAGAAAAACAGAAACGCAATCTTCCAGAACCTCTCAATCATTGTAATCGGTTATACATAAAAAACGCGTTACTCATTTTAAATACCTATCAGTCTGTTTATTTAAGCACGCAATTCAATCTTATATATAAAGGTCAATGTTTGTGTGTCTGTATTGAAAATCTAATATAATTAAATAATATTTACGTAGTTTCGCTGCGACTTTTCTAGAAATAATTTCATTCATCAATGGTACCTAAATTCTATGAATTTAAACGCAGTACTCGATTGGCAGCAAGGTCTCATTATTTACAGTTTAAATGGCTAGATGTAACCGCATGTTCTATTCTAACAGTTTCTTCTTTATGATCACGGGGTAGCTTTCTGGAAAATCTCATCCTGACATTTTCTTGATTCCCAGTCAACGTTGATGTTCAAAAATTTAAATGAAGTGTCAGTCGTTATCTTCCGTCTTAATTCTTGTTCTTTTATTGTTCTCTCTCCTTAATAATGCTTTTTCTCAAATTCTCTTTCGGTCAATAATAACCTTAGGTTTTAGTGAATTTTAAAAGAATGATCTTGCAAGGGTCAAAAAAGATAAAAAAAATATATTGAAACTTAACAGAAATATTTTAGAAGAAAATTTTGACATCAATTAAGCTAACACTTTTAAGACAAAATAGCTGAATTTAAAGGAGGAATTATGATGTAAACCAGGGGTTAGATGGTAAAATGATTCTTTAGGTCTGACGGATGGAATAAAAGGATAGTAATATGAATATTATATATATAATATAATCACTGGCAAAATTGCAATCTTTCAAAACTGAAAATAATAATAGAAAGAAGATAATAATTTATATATATATATATATATATATATATATATATATAGTCATCTAAAGACAGAAAATATTTCTTTATATCACAAGTCGAAATCGAAACGTTTGGTTTGACATATAAGTCATTAAATTTCAAAATCATTAGATTTATTTTCACACAACGGAAAAGGGAATTTTTTAACGCATTTATAAAAGATATATTCATTACCTGACACCAGAGTGCTCAAAACAGAAAGCCAAGAGATTTGACGTTAGTATATATAAAAAATTCGAAACTTCCAAATTTCTCAATATAAAATCTTGAATATATATATATATATATATATATATATATATATATATATCCGTTATATATATATATAAATTAGCAACTATTCAACATCTATCGGATATAAAAATATCTTCATCTAAAATATGTTGATGTATCAAGTGTTTTTTCATGTTGGGAATTAACACAATCAGGAGAATAGAATTCAAAATAGGTTAAAATTGAAACCTCACAAAAAGAGTGCTCAATGTTTATTTTCATTAAAAATTGTTCAAAATTTTATAGATCAGAGTTAAGATAAGTTTAGTTAA
Source organism: Acanthosepion pharaonis (assembly GCA_903632075.3). Taxonomy (NCBI): domain Eukaryota; kingdom Metazoa; phylum Mollusca; class Cephalopoda; order Sepiida; family Sepiidae; genus Acanthosepion; species Acanthosepion pharaonis. The sequence goes on from CAHIKZ030002366.1 coordinate 505,440, forward strand.
TGAGCATTTTTACCTACGAATTTTAAATTAAAAATACGCAGAATTTTTCAAACTGTTTACGCTTTCAACCTTCCGTATAAACCAAACGATAAAAACCTTGCGAATTAAAAATTAAATCTGCTATAAATTATAAATTTATTTTATATATATATATATAAACTTATATAAAATTATTAAAATGTTTCTCTTAAATTCGATATATCTCTCTGTTTTGAGGTGCTGAATATAACATATATCAAAAATTGACAAATTATGATTTGTCCTAAATCAACATATATATATATATATATATATATATATATATATATATATATATATATATGATGTCAAAATATTGAAGTCAAACATAGATTCGACAGTCTGTTTGGGTATAGAGAAATTCTAATGAAAATTGATAGCAGTCACAAAACGTTAAGAAAATGTTTCATGATTTGAAAACAAAATTCGATTTAGGCATGAAACAGACTAAAAAAATTTGAGATAACTGACTGATATATATATATATATATATATATATATATATATATACATATGTGTACGTGTGTATGTGTGTGTGATGTTATAAAAACATATATATAAAATCATATATATGATTTATATATATATATATAATATATAGCTATATATATATATATATATATATATATATATATATATATATATATATATATATATATATATAATATATATATATATATATATATATATATATATATAAAAAATATACATATATATATATTATAAATAATATATTTAATTTAAAAATTAAAAATTGAATTAGAAATGAATAGTATATTACTCAACAAAAAAATGAAAGAAATAATATAATATAGGATTAAAAGAGTCCATTAATTTATATACAGTTATATATATATATATATATATATATATATATATATATATATATATATATATATATTAAAATTATCAATGTTTTGGGTTTTATAAAGAATAATTGATGCATTTAGGATTAAAAAAAATCCCTGTTTCAAAAATCTAGATAAACATAAAGACATTCCAAACAAACTCATTAGCCTAGATATGAATCTTATATATAAATATATGATTTAAACTTAATTACATTGCATGGAAAAGAGAGATCAAATTTTTGAACAAGACCTGTAAGCTCAAAAAATTTTGTTTTAACAAAAAAAATCAACCATCTAGATTCCCAAATAGTTCAGTCAACCCAATTTAATATTTTGATCAGATTTTTCAAGTATTTTACAGAACGTATAGACCAATTGCATTGTGCAGAATAACAAATTCAAATTACTAAAAATTGAGAAATCGATCATGGGTGAGATTTGAACCCAGAACTCATGGGATTTAACATATAAGTCGGATTTAACAGTGTCATAAAATTTTTTTGCAACCAAAGGGGGTATATCACTAAACTGGCTTCAAATATAAACATTATATCCAGGAATCATGAATAATTTTGAGTTACGAATCTTAAATTTACGTTAGAAAAAAATTGTTAAATTCTACAATTGAAAGATAGAATACGAAAATATTTTTACCATAGTTCATGGCAACGAAATTTGCCAAAATAAAACGATAAATACTTGAAAGAACTTGATTGCCTAAAATTTATTTTTTTGTCCAAGACCATTCGCGTCATTGTCCAGAATGTTTCAGGAATTTGAATAAACGATTGAATATTTCATTTTAAATTAAACAATTATGTTAGTTAACATTACATAAAATTTATTACAGACTAGCCACACCTGTCATGAAAATTGAAATCCTTTAGGGTTCTAAATTTGCAAAACTTCGCCATTATCTTAATATTTTATTTAAAATTGCAAAAATGAAAAACGAAAGGTTTTCGGACATATGTTTATATAGATTTTTATTTATTTTTTTTTTTGAGAATTATATTTTTAAAGATAAAATAAAAGGTTTTTTGATTCATTATCTTTCTCTCTCTGAAAATCCCAAAAAACTTTTTACTGATTATCTGTCTGTTGTTCTCTCACTCTCTTATATATATATATATATACATACAAATATATATATATATATATATATATATATATATATATATATTTAAAGATTAGAAAATATATCCAAATTTGGACAATTTTTTTAATTATCATGAAATTTAAAGAATTTTAATTCAATCTTGAAAATTTAGGACGGCTTATTTAAAATAAAATAGAATTCATTAATTTGTCATATTTATATTTAAAATATATGTTTAAATAGCGTCACACACACACATGAACACACACACACACACACACACACACAAACATATATATATATATATATATATATAAATATATATATGATATAATAACTAATAAAAACAATAAATCTGATTAAAAATCCATCTGAATTATAATTAAAACTAAATGAATATATTTAGGGATATTCATGGTAAATTTTATGAAGTTTTTTAGATAATTTTTTTGTTTATATATATATATATATAATATATATATATATATATATGCATATAATAGTTAGATAGGTAGGAATTTACATGATCTTATACAATGGTATATTAATTTAATAAATTTTTCCAAAAAATGTTGTCAGTGCTCAATATGTAACTGTCGCAATGCATTCAAATTATACGTATGTATAGTTTTGTAGATTGTAATTCAATGATAAACTTTAAAAAATAGTAATACGATATTTTCAGAAAATAAAAAAATCTTATAAACATTTGATTTTTTTAATGTTTAAAATATTTTTTTATTCTCCCCTGATTGATGACCATATTTCTCAACACCTGAGTAAATTTTTTGTTTTAATTGATTCATTGGGAAAGCAAAAATTTCACCATTTATTTCAAATATGTCAAATTTTTTACGTGAATCCATTTTACAAGCGGACAGTAAATTGTACATTTAACAGAAAATGTGTCTACAAATGGTTACATAGGTTTGTTTGTTTGTTAAATTGTATGTATGTATGTTTAAAAATTTGTGCGTGTGTGTGTTGTTATGTATCACTGTGACGTCGTCCCCCGGTCGCAGCGCCAACTGTGACGTTCTATCCTGATCTACCACGGCGCCAGTTGTGACGTCCCCAAACAGCACTAATTGTGACATCCTCGCCGCGGCGCCAGCTGTTCGCTCCTCGGTGCTCCGTTCGGGTGTCGCTGCTCCAAACGTGACGTCCGCCTGTCGCGTCAGTCGTGTTGTCTCGTCCTGTGACGACCAACTGGCTTGGTATCGGTCACGGCACCCAAATGTGACGTTCTAACCTTTTGGTGATTCGAGTGGGAATCTGGTTAGATTTGATATCAGCCTCATTGTTCCCAACTCGCTTCCAACGCCTGGTTACCAAGGTAACTGCATTGATCTCCAGTCTGCCTACCCACGTTGTGAATTGATCTTAGGCAGACGAGATCAAACAGTGGTTGGGGCCGTAATGCAAACTGAGTTCAACGGGGGTGATAACACACAAATATGCATAAAAGAAAATAAAATGAAAACTCAAAAAGTTCAAAGTATCAAAGAAAAAGGTAACAAACTTTATGTCTAGTTGTTCGATACATAGGACTGCATCTATCTCCCGACCCGTTCTGTGGATTGTGACACGTCGTTTTCCGTTAGGCAAGTTTTAACGCTTCAAGTTGTTTGCTCTCTAAGAAATTGGTTTTTCGGTGTGTCTTCGGACGAAAGTTGAAAAAAAAACTTATTTCGGTGGTCTGGATCTAAGTCGCTCTTCAAAATAATTGTTCTTGGGTTGAAGAGGAGTCCGGAATTTGCGTGAATCTTGGTCAGCTATCTGCGAGGCGGCTTCACTCAACTGCTGGAACTCAACTCTGGAAATCTGGCCGCCCGAACTGAATTTCTGCCTGTTGGGGCTTCGCTTTTATGGACGCCGACCAAAACCGGGGTGGTCTGTCGGCGTCGGGGTTCCTCGATAATTCTAAATACATATCCACCTCTTTTTTATTTCTGGTTAGGGATTTTCCACTTTTTTCCATTTTTGGGAACCTTTTCCTCACTCCCACTTTCTCACCATACTTCTGAGGGGCGTGAACTGCCCTCCCCACTTCTTCGTAGCAGCTTCTCATACTTATACTCTGGATGGGGCGTCGACAGCCTTCTTCGTGCGTCACGTGATCATCACCGGCCAATGAGGTCTTGGTCGGGTGATTTCCTCCTCCTTCGTGCGTCACGTGATCACCACTTGACCAATGATGTCTTAGTCGGGCGTGAACAATCCGCGGCTTTGTTTCAGGAAAAAAAATATCTTGCTTTAAAAAAAAAATTATCTCTTCTCTTTCCCTTTTCTTCGCTTTAATCGCCGTTATCATTTTTCTAGCCGCAAACGGACGTTGACAACTCTTGTTTTACACGTGGTTTTTGTCAGGTATTTTATCGCTAATTTATCAAAATGGGTGGTCTTCTTAACACGGCCTCAAAAAAGAAATATCTCCAAAGTTTTCAGTCAGTCTGTCGCCTCCAAGGAAGAAGAAAAACACTTCTGGGTCCCCATTCATTTTCCTTCGGTACATATTTCTGATAACATAATTTTATTATCGCAGGCCAAAGTTGTTTCGTCGAAAAAAATTCGGTCAGCGGCACTGCTTGTGTGCGATTAATTTTTTTCATATCTGTCCAAAGTCCTTTTTAGTTACACCTGTTTTTCGTCAATTATCAAAATAACGTTTTCAATTGAATTTTTCTTTGGCCAGTGGTCCAGCCATTCGATTACGCAGGCCTAGATAACACAGCCGTTATCAAAAACACATCTGATTCCTTCTTTTTTTTCCTTTTTTTTTTTTACTCAGAAATTTTCTGTCATTGTAATGACACCCTTTCGCCATTTGTTACTTATCAATATTTTCATTGTCTCTTAGGCGTGTGTGTGTGGCTGTTTATCACCCACGATTCGTCTCGCCTTTCTTTTTCTTCCTTTCTTTCTTTCTTTTCTTTTCTGCCTCGTAAATGGTGCCACAAATGTCAAATAAATTGACATTATTTTCGCCATTTTGTTATTTAAAAAATATTCATTGTCTTTTGTATGTTTTTGTCATGAATTTTATCAGTTATGTTTTTTTTTTTTGAGTAACATCTTTGCGAACTTTAAAATAATAGCCATTGTTTATGAAATAAATTTTTAAAAGAATAATATAATATTTATATATAAATTAAAATATACGCGAAAAAAAATAATTAAAAAACGCAAAAAAATTCATTAAAGTAGACATTAGGTTTATTGTAAGTTAAGCATCATTTGGGGTGATCACCATTTATATAGTATATATCAGCTATTATTCAAACCGTTTTATTATTTATGACTTATACGAAATAATTCCATTGAAATTAAAAAAAATTTGATTCAAGATTATTTACATTATTTAAATATTGTTACTATGCATCTAAATTATATCTATTTTAAAAAAAATATATGTTTACGCAAAAAGTTAACTATCATTTCATGTTCAAGATATGGTTTGAATGTCAAAATTAAATGAAATAATTTTGTTGACTGGGGTAGACTGTTGAAAAAAAAAAAACATAGAATTATTTTTTTATATAAGTTATCTCCATTAATTTTTAAATCCAAATTCTTTTGAAAATTGCAACCGGATAATTAAAACAATAATTTGGTCCGTTTTATAGATCATAACATCAAATTTTTTAACATTTCTTGAAATGCAATCACTGGAAATTTACATAAGATTTATTGATCATTGTATATTTTTATCTATCTAACAGTTTATACACAATCAGTTATATTATATAAATTTTTGCCAGCAGTCGCTTTCATATTTATAAACAATGTCGAATAATTTTATATGGAGCCAATTTCAGTAATTGATTAACCCTATTGAAATTTTTAAAAAAATATTTTGATTTTAGCAATCAGTAAATCTGTCCAAAAACAATAAAAAAATATATAAAGAAATTTTAAAATTTTTATGAAAATAGAAAGTCGCTTTTGCATTTAATATATCCGATATTTTTTAAAACAAGGGAAAAAATAAAAGCCGCAAGAATAATGATAAAATAAAATAATTATATATCTTTTTATATATATTTAGATATATAATGAAAAATAAATTTTGGCATCAATTTTTTAGGAAATATCTTCTGTTTTTTGAAATTTTGGATATACAGCTCAAAAAAGAAATTTACAATTTAAATATATGGTCAAAAAAAGAAAAGAAGGATTATTTCTATTTTATTAAACGAATCCAAGATTTTCAATAATTTAAAATGGAAAACAATTTTTAGAAGTTCTGAGATTCAATGAGGTTGGAAAAACTGGGAAACAGTTGAAGATATGAGGTTGTCAGACACAAAATTTATATGAATAGTTGATTTAAAATTTCTCTGACATATCATAAATATATATATATTGAATTTTGTCAGATTTTTTTTGTCTATATGTTTTTAAAATATTCAAGAACAGGAATCGAAATTATTTAATTTTTGAGGTTTTATGCTTATTTATAAAAAAAAATACAAAAAATATTAATGGAGAGGTTCAGATCCAAAATAAAAAAAAATTTCTTTTAGGTTTTTTTTTATAATATAATGGAAAATACATTTAACAATAGAACCAAGAATGCATTAAATGTGTAAAAAAAACAATATTTTAAATGTAAATGCATTATTTTAATGTATAATATATTAAAAATATATAATAGATAAAAAAAATAGGATACTTTAAATAACCTTTTCATCAACCACAAATTTATCAAATGTCACTTCATTTTGGTGTTTTGCAGCACATATAAAATACATCCGTTGTTGTTAATGAAAATTTCTGATTATTTTATTCACCAAACAAAATTTTTGAACTTGTGGTTTTCGAAACATCATTTTAATTTATAAAAAGATATATTTTAAAGGTTCCTGTTATATAGAAACAAGATGAATATATAATATTTTAAAGATTTAGATATTTAGGAATTTCCGAATTATAGAAATTATAATTTGATAAAATTTGAATCATGGATTCAAGTTATAGTTTTTAAAATATATAATTATATATAAATATATATATATATATATAACAATATACAAATGAATAATTTGATCTTTGAATGTTTAAAACATAAATTGTTAAAAGCTATTATTGACAAATATTGAAGGGATTTTTATGAGCCTTATAGGAATTAAAAAAATTTGTATTCAAGGTAGCTCAGTTAAAACAATTTGTTAAACGAATGTAAAATATTTCCAGATGTTAGGGTTCAATTTTTTGTCTCATTGAAATTTAATATAATATTAAAATATTCAATTCTTTTTAAAATTTTGATTAACAAGGAAGGAATTAAATTCATTTTTTTTTTCATTGTAATATAAAAAGACAAATTTAATTTATTAAAACAAGAATTTATTCAAATTTTGAATTAAAAAAATAAAAAATTTAATTAATTTTGAATGTTCAACAATTATGAATGAAAACAAATTTATATATCAAGAATGAGATTATTTTTATATAATTATTTAATAGGAAGAAATTTTTTTTTTTTTTGACAATTTGTATGACATTTAGTTGGGATGTTTTTATTTTAATTGCTATTTTGACAAAATGAAAAATTTATTCTGAATTTTTGCTGGGGCAATATAATCTTTGCAAACAAAAAAACAAAAAGAAAATTTCAAAACGAAAATCTACCAAACAATAATCAGTAAAAAACTGTCCAATATTTTTTTTTAAAATTTTTTATTATGCTTGGTCGTCTTTATATATTTTATATTATATTGTTGTTTTTCTTAGAAAAAAAGAGAAAGTGACATAATTATTAACAATTATATTGAATAAAATATGAATTATGATTCATAAAAAAAAATATTTTGATCAAATATGAGACCATCTTTGAGGAAAAACATAGCAAAATACACTCATTAAAAATATTACATTTAAAAAAACCAATTTCAGATTCAAAACAATTTGTTGATTTTTGTTTTTCACCAGTAGTATTTACTACAGGCATCATAGAGATATGCATTAAAATCAAACGATCAAGCACCTGAATTCGGCGACAGTTATTTCTGCATAGCAAATTTTGAAAAAAATAATTTTGTTTATAAAATACATCTTTGTTTTAATAGTGGATATTTTTTTAATGCCCAAATAATACAATAAAATTTTCAGGAAAAAGTTGAAGAGTTTTTTATTTTTATGAACAATATAATAAAGAAAATTTAACTTCTGATTAAGTGAGATTTTTTTTTACATCTTTGTTTTTTATTCTAAAATATAAAGACTTTATATGACATATTAAAAAAACATCCATGTTAAAACATCTGGGTCTTTTATTTTCGTTTGGTGTTTTTGTTCTGATTATATATATATATATATATATATATATATATATATATAACATATATGTCATGGTTATTTAAAAATTTCATATTATCATCCATATATATGTATTTATATATACATATATATATATATATATATATATATATATATATATATATATATATATATAATTTATATTACAATGAATCATTCATACAAAAATTAGTTTAGTAAAATTAATGATATAAAATGTCGAAATCATTTCGTAAGCAAAATTTTAAAGTTGTATTAACGTACAAATAACTCAATGAATGTTATGATCCTTGTTTTTAATAACGTTAAGATGTATAAGGTCTTTTGAAAATAATGTTGAAAATACAAATTTTTAAAACCGCAGTTTTAAATTTTCAAAACGTTTGTATCGAAAAACTAATTTGATATTAAAAAAAAATATTTCGATTCAATTTAATTTTTTCGTCTGATAAATACCAAAAAGACACAAAAACAAAATAATTTCCATCCCTGAGGATGATTCAATGAATAGTACATGTTGAAATGAACTCAAATATTCAAAAAAAACCTTATACAGCTTTATTTAAAAAACAAGGATCATAACATTTATCAGTCATTTGTAATTTAATGCAACTTTTAAATTGTGTTTGCGAAAGGATTTCGCCATTTTATATCATTAAATTTTCTAAACTAATTCTTGTATGAATAATTCATTGTTATATATATATATATATATATATATATATATATATATATATATATACATATGTCTGAATATTTTAATTTTTTAATTTTTTTTATTATTCAATATATATATATATATATATATATATATATATATATCTATAGAGACACAGAAAGAGTGAGAGAGAGAGAGAGAGAGAGAGAGAGAGAACATGATGAACAGCCTTTATCGAACAGTCAATAATAAGTTGAAATTGATGCAAGCAAGATTTCACAGTTCTAGCATCATTCCTTCATAACCAACCTATGAACTTTCAGCTCAATCCCGTACTGCTACTATTACTACTACAACTAATAATAATATTTCTACTACTACTAATATTACTGCTACCAATAATAATCACGGTAGTGTTTATATTTCACAGACCATTCTGTCTGTCACATTATTTACATGGAGAATTGCTTTCCTCGGAAAGGAGCCAGGTTGTCGCGTCCTCTTCACCATGCAGTCATACGAAGCAATTTGAGAACGGAATATTTATTTTAACCCATTAATTGCCAACTGATTTTGGGGATGATATAAGTTAAGCGAGCCACATTTATAACTGAGATATACATATCACGTAGAGTTCGATAGAGTTTCTACTGGGACATTTTTAAAGAAACGAATAAAATGAAATGAATTAAAAACTTTATTTTATACAACTGAACTGCAAAATGATTTTTTAAAATGAAAAAAAATAGAATTTTTTTGCATTACATGAGTGAACAAGAAAAAAAGGGGAAATAATTTGTCTTATGACGAATATTTTTTTATTCTAATGGTATTAAATATAAAACTATATATACACACACACACACACACACACACACACACATATATATATATATATATTTGTAGAGACGGAGTGTAAAGAGAATGAGTGAGAAAGAAAGATAATATATTTAGACTATATATATATATATACATATATATACATTTACATTAAAATATATATATATATATATATATATATATATATATATATATATATATATATATATATATAATATGAATGTATAAATATATGAGGAAGGTACATAAAGTGTTGGTGTTATTGAAACAGTTTCCATGTTATATAACAGAGCTATAAAATATATGTATATATTAATATACATATGCGAACGACGTGGGATAATATGTATATTTAATTATATATATTTATATATATATATATATATATATATATATAAAACACAAAAAAAATTATTAAAAAAAAAAAAACAAGTGAAAACTACAGACATTTTTTACAGTTCATTTTCTCCATCAGGACATTCATTTCTGTAGTTCACTGCTACCAGCGAACAGAAAATAATTTTTCTCCTGATGATGGCCATGTTAGCCAAAGCTAGTCGAAGAATCTAAATTAAATAATAATAATAAAACGAAAGGAATATTAATATACAACCCAGTATGTCTGAAGATTTCGATTTTTAACATTTTTTAAAGACAGAATATATATACGAATATATATATATATATATATATATATATATATATGTATTATGTATGATGTATGAATATATATAAATTGGTGGGTGCGATAGATAAAGTATCATCTAAATTCGGCAAAAATTAAAATAAAACTGACATTCCACTTTAGAAGATATACTAACCAAAATTGAAGAAAAATATCTTGAGGTACTAAAGAGTAAATTTTTTCACTAAAATCGACATTGGCTTCAAGGTGCCTCCAGCCGACTTGTTAATTTTAAACTCTTCTGTTTAATTTTGAAAAATAAAAAATTAATTAAAAAGGTCACCTTTGCTGTTCACAATGGATTTTATTTCAGTTCTCTCATCGCATAACAGTCAAGTGCATTTCTGTCTGGGGAGTTAGGTGACCAGATATAAGGAGTGATGTGGTCGCAGAAATTGCCTGAGAGTCATGATTGGGTTATCCTGCTTGGGTGTTATGGTGCAGAGTCCTGTTGCCAGACATAGTGTCTTTCAGCAGCCACCCTCTTAACCTAAAACTACCCGCTAAAGGCACATGATGGAGGGCTCCGTATTGAGTCAGAGATCTTGCGGGAAGGTGAATGAAAGCATTACTAGTGAACGTCCCAAATACCTTCTTAATCACCATTAGGCGAATCCAACTCTTTCAGAATCCTCTGCACTGACCCCAGATAGAATTATAAAAAAAAAATTTTCGTATTATAGTTCTGGCGCAAATTCCTAGCAGTACAGAATGCCGTTTCCAAATTTCTGGCGAAGTAAATGATGCTCTTTTCGCACAGACGGTGCCCAACTGACCCTACTATAAAGTGCAGTCGACAAAATCAAAAAACAAACAACGCGTATGCGCGAATTTTAAAAATATAAAATGACGGCAATTTACCCATCGCACCCTGCATGTATGTATAATATATAAATAGACAGATAATGAACTAACTGGCATATAAAAAGAAATATTACGATTGCTACTTCAGAAATCATCGAAAAATAAGGAAAATTAATTCCTTTAACAATATATGGAAATGGCCACTTTTTGCCTGATGAAATAGATGTATCTCGGAAACTCGTAGCAAAAAATATAAGAAAATAATGTATAATATATAATTAAAAAAAAACACATTATAACCAGAAACGTTTTTTACTTTTCATTTTGATATATATATATATATATATATATATATATATATATATATATATATATATATAAAAAAAATACACATTTAGGTGTGCAATATTTATGGAATAAAGTGTTCAATATCATAGAGCGTATGTAAATATAAATATAAAAGTGAACAAAAAAGTAAACTAGAGGCGACAGGCTGTTTCATGCTAGACGCAATCGTCAGGTATATGAATCAATTCCTATCTATCTATCTATCTATCTATCTGTTTCCTAATATATATATATATATATATATATATATATATATATATATATATGTAGAAATTACCCCATTCAGATGGCCATTTCATTTTGTTTTCTTTAACAAATGTATTTGCATTGACAAGTCTTAGGTAGTTTTTCGCAATGACGAAATGGCCATCTGAATAGGGTCATATTGGGGTTTCAGTCTTTGTAATTCCCTTATAAGTTCTATAAAAAATGAATGGAAATCTCTTTTCTGGATCAGTTTTAATATTTTATATTAACAGGATCTAATTGATTACTTAACCACGTGTTTTACATGTATATATATATATATATATATATATATATATATATAATATATATATATACTGTGTGTGTGTGTGTGTGTGTATGTATCATATATACATAATATCCATCGTCGATAACACTATTCTGAGTTTCAGGAATGATTGTTTATATATATATATATATATATATATATATATATATATATATATAGAGAGAGAGAGATAGATAGATAGATAGATATAAATAAATATAGATAGAAAAATAGATAGGTAAATACATAATGAATAAAATGAGATAGAAAACAGATTAATAATGAACAGATTGAAATAGATAGATAGATAGATAGATAGATAGATAGATAGATAGATAGATAGATAGATAGATAGAAATAGACTGGGATATATAGATACATATATAGATAGAAGATCAATTGTTATGTGAAAAATGTACTGGGACATCAGGGTATCCATCACACTCTATTCCCAATCAAACCGAGGGTTCCAAACTCAACAGCAATTTTCGATGTCTTCATGTGCCAAACTTTTTTTAGATGTCTCCTTCAAGATCCTTGCATTTTGATTTCGTCAAGGAGGGTGTATGTTAACAAAAAAGAACCTGTTTGTGGTCTGTCTCTGTCTCTGTCTCTCTCTCTCTCTCTTTTGAATATATATATATATATATATATATATATATATATATATATATATGGCAAGAAAGAAAGAAAAGAAAGAAAGAAAGATAGACAGAAAGAAAGAATGAAAGAAAGTTATGTGAAAGGAAGAAACAAAGACTAGAAAGAAAGAAAATAAAAAAAAAGGCAAGAGAGAAAGAAATAGATAAAACTGTGAAAGAATTAAAACCATTTAAGAAAAACCACATGTTAGAGTCATGAAAGAAAAAACTATGAAAGAGCATAAAAAAGAAAAAAGAAAGAAAGAAAGAAAGAAAGAAAGAAAGAAAGAATGAAAGAAAAAAGGCAAGACAGAAACAAAGAAAAAAGAAAGAAAGGGAAGAAAGAAAGAAGGTTTTGGGAAAGAAAGAAATGAAATAAAGAAATGGAAAAGAAAGAAAGAAATAAAAAAAAGAAAGGCAAAAAAAATGTAAAGGAATCATGGAAAGAAATGAAAAAAATCTGTGAAAGAAAGAAAGACATGAAAATAAAAACTGGGAAAAGAAGAAAAGAAAGAAAGCCTAGGAAGAAAGAAAGAAAGCTGTAAAAGAAAGGGAATAAATGAATTAATAAATAAATACATCTGTGACTGAAAGAAAGAAAGAAAGACAAGAAAGGCAAGAAAAAGAAAGAAAGAAGAAAAAAAGGAAGAAAGAAAACACTTACACAAATGTTCGAACAATGATAATGGTACACTATTTACATTATTCGGACTATTGTCCTCATCTTTGTAGCCATATTTATTATAACGTTTCGGCCGTTGTACGCTCCGGCCTTCTTCAGGTGGTAGGAATGTCGAACTGAACGCTTTATTTCGCTCATTGGGGTAGACTGTTCTAGTTCCACGCGCCATGTTTAATGGATGTCAGTTACCATTTATCTCCTGTTAATTCCCTCTGAAAGTTCTCCACTGCCTTAACAGGGTATTGAACTCACAGTTTTTGGGTCCTGTCATTGGATCTAACTAACGTCTTTATCCACTGTGCCATGTGTACTTGACAGATAATGATAATAGTAATATTAGCCGTTTCCTTACAAGGAAACATTCGACATACAATGAACGAGCAGCCAGAATCACTCTCGTTTGAAATTTATAAAAAACTTTTTTCTTTCCACAAGTGATACTGGTTTCCTTCCTAACTTTTTTATTTGAAGTAGAGTAGAATACCAAAATCTTGACTGAACTTCTCGTATGAACAGATATCATAATTTACACTATTTATATTCGAAATAATATCCTCATCTTTGTTGTTGCTATCACAACGTTTCGGTCGTTATGCCCTTCGTTATTCTTCAGGAGCATGAACGTAGGACGCTTGCCTAGTGGATAAAAGCATTGGTTTTGGGATTTGGTGATAGAATGGTTTTGTGTTCAAACCCTGAGTTGGGAATTGTGTATTTCTACTCAGTAGAAGCGGCTGAGCAGTACTAAATTAAGTGAAGAAAAATAAGAACAGGGTGATATTGCTTGATATGAGCAGTGGAACGAGAACAGTCTATCTACATTGATTAAATAAAGGCTTCATTTCGGAATTCTCTGTAAGTTACCCAGATCGATCTGCACCCAAGGAAAGGCGATGACAACAACAAAAATGAGGAGAATAGACCGAAAATAAATAGTGTAAATAGTCAATATCTTGATTATCATTATTTTCTCTTCGTGTTACATATGCTATTCATTTTTGTTGGTAATACGAAAGAGATTTGGATTTTGAACAAGCTCGTGTCAAAATGAGAACAGGACAAAGAGAAGAAAGCGGAAAAATAACAAACAATAATAATAATAATAATAATAATAAAGAAACCAAAACAAAAACAAAAAACAATAACAGAAAATGTATGAATGAAAAAGAAGGTGGTTGCACTTGTATTTTAAGCCACATTGCAATGGCTGAAACAGATTTCCTACAACAAAAATACAGCGTAATTGCCTGGATATAAAAATTACCGGAAGTGACTTTAGGTGGGGGTGGGGGGTCTGTGGAGATTGAAGAGCGTTCCGGAAGTTTTGCTTTCTCTCTTTATTCGACAAGCGAGCGCCATTTATAAAAAGCGTCAAGTATGGGGGAGACAAAATTCCCTCAGCCATGACCGTCACCGAATGGTTACACCCACATGGCTTGTGTACGAACAAACATTCCGTAAGATGCAGCTGTTTGCTAATGTTAAATATTGGTAAGATGCGGACATATTTTTTTTTCTTACTTCTTTATATCTTTCTCTTCATAAATCTTTCCCCTCTTTTCGTCTTCTTTTTCAACTCGTTCATTCTTTTTATAACTCTTTGTTGCCGCCATTTATTCCTTTTTCTTCTTCTTTACACTTAATTCCTTTCTTTTCGTCGTTTGACTTCTTTCCTTTCGTCAGTTTTGCTTTTTTTTCTTTCTGTCTACAACTCATTCATGATTTTCATCGCTCTTTGTTTCTGTTTTCTTTTTGTCACTTTTCTTTCTCGTCTCCCCAATTTCTTCTTTTTTTCTTTATATTTTCTCATCATTTCAGATTCTTCTTCTTCTTCTCGTAATCCCAGTTTCTTCTTCTCCTTTCTTTATATTTATCTTTCTCGTCTTCCCAATTTCTTCTTCTTTCTTTATATTTTTCTCACTCATCATCCCAGCTTCTTCTATCTCTTTGTTTTCTTTCTCCTCATCACAGCTCCATCTCTCTCTGTCTGTCTGTCTGTCTCTCTCTCTATATATATATATATGTATATCTATCTATCTATCTATCTATCTATCTATCTATATTATTTCTGGTCATATATTCTTCTTCGTCTTCTATCTCTTTGTTTTCTTTCTCCTCATCCCAGCTGCTTCTCTCTCTCTCTCGGCAGGGTATTTATATATATGTATATATATTTTATTTCTTGTCATACCTTCTTCTTCTTCTTCTTCTTCTATCTCTCTGTTTTTTCTCATCATCCCAGCTCCTTCTCTCTCTCTCTCTCTCTCTCTCTCTCTCTCTCTCTCTATATATATATATATATATATATATATATATATATATTATTTCTGGTCATACCTTCTTCTTCTATCTTTGTTTTCTTTCTCACCATCCCCGTTTCTTCTTTTCTTCTATCTCTTCATCACATTCATTTGAATCATTTTTCGTTTTTTCTCTCTTTCTTTACAGGTTTTACTTTCTCTTTATCACAATTTTTCCTATTTTTTTTTCATTAAATATTATTTTATTTTTTTCTTCCATTTCTTCTTTTTCCTCATCACAATATTCTTATTTTCGACGTCATTTTTTTCTTTTTCTTCTTTACATAATTTTCTTGTTCGCCATCATTCCAAATTCTTCTTTTTTCTTTTCTTCTTCCAAAACTATTTCTTTATTTCTTTCTTCTTTCAAATCAATTTTCAAACTATTTTCCTTCTTCTTGACTTTTCTTCTTTTATTTATTTTCAAATCCAAAATCATTTCTTCTTCTTCTTCTTCTTCTTCTTAAAATTTCCTTTCTTATTCTTCTTCTTTCTTCTTCTTTTTCAAATTCACCTTATTCATTCTCTTCATCTTTTTCTTTTCTTTTTTCTCTAATTCTTTCTTATAAAATCTTCAATTTTTTTCTTTTTTTTCTTTCTTTTCATTCATTTTTTTACTTTTTCTTCTTTCTTTTCTAACATTTTTCTTTTTTTTATTCTTCTTCTTCTTCTTCTTATTCTTCTTTTCTTTTTCTTCAAATCCCTTCAAAACTTTTCTTCTTCTTCCTTCTTCTTCTTCTTTCTTTTTTCTTTTATCATCATTTTCTTCTTCTTCATTCTTTTTGTTCTTCTTTTTCTTTTTTTCTTCTTTTTCAATCCACTTTTCTTTTTCTTTTTTCTTCATATTATTTTTCTTCTTTTCTTCTTAAAACATTTCTTCTTTTTCTGATGAAATTTTTTTTTTCACTATTTAGTTCTTTTCGTTTATTAGCATTTTCTCATCTTTCTTTTCTTCTTCTTCTTCTTATCATTATTATTATTATTAGTAGTTAGTAGTAATAGTAGTAGTATCCATGAGTGTAGTTTGGAAATTTTTCTTTTTTTTTTTTAGTAATAGTAGTAGAACACAAATTTAAATTTTCTTCATTTTTTCTTTACCCAACTTGAACATTTTGAACCTGGGAAGGTTAGTCCCCAATAAGTTTATGTTATTTATATTTTTAATTTAATCTAATACGATTTCTTGTTGATCTTATTTTATATCTTCATTTGTCATATTTTTAGTATTTTTTTTTTAGAAAATATTTTTATAATTAATAATTAAAATTTCGTTAAATAAATTCTTTTTTCGTTCTTCTTTAGTTTTTCTTTTCTTATAACCCTTTAAGGCTGGGGTTTAAGTTTATTATCTGGGTTGAATTTTTTACCTGCTTTTCTCTTTAAACAGGTCCATGACCACTACTTGGCATCTGTCCTGCCGAGGCTTCGCCACCATAATGCAATGAGTTTTCAACAATTTTTCACCATGAATTTTGATTTTTTTTTTTAATAATATTTAAAACGAACACAGTCCATCCGTCAACAAACTTTCTTTCTTTTTTTATTCGGCTTTAAACGAAAATAAACTATAACATGAGGTAATTTTTCTTTCTTTATGAACCTGTAATTTATTTTCTCTGTTTATTTCAAACTATGTTTTTCTTTTCGTGGATCATTTTTTCTTTTTTATCTTTTATATTTACGATGCATTTTTTAACAACAATTTGTTATTTTTTAATATATATATATATATATATATATATATATATTATATATATATATGTTAAATAAAAAAATTCATTAAGATATATAATTTTGCTAATAATTTTTTTATTTTCTGAACTTAAACAGCTCATTTTTCAAAAAATTGCTTCAAACATTAAATCCTGCAAACAAACTAGTTTTTTTTTTATTTTTTGACCCATAATTCTAACCATGTTTCAATTTTTCAAAAAATGTTTTCTGTGAATTTAATTTTTTGGGATTAAAAAGACATTAGTTCCATTTCATCATTTTCTTCTTCGGGGCTTAAAGCGTTTTTTTTTTTGAAACGTGGTTCTTTTGTTTTTCTTTTTTTCTGCATTTTAAATCAATTAATTTATTATTATATTATATACTATATATATATATTATATATATATATATATATATATATATATTTCATTTATTTTTTTTATATAAATTTTTCATATAAAGGATTTTCAATATCATAGATAAATGGTATATAAATATAAAATTATATATTTAACACAATTAAATAGATTTGTTTCATGCTAAAAAATAGATTCATTTAGTTTTAGTTTCTTATTCATAATTATAACATATATATATATATATTATATATATATATATATAATTTTCAATTCTTATATTTATATTAATGTCAGTAAAAGTTCCAAAAAAAAATCTTAGGACTAATTGTCGGTATTTTTCAAAATTTCCCAATCGTTTTAATGACTTTTATTTAAAAATTGAATTATTTAAGGTCCTTTAAATATTAATTTTTTTTTCACTGTTTAAGATTTATTTTAATGTTTTTGAAATTCCAGAAGCGTTAATTTTCCAAACCTTGCAAAATAACAGGCTATAATTATATTATATTTTTATTTAAAAAAAATATATATATACTATAATTCTTTATATTTTTAATTAAAAAAGTATAAAAACTAATATACAAATCAATAAAATAAATTTCACTGACAAAAAAAAAAAATAAAGCCTGTTTAAAAAAGAAGAAAACTCACTAAAACTAAAAAACAATTAAACAAAACTTTAAAAATGGTACTGAGAAAAGTTTGAAAAATTTATTTAACCGAAAACTGGAAAATATTATCATTTTAACAACTAAAACCAGAATGATGACAAAATTAATCTTTGTATATATCATATATATATATATATATATATATATTTATATATATATATATATATATAATATTTTTGTTTAAAAATATGGATTATTGGCATCTATTGAAAAAAATTTTAAACAAAATAAAAATAAATTTGAACTTGCATTATGGAATATCTTAAAAATAAAAATGGAATACTAAGTGAACAGGAATCGATTATTATGTCACCATGTTCTTTTTTATTGGATTTCATACCGCAACTTACCTTTCGTTGTTTGAATGCACAAATTAGAAACGTTTATTCATATTTTAAAATATCGAAATATGTATGTCAGGAGATTTGTTTGTTGGTGGTGTTTTATGTATATGATTTGTTACAGTTTACATCTTTTTTATGAAGATGTTTATCTTTTATTTAAAACATTTTGAATGGAACTGTGTGCAAAAATATATCAGTGTTTAGAATATTTTAGGTTCAGGCCACTGAATGTGAATTTTAAATATAAAAAATA
The DNA here is from genome assembly GCA_903632075.3 of Acanthosepion pharaonis. Lineage (NCBI taxonomy): Eukaryota > Metazoa > Mollusca > Cephalopoda > Sepiida > Sepiidae > Acanthosepion > Acanthosepion pharaonis. The sequence goes on from CAHIKZ030002366.1 coordinate 524,520, forward strand.
TTTTATATTGTTTCTATTTGTTGTGAAATTAAATATGTAATAAATTTGTACATGTCACTTTTATGTGCGAAATGTGTGTTTGGATGTATAATATTGGTAGTTTATATAAAATTTGTGTATAGATTTGTATTATTTTCGTATTTGTATATATAAAAAGTAAAATGAATATAAAAAATTTATTGTGTGATGATTTCAATAAAGTGTGTTTGACACAAATGATATAGATGATTTTATATATATATATATATAAATATATATATATATATATATATACAATAGGTGTTGGTGCGTTTACAGTCTTCATGTGAATATATAGTTTATGGTAAAATTTTATATTATGTAAAGTGCGTACTTGGATTGAATGTGTGGATTATAAAAATTTTGTCAAAAATTAATAAGTTTTGGGGACTATGTGTAAAAGCAGTTATTTTATATTCAATATATATTATGCCTCTGGACAAATATTATAATCTCTGTTTAATATAAAATGAATGGGTAATTTCAATTTTACATAGTTTTTCCTTTAAAAGGAATGGCAAATTTATTAAGGGTTTATGAATCAAATGGCACAACAGCACGTTTTGTTCTCTAAAAATTTCTAATGAATTCTGTAATTTTTTTAAATTAAATTCAGACTTTATGATTTCAATTAGATCTCCATTGAAATACAATATCATTAGTTATAAAGGCATAAATGGAATAGGTTTGTTTTCTCGGCATTTTCTGTGTAAATAAAAAATACAGTAAGGTTTTGTATTTTACGTTGAAATGGATCAGATTAATATTCTTTGTATATATATATAATAAAATAAATTTCTATAGAAATATAAATAGATCAGCTTAAGGAGATATTTCCTTGACTTCTTGTTTGCCAGTCAAATTTGATCTTCAAAGTTTTGAATGTCTCATCTTCCATAATACACTTGTAATTTGTTCGTTCAATTTTCCATTGTGGAACTGTCTTTTGCCTTCTTGCTTTGAATATAAAAGGTTCTTTGATCTTGACAGACATTAAAACCAATGTCAATCGTTATCTACTGTCTTCAAATTACACTCAATTTTGTTCCATCAATTTTTTAATTATGAACTTTCTTTTGCTTTCTATTTTTCTCAAATCAATTTTGTAAAAAACATAAACATAATGTCAACAAAGTTTATCTACTGTCTTAAAATTACTCTTCAATTGTTTTAAATAAATGTTCGCATGAAAAAATCTCTTCCCAAAATGAATTTCCAGTCAACCTTGATCACTTCAAACATTTAAATGCAATTTTCGTCATCTCCATAAAAATATACACTTGGATTGTTCTCGCTCAATTTTCATTTGTTTTCTCTTTGTTTTTCAAGTGCTGTAAATCTCAAAATTTTTAAATGCAATTTCAATCATTATATACAATCTTCCTTAAAACACTTCTATTTCACTCTCAATGTTCGCTTCCAGATTTCTTCGGGCTTTCTTTTTGTCGAAATTTGATTAAAAACAATTTCATCTACGATATATTCAATGCCATCTTGATTCCTCTAACATGATTAAAAAAATTACATAGGGAAATTTTTTAAATTCCTCATAGTAAAAGCGTTTAAGACAAGTGGTATTAATATGTCTTGCTTTAATTTTTTAAAAAAAATTAAAAAACATTCACCACCTCTCTTAAATATATTTATACGGTGGAGCAGTGGATAATGTAAATTATAGGAATCACAGAGCCGAGTTTAATTCCCAAATATACACATTTGAAATAAAAATGGGAAATTAATTATTGATTATTGGAAATTCCAGCACAACCAAATATCAGGATTATTTTGATTTTATATTGAAAATTGGATGGCAATTTGATTAAATTTAAAAAAAGGACAATTTTGAAAAAAAACCTGCGGAGGGTTGTTTGATAAAGCTAATTGGCATGAATATAATTCAATTCAAAAAACGACAGGTTTCTGTATTCGTCCCTTCATAAATTGTGGAGCAATATAAGGCCTTATATATATAAAAAATATATATATTTGGTTGGATAGATGTGAGTTTGTGACCCTGGGTTTCACGCTTTAGCGATCGTCAGACAAACTGATTAATGTTTTAAAAAATTTGGGTTTATGTAGATTGCGTGTATTGGTGTTATTGTGGAAGTGGTGGGGGAAATTTCGTCGTTTTGTCATTCATCGTACTAACGCAAACATCGATGTATGCAGACACATATACATACTTGGTCGTCCGTCGGGACTCATACATATATAAACATATGTGGGCAGTTTCGGATATGACATATGTATGTATACGGGTGGTGTTATGTCTATACATACGCATTTGTATGTTGAAATGTTGAAATTTAAAGATTGGAAGTGTGGCGGAAATGTCTCGTTAATGTCTTTTGAATGTATACATGTCATATTATTTTTTTTTTTTTCCGCTGAAAATATTTTCCTCGCATGTATGTATATACGTGTGGTGGGGTTTTGTGTAAAATTATGATAGGTAAAAATTATTATTTATTATTTTATTTATTTTTTAAATTTTGAAAAAAAAAATGGGGTTTTTATTTGTTATATTTAAAGCTGGTTATTTGTTTTTTTTGGTGACTGTGTATATGTAACAGGTAGAAATTTGTAATCTTTATTATTGTTTTATTTTTATGGTGATGTTTAATATTTAATTTACTTTTTAAGAGATGGTAGTTTAATTTTAATAACGGGTCTATATGATATGATTCAATAGTAATGTTTCAAGGGATTGGCTATTTAATAATATAATTAGCTAATAGTTATTGTAAAATGGTAGAAATTATAAATTGGTAGAAATGATTAGTAACGGTGGTGGGAGAATGATAAAACCATGAATGTAGTTATAGTGGTGGTAGGTAGGGGTGGTGACTTGAACTAAAAAGTGGTTGTTGGTGTTTTATTTTTTTTTATTTTTGATATATGTATTAATTTATTTTGGTATAAATCCTGATAATAGGTATTCTGTGTAAAATTATGGTAAGTTGAAGATCACTATAATTTTTAATTTACAAAATTATTAAAATATTATTATATTAAATAAAATATTTCTTAATTTTTATATAACTGTGTATATAAATGAAATAAAAATTTCAGTTTGTAATTCTTATTTTGTTATTTTTATGGTACTATTAAATATTCTGGAGAGGGGGTAGTTTATTTAATAATTATGGCATATATATATGGTAATAAAGATTTTTAATTTTAATAGTAATATGTTTTGGACAAATTTAAAATAATAATATATGTTTTTAAAATTTATGTAAATTGTTAAAAGTGAAAGTTATGTTAGTGGGAGAATAAAAAATAAATAAATAAATAAATAATCACTTTCTATAATAATAAAAATATATAATATATAAATAATTATACATATATATATTTATTTTATATTTATATATAAATCAAGACACACATAACACACACACACACACACAATATAAATTCATACATAAATATATATATATATATAAAATATATATATATATATAAATATATATATTTAATAATAACACATATCAACAAATAAAAAAGTATTAAAATGGTCAAATTTTGAAACCGAAAAATAATATAAATTTATATATATTTAAATTAAAAATATATATATTTATATATACTGTTTAACTTTTTTTGAATTCTTTTTTTTTCCAAAAATAAAATAAATATTTTTACATTCATCTCTATTTTAATATTTTGAATAATAGGTTTAAAAATATCACTTTATTTAGCTCATATTCATCATTTATCCCAAACAATAAACAATAGAAATATCTTTACCCTAAAAAAATTTAAGAAAACTAGCATAAAAAATTCACTTTATAAAACTATTAAATAAAACAGAAATTTTAGTTTTTTTATTTAAAAGTATATTTAAAAATTCATTAAATAACATAGAACAATTCTGCAACAAAAAAAAAAAATGTGAACAATTAATTAAATATTCATGAATTTCAAAATTTTCCTTGATAACCAGAATATATTATTTGAAATCGAATGAAAGCAAATATTTACTTTATTATTTTTGAAATTCTCTTTTAATATTGTCCATATTTTTTCAGCAAATTTTAAACGTCATATTTCTTCTTTGGCCCAATTCATCCCAATCTGGTTTTAATTCGTTTTATTAATCTGATTTGAATAAAATTTCATGAAAATCATTTACTTTCTTCAGTTTTCTTTGCAAATAGTTTTTTTTTCTTACAGTTATGTTTCTATAACTTTTTTGCAAAAACAAATCTATCACCGATCATCCATGTCCCAAGATGGAAATCAAAAAACAAAATTACTAAATAAATTGATATCCATTTGATTCAATATTCTTAAAAAATTTAAAATTCCAACTGCAATTTCAAAACAACCGTATATTATTATATTTTCTCCACCATTAATTATAATTGGCTGAAAAAAACATTTCTCTTTCGTCCTGGTCCTAAAATAAAAATTGATGGTTCCTTGGTTAGAAAAAGATCAAAACATTGGATGCTTGAATGTACAGAGCAAAAATAAAAATTCTCAGTATCCATTATTTGATATGGATTTATTTCCTCCAATATTTATTTCATTATTTATTAGATATATTAAACCGGATTTCTTGCTTTTACCTGTAATTAAATAAATGTTAGATTCCTAAATAGAACAATCGTGATAATCTAAAGAAGTTTATCTTGTTTATGATTTTATTGGGTTTTGGTTGACCTTTTATTTTGCCAAATGAAATTTTTGATACATTGCATCGTTTCTTCTCAATAGATAATTTCATCATAATAACTTCAATGTATGAAACTTTAAAATTTTTGACTACATCTTTGAAAATATCGTTTCACAATATTTGAAATGACGTCGGTTTATCTAGAAAAAGAAATCTATTAAAATTTTAAAATAAAAAAATCAAATCAACAAAATTGGAATTATTTTTGATATTTTTAATAATTAAATTTAAACAAATTACTGATAATTAATAAACATATATTTAGTGGTGTTTCCTCAACTGAAAAGCATAAATTTTTGCCAATTATGAAAGACTCTTTGATAAAACAGAGGGCTCTAAAACAAAAAATTTCTAATATCATAAAGTTCAAAACGGTTATAAGAGGATATTTCAATAAAAAAATGTTATTAACATAATAAAATCATATATATATATCATGATATAAAATAGTTAATATTCAAAAGTTTGATTATGATGTTATGAAGTTTGAGTAAAATGATTTAAATTTATAAGTTTGTTTTAAAAATTTAGTATACTTATTCAAACATAATTTTGCAAAAAATCTTAAACAAAATTGGGTAGCATCATATATATATATATATATATATATATATATTATATATATAAATCATTTTAATCTATATTTAAATTCTATTGAAAATGATTATAAATAAGTCGAACATAAATGGATTTCAAAATATAAACACGCTTGTATTTAAAATTTTTCAATTTGAAATATGATAAAATGACTACTTTGTTATTTTAAAAGGAAAAAATATGAATCGACTATATAGAAATAATTTCTTAAAAATTTCTTTTAAATTTTAAACACCTTATATTAATATAAATTTTAATTGTAAATTTTTATCTAAAAAATTTTTTAACGGAAATTTCATTTCAATTTTTTATTCAATATATATTAAAATATATATTATATTAATGTATTATGCAATCACACACATATATATATATTAAAGACATTTTTATGTTTAATAAATTTTTTATAGATACAAGTATTTAAGCAAATGCTCTGTTTATAATAAACAGTATTAAATAACATTTACCGGCCTGAATGTCCGAAAATTTTCATAGAAAATATTCGTCCTTTGACAGGATTCGAACCTGCATCCTATACGGAACCATCATTTTTACTGACGTGCCTCACTGAAAACAAAAGCCACAAAGGGCGTTCGGTGAGCAAGGTTGAATTTACTGCTTATAAACTTCAATCTTCCATGAATCTCGTACATTCATAACTGCTCTGGCGTATCAAATGTAAACAAATGACGTCATATATTAAGAAATGGACAAGAATCCGACAATTTATTTATTAAAGACATTTTTATGTTTAACGTTCTTTTTTATAGATACAAGTATTTATTTAAATGCTCTTTTATAATTGTTTGAAAATTCAAATCCTGTTTGGACGAATATTTTATATAAAAATTTTTCCTTAAACATTCATAATGTTAAATATTATCAAATATTCTTAAATAAAAAATAAGAAAGATTGATCAGGTTTATTAATCGGAATTCTTTTTAATATCAAATAAATATATATAATTATATCAATATATATAATTTCTAAATGTTGTAAAAGAAACGTTTATTAAAAATCAAACGACATTTGAAATTTAATTTTTTTACTTTAATTCAATTTTTGCTAATTTTAAAAATGGCTCTCATCAGGAGGTTGTTATGAAAATTAATAACCATCTATGTACCAATATATAGCGTTATATAGGCACTTGGATCTATAAACCATCATTAGGAAAAATTTCTGTTGACGTTACATTTTTTTCCAAAATGATCATAAACTTTGAATCAACATTTCACAGGGAAATATATATATTTTATTCCTTCTTTAGCACAATTCTTTGAGGAATCTTTCCCAATAAACGATTTTTTAAGTTCAAACCAACAATGAATCTTATTCCTTCACCATTTTAAAAAAGTTTATTTTAAAATCTCATCAGAACTAACCGTTAATACATCAATTTTATTCTTAAAAAATTAATGCCACCATATTTCTTATTCAGGAGAAATCACCTTGAATTAAGATAGCCGTTTTAAGTATATTATTTTGTAATTTGTTTCGTTTTTTGTTTTACAGCATATAAACCTCAATGGGTTATTTAATGGCGACAAGATTTTTTTTTTCCTGGCAATGAATATGAATAGAATATATATTATTTGTTTTAGTTTGGTTTTCGATTTGTTTTTGTAAGACGGCATATTTACCTCAATGTGTCATTTAATGCTGACAACTTTTTTTCCTAAATAATATTTTTTGCTTTGTCAAAATCTATTTCTGGTAAATTATTTTTTGCCTCAAAATTGTATTGCTGGTAATATTTTTTTAAAAAATGTATTGCTGTTAATATTTTTTTTTCAAAAAGTATTGATGGTAATTTTTTTTCGTCTTCAAAAATTTATTTCTGGTAATAATTTTTTTACAAAGTATTTCTGGTATTAAAACTTATTTTTACACATTGTTAATATTTTTTACCTCAGTTTCAGGGGTTAACTATTTGTTATATATTGGGACACTAACAGATGCTACCACCCCGGGTCAGGGGTGGACCTATACACATATAATTTGTTAAGATTTGGTTCCATGTTTTCAAAGCCTCTGATCAGAGGCCTTGCTGTTGGACATAGTTTATCGTCTTACCCTTAGATTAGTTTATTTCATTACAATTAAAATTTTCGAGTTGATTGGGAGTAGATCTGATTTTTCGAAGAATCAAGCGGTGAATCTGTATATATAGATGAAACTATCAGCACGATTTTTTTTATAAAAATATATATACATATATATATATTTATGTTTCTGTGTGTTTGTCTACGTTCAATGTGATTCAGGCTCTACATCTTTACTCCTCTGGAATTTTTTTCAGGCACATTTCCCTACAGCGACTTTTTTCTCAAAAATAACATTCATAAAACCTGTAAAATTTCACTTTACTCTGTTAAACTCAAGTTTCTTTCTCTTTCTCTCTCTCAACTCTTATCGGGGGTTTTTTTATATGTTTTAGCTTATAAAAAGGAATATTATTATCTTTTTGGTTTTTAGCCAAAATTCAAATATTTTTGTCAGGAGAATTATTCAATTTCGGGCCATTTAAATTTTCTTAAAATTATGAAGAGAAGTAAAAAAATGAAAATTTTCAAAATTTTAATAGCAATATTTTTATTTTTTTTTATTTTTTTTCTTTTTTTTTACAGAAAAAAAAAAAAAAATTGTTTTAATATATTTATTGAAACATTCTTAGTTTAGAATATTTATAATAAATTTTTTTGACTGTTTTGAATTTTACTTATTTAAAATAAAGAAATATTTGAAAATTTTTTCATTTCTTTTCCAAATTCTATTTATTTTATTTACATGGATTACTATTTAATATAAAAAATAAGGTTATATTTAATTTTTAATAATTTTATTTTAAAAACAGAATAATTTGTCTCTTAGATTCAGGGGATGTCATTCTAAATAAATTTTTAAAAATATTTTCATCAAACTTAATTTGCCACCAAAATTTCAAATTGGTGTAAAAAATGAATTGAATTTTTTGATAAAAAAGAAAAATGCTCCTTCAAATTTTTTCGTTGAAATTGTTTTTCCAAATTAAAGATTTTTTTTTTTTTTTTTAAACACTTTATATGTTGATCAAAATATCTAACCTAATCTAATTTAAATTTTTATCCATTAAAAAAATCAAAAATGTATTCTGTGGTTATACCAGCTTTTTTGTTTTGAATTTATGTTTTTTATCTTTGTTTTCTATTAATGTTTATGAACATTGAAATTATGCCAGATTTAAAACGCAGGAATTTTTGGATTTATTGACTATAAAGAATAACATTTTCATTAACGGGAAACAAATACATGATATATATTTTTCAAAAAGAAAAAAGGGAATTTTAAAATATTTTGACAAAATAATAGACAACAAATTTTGTGTTGGCATTCCTGGTTTGGATGTTTAATTTATCGGAAACAAATTAAGCGTTTTTTTTGAATGGCAAAGATTGCAAAATTTTTGGCGTATATATTTATTAAGTTGTGGAGAGTATTTCTAAAACAACCTTAGAAAACCATTTTAACAAAAAAAAATTTATTGAGTTCACCAAATTTAATGGAATGGTTTTTACGAATGAAGATATTCCCGAAGATAAAATTTATTGATTAAATTATTGAATTATTTTAAATTTATTTAAAATTATTTACTTCAAAATAATTTATTTTAAATTATTAAAAATAGTTTAATCAATTAGATAAAATATTGATGTATTATCTTTTATAGAATATCAATATTTTACTTAATATGTAAATAATTATTAAAGAACTATAAGATCCTCATTATGTTAAGAAACTGTTTTTTTTAGTGATCTATTCAGAATAATTTAAAGTTAATATTTTATATTTCAATAACCATTTTTAAAATGTTCCCAGCAGGGTTCCTCAATATTTTTAATAATATTATAGATTTGAAATAGAAAAAATAAATTTGTATATGTAACAAAAAAAACAATTAATTATAAAGCAGGAATTGCGTCAAAGGAAACAAATTCACCAGAAAAATCAGAGGAAAGAACAATATATTAATCTATTAAAAAGGAATGGGGTATCGCTTGAAACAAAAGATTTAGATATAGAATTTAGTTTTTCCCTAATGGTTTCTTTTGTTGTTTTAAATGGATCAATTGGAATTAACAAACAACATTTTTATTTTTGATAGGTCTTTTTAATTACATAAAAATGTATTATTATTAATGCATTATTTATTTATTTACAGTATGTGTTATAACCAGTTGTTGTTTGTTGTTACTGTGTTGTTTAAAACAACAATGTAAAACATAATGATTAATGAGTTTCTTTTTGTTCAAACGCTGTTATATAATTTTGAGATTAGGACTAAGTAAAATATTAATATTATTAAATAATCCAAAGTTAAAACTAAAAATTTTTTTGCCTGCATTGAAAAATCATTTACCATGGCAGAATGAAAAGACATCTTAATAAAATTTATTGAACCTTAATTCCAATTTGTATAAATATTGATATTCAAAATAAATCATATTTTCTCACAATTTTCAATGAACAAAAAATAATAATGGATTAAATTTTTCAGGTATTAGTTCTTTTTATTCTTTTCATTTCATTCTTAATAAATCCTACTATAATGTTTTCAAAATTCCTGAAATAAAAAACAATTAGATCATTTAATTTAATGCTGTGTGTTTTCATGAAATATCCATTGGAGATTAAATGTATTAATACAAAATAGCCTTTATTGATTTTTGCTTAAAATAAATATTTATAAATGGTTCCTTTGTTTCAAATTGGCGAAAAAGAATCAATCAGATTTTTGTATGTTTATGATGGTCAAATGGTGATCGATAGTCAGAAAACATTTTTTACACGAATACATGGAACATCAACCTATTTAAACACTTTGAAAATATAAAAAAATAAAAATGTAAACATATATAAATGACTGCCTATATGTAAACTCAGCAGTATTGAATATGTTTTATACAAAATTTCACCTCGTTGTTGATTGTTGAATCTAATCCATATTTTAAATCTATTTTTTCCTAATAAACTTCTGATCTGTTTATGACGTACATTTTTACTTAATAAAAAATCTACAACCAAATATTTAGAATGGTGTTTCCTGTTTCCTTTCAGGTTATTAGTCAAAAATAACCATCCTAACAATTTTTTTTTTTTTTTTTGGTCATTATCACCGGTAAAATTTAAAGAAAATTTATTCCCCGGATCTTTGCATATTATAATTCCACCGATTTTTATATATATTTCGATATACTCGGCATCATGATAATTACACCAGTCGGCCTCAGGCACTTTTCATTCGGAGCCCAAATTATTAGATGTTGTTTTCAGTTTAAAACTGGTTAAAATTCGTCGTTTAGATATATTTCCATTTTCGGCAAAAGAATTTCCACCGCTCTTTGCATGATCTTAAACATGAAAGCATCAATTTTTTCTCATCGTATTAGTTATAAATCTATTTTTTGCTAAATACTTTGCAATTTTTAATTTTACCGGATAATTCTACGTATATACAATATATATAATATATAATAGGTATTTAAATATATAGCAGATATATTCGAAATAAAGCATATGTTCTAAAAAGAGAAGATTTTCATTTTTGAAAATATATAAATTCCCAAAGCTGGTTACATAATTTTGCCGTAATTTCTAGAAAATTGATAAGTGGATTATGTCTGTATGCGAAAAAGGTAATTTAGGGGTGTCGATTAACGTCCCTAATGTCAATGTGACAAATGTCTTCGTAAACTTCTATATATTTATTTAAATTATATCTGCAACAGCATGAATTGTTTTTAACGAAATTCTTCAGTTTGTTCCAATTATGTTCTATCCGGCTTTTCACAGAAAATTTTGATTCACAATGTTTGTGTAAAACAACATGTGCAACTCTGACTTTTTTTTGTTTCTTCTACAAAATGGATAACAATCAGGTAAACAATACGAAAACATTTTGAAATATCTATAAGAAAAGATTTCCTGAAGAATTAGGAAATAAATCAAGACTAGATATTCAATAAGTTGAAATATATTTATTATCTGTTTGGCCAAAATACTCTCAGGACCAAACAGGAGGATCTCTGTCTTTTCCAAGAAATGTAAATAGTTCAAACAATCATAATATTTTTATTACAGAGATATTGTGTTTCTTATTTTTCATTTATTGATGTTAAACTTCCAAATTTACTTCCTGACTCTTTTTTATTCATTTCAAACAAAAGTCGAAATTTTCTGTTATGAACCACTGAAGGATCAATTAAAAAAAAATAATCTCCAACTAAACGACAATAAAAGAACTGCCGGTTTCGTTCTGCGGAAACAATCCCATCCTTGCCCATTGAACTCTAAAACGGGTTGTCCAATTCATACCTTTGAGAACGTATTAGAAACTCGGCGACCTAATGGATTTTTATTAAAAAATCTATTCATATAAGTTTATTAATCCATTTCACCGTATGTCGGAAGCATGACGATACAGTAATTTTACAGTAACGATGCCGTCATAAATATATATATATAAATATATATATATATATATATAATGTTTTCATAAATTAAAATTTTTCAATTTGATTCAGGGCCGGTTTATTTCCCGAACAAGAATCAGGTTTCTTTAGATACACTGACTTCGGTTGATTTTTTTTTCCGCAGCATATAGTGCCAGATATTTCTTTATATATATATATATATATATATATATATAATTATTTATTCATACACCTGACATTATACATATATATCCGGATAAAACGGATCTTCGAGGTTCAACGAAATTTTAAATAATATTTGTGTAGTGAATTGAAAAGTGAGTCAAGTACGGATCCCCCATTCAAAATTAAATAATTATCCAACGTCTTTATTTGTAAATGCACAAGGCCGAATTTAATCTTTTACTCTCAAATTGGAATCGTTTTATATATTGCTTCTCCGTATTTAATATATGGGGGTCGGGTATTTACCTTAGACGAAATATGGTCAGACATATATTATGAACCACCTTTTAGAGAGACTGATTAGCACAATGCAGAGGAATTTTTTCTGCTGGACGTCGAGTTTTCAAATAATCAGAAGTGGAAAAATATACTGAATTTCCAACAATCGTGAAATTTATTTAAAATAAATTCCTCTAACGAATACGGGTCTCTTTCTATTTTTTAAAAATAAAATATTTATAAGAACACACTATAATCGAATTTTAAATCTTAAATGCCTTTCTTTTTTTATTATATATATATATATATATATATATATTTATATATATATATATATATATATATATATATAAAAAATATGTTGTAGTTCCAACGAGAGAAAAGTATGTATATTAAAAAAGAGAGGTGCCGCAAACGTTTTTGGTTGTAATGTGGATTTATTTAGAAAAAAATATTATGCTTTGTTTTACATAATTTTTACGACACGTGTTCTGGTCTCATGACCGTCTTCAGGTAAAAGTGGAGATTTATACATATTATTAAAAATAATTAATTTTCCTTCATGTTCAATGTTAAATATTCTCGATATGAGACATTTCTGTTTGTGTGTTAGTAATCTGAATTTCTTTCTGGAACAATTGTTTATAATGAAGATATTATTTTATTGTTAAATTTCATTGAACATAAAACATATTTAATATATATCTATAAATAAATCCTGTGAATATTACATACAAAAAATTCGAAATCGTTTAACGTTTTCTAATTCTTAATGTTTATAATATAAATATTTTACTAATATATATATATATATATATATAATATATATATATAGGTATATATATATATATGTAAACAAGTAAAGCAAAAAGTTGACTTTTAAAAAATTTCAAAGGCGGAAATTTGATAACAAGGTAAAATTGAACCAATTTTTTTTAAGTCAAAAAACATTGTCAAACAGCAAATCGTTACAAATAAATGAAAAATCTATTTGTAAATGTTTGCAATTCACACACATTCATTATCATGTAAAACAGATGGTTTATATTTATAATATAAATGCTATGAAGGCGATAGTTTAAAAACTAAGAATGTGACGGCAGAAAAATGTAATTGGCCCATTAAATAAAAATCCATTCGACAGAGATAAAGAATTTCATGAGTTAAAATTCATGCATGCAATATATTGATTCATATAAATATATATATATAAGTTTTTTACAAATAGAATGATGAATTAAGATGTGTTGAAAATTTCGGGATTTAAGAATATTTAAGAAATAAATATGATAGTGATATTAAAATAATTGAAATGTTAAAAGAGTTTCTCTCTTTTAAAATATAGTAAATTGCTTAACTATATACCCATTTAAATTATATTCAAAAATCCAAATAAATAATAGCAATAAATGTTTATAAAATAGTGCATATTAATAGATAATCAAATATAAAAAAATTCAAAAACATTTTTACATTAAACATTTACAGGTTCTTGAGTTTTTGGCAATATTTTTTATAAATAGACCAACTTGATAGATGGCGTATATAAATAATGTGAAATGCAATAGTGATCAACCTATCAGATGGCAAATATAATATGATGAACCAAACTGTTATTATAAATAGATGGTTATTCGATTATATAAATAGATCGTTACAAACGACGAGAAATCATAACACTGCACAAACATTTTAAAGAAACGGAGGATTTATCTAAAAATCCTATAAATGGAATCTTCGTTTAAATATATTCGAATTATAATATGGATTTTTAAATTGAGAAAAATACATCTTGAGAGATTACAAAATATTCTATTGAAAATAATTTATAAATGTTCAAAGAAATATTAATACACGATTTTGAATCTTAATTAGATTAATACAAAATTTGAGATTTTTTAGATAGATTTAATAATATATATAGAGAAATATAAAAAAAATAAAAGGATATTTTTTCAACATGGATGAAAACCTGAAAAATATAAAAATGTTAAGAAGCAAAAAATAAATATTGTGATAAAATGGAGAAACATATTGGATTTGTCACCACATTTGAAAATTAAAATTATTTCAGCATAACAAGCATTTAAATCCCTTGTAAAGGAAAATGAATCACAAACTAATTTTTACTGGGAATTAACGTAAATTCAAGAATGTATGGTATTAAATGAAAAAAGAAAAAACGTATCAAGTATTAATTTAAATTTTCTCTCTTTAAATCCCATCGAAAAAAATGAAAATTCGAAATTAAATAAAATCGCTCAAATTGAAACAGCAATTACAGTTTACAATTTCAAAAATAATGAAATTTTCCTAAAATAAAGAATATAGAATATATTTTCATCTAAAAGTTTAAAATAAATTAACAAAATAAGATTTTACATAATTATTTTAATACATAAATAATATCAAAAGTTATACAAGGATATTTTTTCAACCAATTATTTTATGAAGATTTAATTAAGAAAATGGATATGTAAAGTACAGGTATAATTTTTCAAAAATAGCACACAGATAATAACAAAAACAATAATCAAGTCATCCATAAAAAATGAATAATAACAATAATAATTTTTCAAATATGAGAAAAATCATGTGATATAAATTTATACATAATGCCAGATAATGAAAAATGATATAAGAAGGTCATAAACATAAGCCAAGAAGAAAATATCTAAACATAACCCAAATTTCCTATATAGAACAAAAAAATGAAGATTTTTAGGTAGAAAAAAAAATCATGAGAAATGGTAAAGAGAACATCCATCCCTTTTTCAGTAATTTCTGTTTTCAATGAATGTAGTTTTTAAAATAAAAAGAAAATAAATTTACTTAAAAATAAATTCACTAGTCTTTGTGAAATATGTAAATTCAGAAAACTATTCTCAAATTACTAGCAGCATATAAATAAATATATATATATGACAATATATTCTTTATATATATACATAATCGTATATATATATATATACTGTTGTGGATAAAATTTTCGTTCTTGAATAATATTTTCTAATTTAAGCCTTTAATTTGCTAAAGTTGCATTCGAATATTTATTTTTTTTTTTTCTTATCAGCATAAACATTATTTTTAATAGAAAAAGAATTTATCATCTAAAACAACAAAGGAATGAAAATTTTTAATTTAGTCTACCACAATTCCAAATGAAAAGAATATTTAAATGGTTTTTCTTTATAGAAAACAAATTAACCAAGAAAAAAAATAATGCCAATAAATAATGGCTACAAAAGACATCATCTGTGGAAACAAAGGAAATAATCCAAAAAACATGTAAAAGAAATGACACAATAACAATAATTTCCCATGTTAAAATTTTTGAATTGTTTAAAATTTAAATAAAAATGCACGAATCTTTTCAAAAAAACCAGGTATTACTTTTCAATTTTTTATTTGAAAACTTTATATAATACAATACAAAACTATTGTCTCAAAACACACGTAAACACAAACACACACAAACACACTGCACACACATTTTCTACAATCAAAGAACACACAGATAAACACAATGAGACATTAAGCCGCTTTTTATAAATTTTTGTTTTTTCAAAACATATATATTGAGTTCATGATGTTCGAATTGTTTCAGTTAATGGCATTTATACTTGAGATAAAAATAATATAAAAGCATGAACTGATGAATGAATTATTCGGACTATTGTCCAATTAAAATTAAAAAGCTTCTATTGATAAATATGAAATCTAAAGAAATCAAATAATGAATCAGATAATTATTCTGCACCCACGATTAAAGAGTGAATTATTTTAATTTCAATATATGTCTTAAAAAGATTTTCCCGCTTTTTCAAGCTCATTTTCAAAAAAAAGGTTTTGAACTTCTAATCATTTCGAAAAACAATTCTTATGATAGCTATATGTAGACGATTGAGTCTATTAGGACTAATTGTTCAGGTTTTATGATTAGTCGGTTTGACATTTCTGAGAATTCCCAAAAACGACGAAAAATAATTTGTGAAGTTCTGAATTCGGCTATTTTGAGGATTTTATTCTAGAAATGAATTATATATATATTCAAATTCTTTGGAATTTTGAATCAAAAAATATGTTTTATCCATTGGAAAATTTATTTGAATATATTGAATTCAATGGGAAAATTTTTATATTTTATGAAAGACGGATGGGAATAAATATCTGTGATTTTTTTAAAGATGATAAAAAATGCTGAATTATTAAGATTTATTGTAAATAATAATAATAATTATATATTATTATTATTATAAATTATTAAATGAGAACATATGGCACTGTTCATTTTTAATAAATAGCAACAAATTCCTTAAATAAATTACAACAAGAATGTGTTTTATTTCCATTTGGATAAATGACGCAAAGTTCAAGAACTTTTGTTTCCATAAAATAATGTATGTATGTCTTAAATTGACGTGCCATTCAAGAAACTAAGACAATGGTTCGATTGTTACACACCTAAAAGGAAACTTTAACCAATAGATGAAATGTCCTTAGTTGTTTTCTTATAAAGAAAAATTCATTGTTAATAGATTTGAAGGCAGCTAATGCATTCGACTTAAACTTTTTCAGTTTCTCTAGCGTAATAGTTTTTAATGAAGAAATATAATGCAACAGAATTGAGTACCCAAATTGAAATTATTAAAGAATATCAACAGAATAAATTATTGACTGCTTCATTCATTTTGAAAACATATTATCGAAATATATATAAATAAGAAGTTTAAGAAAATTTAATAGCAATAAAAAATTTTTTGATGTTTTTACGTAACTACCTGAGGAATGGTAATACATCCCGACATTTATGGGTCAATTAGTAGGAATTTATAACTAATTATATTTAATAAATAAATAAATATATATATAAATATATATATATATATATATATAGATATATATATGTAAATTGTTAGATTCAATAAAACAAAATTCTGTAAATAAAATTAAAAAAAAAATGTAAAAGAGCTTTTGAATCCTTATCCTTACATTTTTGAAACATTATAATACTAGTTTATATGGTAAAATAAATGTTTTAAAACAAATTTTTTCAGGAAAAAAAGGTTTTAAAAAAAAAATTGTTATTATACATACTAAACTTAAATTGATAGGAATATATCCCTTCCTTGCTTTATGTTTAAGATAGTGCGGAAAAATTCAAAATCTTGATTACATTATTATTATTATATAATAATATCTTAAAAACCAAAAAAACGAAAAATTTAAATGTTCTCCAGTCTATCAATAAAAAACCATTAAAAACCTAAAAAAAAAGTAAGCTCAAAATTCAAAAAAAAAAAAATTTTTTCATTCATTAACTGCAGAAATGATTTTTGTTGAATTCATTTCATTTTTGACATTTAGGTTTTATTCTGTAACCATGGACATCCCCTACCATTAAACCAGTAATTTTAATATATATATATATAATATGAAATATAACATGCTTATATTTAATTATAAATTAAGAATATTTCTTAATTTTTTATACATTTATTTGTTTAAAAAATATTTAAACAATATATATATATATAAATATTATATATACATTCATATATATTATATATATATATATATTGTTATATATTAATAAGGTTATAATATATACATATTGTATTTCTTTGGTTTTTTTAAAATCATGGTTTAACTATATACATTAATAAATTAATATTAAATCAATTTAAAATGATACCAACTCATTAATAATCATATAATATATATATATGTATATATATATAATCATATATATATATATATATCATATATAAATATTTATATATAATATATATATATATAATCATATTTATTATATGGGTCTCTATATATAAATATATATATAGTAAATACTATGTTATATAAGGTTATTTATATTCATTATGAATTCCTAAAACTCACTTCTGTGTGTCACTAGTGTGGTTATGTGTTTTAACAATATAGATAATATTAATATTACCGAGAATTGTGTGATTAGCCTATTCAGTAACCTTCCATGTTGGTCCAGGTGATTTTACAAAAAATATGACATTGTAAATTTTATAAAATAGCCCAAAATATTCGAAGATAAACATTAAAAACAAACATGCTTAGCACTAATAAAAAAGCCAAATTTAAGAAACAGGACATACTAAATATTTCTCAGATTCCACACTCACTAAACTGATACATGAAAGGAAAAAAAAAAAAATAAAAACATTTGAACATCACATGAAGACAACGTTTGAAAACTACCGTTGAAACAATATAGCCACAGACAGTCTTATTAATCCATAGAAACCTTCTTCTTAAGGTACCCAAGAGAGAGAGACCGAACCCTTTAAGACAAAAAAAAGAGAAGAGAGAAAAAAGTTAGAGAGAAAATGTATCAGTTATTTCCTTTAACTCAAGAGAAAGAGAAAAAAACCACTGCTGAAAAAAGTAGAGAGCCTCATAGCTCTTTGGTTAAAAAAGAGAGAGAAAAAAAAGAGCAATTAAAAAAAAGAGAAAGAATCTCGGGATATAAACAGATAATTTGGTGCATATAGACTTAAAATATATAAATTTAAATATTTTGAACTCATTAAACACAGTATATTCATCGATAGATTAGCCTTGCACTAAGTGTTATTGAAAACCAGAATTTTACAATATATTTGGATATATAAAAACATTTATATAACCCAAAAAAAAAAATAATAATATTCAAATGAATCCAGTTGAATCAATTGAACTTTCTTTTGAACTATATTCCATATTACCGTAGTTTCCTAAGAGGATTGCGTTTTTGATTCCTTCTAAAATAGTCATTCACTTTAACTCCTAAGTAGCCCATGTGTCTTAGTGATACATGACTGTGCAATGGGAAATTTTAAAAAAAATATTGGTTGCCATTTTTCTAATGATTTAGAAGAGCAGAAAAATAAAGGCAACTATTTACCCATCAGGTAAAAGTTGTGTCAACAATAAAATATAAACAAAATGTGGTAAATGAAGGTAATGGATTCATTGAATTCGAACTCCCTCATTTTTCAAATCCGAACAGCTATCCATTATTCTGTGAAAAAACATCAAAGGACAAGCGAATTTTCAATCATTATAATTCGCCCTTCCAGTAATAATCAATCAAGTAAATATATCATGTTACATGCAATTAAATGATGTCTTTGATATTATAAAAGAAAAAGACTGTCTGCATAAATAATAAATGAATAGTATTTTTCTATATTTTAACATGTTATTTGAGCTGAAATAATGAAACAATGAAAATTTTATTATTCCGGATATAAATTTCAAATGGTTTGTCTGCGAGGTGACATTTCCTGAACCAGTTTTTTATAAGCCTTTAAAAAAAAAAAAAAAAAAAAACCGTCTTATTGATTTTTCATCTTTGAAGATGATTTCCCAAATTATGTCCAAATCAACTATGAGATGTAATAGATTCGACTAAATTTTAAAAATTCCTCAAAATGAGCAGTTATCATTATCCACCGTATTCACACAGCCCCGATTTCTCATTTTCTCCTTTCGGTTCCTTCCTATCATTATCGTTTTCGACATTCTTTTTTGAGACCATCTTTATAAACTTTAGATTAATATAAATGGCGCCGTTTCATCGCTTAGAAGATATTATTTTATCTGATGTTTTAATTCAAACATCCTTCTATAGACCAGTCAGAAATTCAATAGAAACCGGTCTGTCCTACTATTTATCCATATCTGGCGGGGGACCAAATTACTAGGTTCATAGGAATACCAAGGTCATTAGAACTTAAGTGAATGTAATGGATTCGACTGGAATTCGAACTCTTTTTCCGATTCAATCCAGACGCTATGGATTATTCCAGAAATGGAAAAGATAGCACTTCCACAAAGAAAAGTGAAAAACTTTGAGAAGAAATTGCAAGATTTAGACAATTGAAATGGGGATTGTCGGGATAAAAAGACCAACCCAACATTTTAGCCAAACTGGATGTGAATCAAACAAGTACATCAGTAACCATCTTTAAAAACAGGCATTGGTTGCGATGCTGGCATCCAAGGCTCATTGGGATGGGAATATGCACCTTTCAAAGGCTAAAAGGCTAAGAAACATGAAAAGCTCGGCCATGAAAATTTCGTCATGTGAACTGAACTGTTATCTAATATCAGCTAATTGAAAGCGGCTTGGACAATCTCTGGCTGAAAATTACATGACAGAAACCGAATCTATGTGAAAATTTATATAACATTGAACAGGGATTGTTTGGACACAAAAGAAAGCTTATAAGGCAAATTTCTACCCAACATAGGAAAGTGTGTTGGACCAATCGAAAACAGGACAAATTGAGCAACAAAGACCAACGCAAATTTTAGCCAAACCTACCTAACAATTCATTATGTAAATCAATGAAAAGTGGATTTTAGGCTATTAAATGACCAAAGAAATTTTTTAAGAACCTAGAAAATTTACAGGAATTGAAAGGGGGCCATTCAAGGCCGGAGAATGCCCAACGTACATGGAACATAGGCACTGAAAATTTGTTTGACCGTGTTGAATTGCACACTTTCCGTTCATTATTAACGTTTCCAAAATGTCCAACCTTGAAAATTTATTTTGAACAATTGAAAAAGGATTGCTTGTAGGCTAAGAAAACTTCAACGCTGTTTTTCCAATTTTAATGTGAAAATTTATTTGACCACTGATTACTCGCTTGCTCCTTTCATGGTAACAAAAGACCAAGGTCGGTTAGCCAACCGTGAAAGAGAAAATTTATTATGACCAATTGATCTTATCAACATTGCTTTTCTGCCCATTTAAGAAAAGACCAAGGCAAATTTTAGCCAACCTATGTGAAAATTCTTGACCAATACTGCATGTTGGTCTGCACAAAGACTATAGATTCAGGGAAACTGGGAAAGGCTATGTCGAAAGGATTGCCTCGTCAAGAAAAGACCCATCCCAAATTTTACAGGGTCTATGGAAATTTTTTGACCGAGCACGGGCAATGGTTTGGGCTAAGAACCGCCAATAAATTGGTAGAATCCTGTGGATATATCGTCTCACGAATTGAAAGGGAAAGGTTCTACCTCTAAGAAATCCCAACGCTATAACCTTGGATGGCCAACCTATACTGAAAATTTATTTTGACCATTTAAAAATGGGATTATCTTTCGATATATGAGACAAGGAACCTCAGGTGATTATTTGTGTGTGACGTACTGAATAAGGGACTGACTGAACAAGTAAAGAACATTTAAAAATTTAGTAAATATGAAATGTATTCATAGATTGAAAGGGTCTTGGCTTTGGGTAATAACGATGTTCTGCAGATCTCACCGCTATCTTTGAAGAACTTTTTGTGCCATATACGAGATTAATATTACATGCATTTAGCACTATTTTATGAAGACTCTCCTGTTTAATAGTTTGCTCCAGCTTTGCTACTCTTCCAATGCGCTACTTAATTTCAGGATCACATTTTCCATACTCGATTTAAAACACCAGCAGTAACACCAATTACTCCAATTTATATTTCACCTATGGGACTTCATGTGACTGATAACCATAAATCATCTTCTTACAATAAATTATTAATATTTCCCCACTTTCTACCTTGTCTTACTGTCATTTTCTTTGTGTTTACCATCAACACGGTGGCATCTGCGTATCTCATGTTGGTATGATTGTGCTCACGTATTAAATCCGGTACATTTCTCGTTGTCTTAGAAATCCATTGAAAAGATAATTTCTTGTCTTAAGCCTTTCATGTGCATATACAATTCATTTTCTCAAAGGCAGGTGGTTTTCTCCCATGAACTTCTGGTTTATTCTTATCTTTATGTGTCGTCTCTCCTTTCAGGACGTAGGCGAACATGGCTCTCCACAATTTCCTGTCCTTTTAGCTCTTATCATTTAATCCTTCTCAAAATTTCAAAAAGGAAAAATGTTTCTTTACTCAATTTCGCTTCAGTTGTTTGGCGTTTTTTTTCACCTGTCCCTCTTTTTGCCTTCAATCTATTTCTGACCACGTATCATATTTAAAGAATTTTCTCATTAGATTTCCTAGAAAAATTCAGTTGTCTTCTGATGTCAAATAGAAATTTCCTTTTGGTTTCCTTTCTTTTCTCTAACATTTTAACAAGCTAATTAAACATTTTAAATATCTATATAATTAATGTGAAAAAAAAGAAAGATTGTAAAAATATATTTGAAATGATATTTACCCCATTTTTTTCGGAACATAGGACAGCCTTATTTTGAAGACATGTTTTGGGGAAAATCTAATCATGCAGATTTTATTACAAAATTCATTCTGATGTGCATAAAATTAGTATATATTGTCTAAACAAAAGAACTCAAAATATATAATAATATAAATCACAGAAAAAAAGAAAGAAAGCAAATGTTTACTGTTATTTAGTTTGTTTTAAACCTACAGCCCGTATTTCTATCACTTGCAAAGAATCAGATGTTTCATTATTGATCCAGTATTATGATCAAATAATGTCATTCTATCTAATCGATTGTGATACTGGATACTGCATTTCAAATGTGAATCAAATGAAACAAATATTCTTTCCCCCACCTCATGAAATTCTTCACCCCCACATACACACCTAAGCAGACATCCATTAAGGATCATAAAATTTCCAGTTGCAACCAATTGTCCATTCTAATGCATTAAAGTCTAAAGGTAGAAACATTGAGATGTTATATTTATGTTAAAAGGAAGAAGTTAATCTTTAAAAACCCATTTTTCTCATTTTATAAGCTCTAAAGGAAATTTTCAGTTGAGATTCACCAGGCAATAAAATGTGAAAACAGAAAAAGATTGGATGGCTTTGGTAAATATTGCCCGGCACCAGTTAATTCTGTGTTTATTAGCTTCAAAAGGGTACACATATTATATAGTGGATTTATTTATATATAGAATATTGTATATTAAATTTATTTAAAGATGAATTTGAAAAGGTAGCAAGAATAATTTCAAACTATGAGATCCTCGTTCTTATTTTAGAAAATTTTGCTTTTAAAATTTTTTTTTTTTAAGCATTCATAAAAAAAATCACATGGCGTGATTATCCCAAAAGGACCAAAAAAGGGGGTTACACTGTAGAGCTGTTCAGGACTCCGCCTTCCTCTTTTCGTTGGATAAGGATAGTAACATTGATTTCTAAATCCACAAAAATGACCAAAAACATCACTTTTCTTTTTTCATTTTGATAATTTCTGTTTTGATTTCAACACACACACACATATGAGAACCACACTTAGTGGGCATATATATATATATTTATATTTATTGTTTTATATATATATATGTAATCCTCTTTGTCCATTCTTTTTCATGTCCAGTTGTGAATTTTTTTACCTTTTCGCGTTAATCTTTCAGTATCAGGGCTTTTCGCGTTGTTGATTTATTTGTGGGCATTTTCGCGTCTCTTTCCTCTCCTTTTTGTCCTTTTTGGCTCTCCTTTTCGCGTCCTGTTTGTTTCTCATTTTCAGCCCCTTTACATTTTCTTCAGGACAATTATTTTAAACCCTCCTCTTTTCGTGTCCCTCTTTTTCAAATCATTTTTCGTGTCCTCAAGCGCATCTCCTCTTTCTTCTGAAAATTTTATATTTCATTTGTCCTTTCGTATAAAATCTTTCCCCCATCCTCCCCCTCCCCTCTTTCGTCTCTTTTCTCTCTCTCTAACAAACTTTCAATCTCCTCTAACCAATGTCAAATTTAAAAGTATCGTTTTGACAACCCTCCTCCAAGTCCTTTATTCTAATTTTCCTTTTCGAAATAAGAATCATTAAATCTTTAATTTTCCCAACGTTTCGCGATTTTAAGAATCACGTTCGTTTAAAGGCTTTCACTTTCTGCGTTCTGTTTTCCTCCCCAGCCAATGTCTTATTCTGTTTTTATCCCCATTTTTCGCGTTCTGTTTTCCTCCAGAAATTTGATAATCGGTTTAAACTCCGGTGAATATCGCGATTCTGTTTTCATCTCGTCACTAGCCCTTAATTCCAGCTTCCCCACTTTTCGCGTTCAATCGGATTAGACTTTTTCGTTCCATTTTCACTCCCCGCTTCCTATTTCTGTTTTCACTCCAGCCAAGAGCTTCTGTTTCTATTAAAGCCACCGCGTTCTGTTACTCAACTTTAAAATCGTTTGCCCTTCCATTTAGACTTTTCTCCTTGGATACCTCCCGTTTTCTGACTTCTCTCAAATCTCCTTTTTTCGCAAAAATTTCGACCCGCGCAGGAGTGTTGTGGAAAACAAAAAATCCAACCACACCAACGTCGTCTTTATCAAAAAA
This sequence comes from Acanthosepion pharaonis, assembly GCA_903632075.3. NCBI lineage: Eukaryota > Metazoa > Mollusca > Cephalopoda > Sepiida > Sepiidae > Acanthosepion > Acanthosepion pharaonis. Next base: position 549,007 of record CAHIKZ030002366.1, read on the forward strand.
CAAATCCACTTCTATGAGTTCAATCCGCTCGAGAAATGGGTCGTTTTAAAACCAACCCTGCTTCAAATCGGTCAAAACGGGGTTGATAATTATCGTTCAATTCATGCGGCACCCTTGACCATACGGCTTATTAGAACGCTTTAACTGGCGAACGTTTTCTACCTTTTTCTACCCTAAAGGTTTTAGCAACCTTCTTTAATGCGTTTTATCTATCTTTAAAAAAAAAATTTTATAAAATAATGTCGGCCTTACGACTTCTTCATTTTCCTTTCCTAGTCATTTCGAAATTTCTTGAACCACCGTTCTCCTTTTCTTTCGTTTGTATACATACATACATTTCATACATATCTACATTTTTTCTTAACACATATACATAATCTCTCTCTACATACACTGGCCATACATAACACTGAATACATAACATACATGCTAACATAATTCACCAACCATTAAATGAAGACATTGAGAACGTAAAACTAATAGGCACGGTTCGATGGCTAAAAGAAACGCCAAAAAAAATGATATATAATCTGGGTCTGTATCTCTGACATTAATTTCCAGAATAGCCCATCTTGTTTGAACACCATATTAAATAAAACTAATTTTATTTTGTCATCTTTTAATAACTAAAACTTTTACCTTATGCCTAACAACATTTTTATAGGAAATGCTGAAAACTTGATAAACACCTCGTTTCACTCTCTAAAAATAGTATTGTTTAAATATCTAAATGTTTATATCTAAATTGCAAAATTTATAATTAAATTTGGATAACCTACATAAAAACGTAAGGGTTAAATCATATGACTCATATAGCAATTGCTATCCTTAACTTAAAATATTTTTTGCCCTTCCTTGCCTTTAAAAAGGAGTGCCCTTTGCCGTACTGATGTTGCTGCATGCCTTACTTCTTGCCTATCTCACACTGCGAATTTTTTCTAAGCTCTATACTAAACATTAAATCTGTTATGAAAAAAGAACTAAACAAAATGAACACAAAATGATCAGCTTTAAAAAGGACTCATAACTGGAAAAATTGAATGAAAAAGAATGTTAACAACAAATATTTTTTTTCACATCCAACCCAGTTCTGAATGGAATCAGAATCAATGAATGAGCCAATTGGAGTAAAGTGCCATGCAGATTTAAATTTTTCCCACTTGTGATGAATGCAGCTATCGATTTTATTTGCATGCTAGCATGCTAGTTAACATTCGTGTCAGTCAGCTGTTGGCTCTCACACTGGCCAATAGAATCTTCCTGCCTATTCGTGGCAGCCAGTACTCTGACCAGTAGAAAATAACCACAAACTACATGAAAACTGCCATAGAAAAAATCATTATTTCCACTATCGATGGGAGTTGGGAAGTGCAAAGTTGGTCTTGGCCTTCCACTAACTTGGAGCATGTACATGTAAATTTTGGTGCAAATATGTCAAAAATTGTGGCTGTGCATTCATTAGACACACACACACACACATCATGCCTTTTATAGATAGAGATATATAAAATTTATATAATATAATAACCACCATCAGGTCCCTAATTATTTCTAATCAATAATAATCTATAATAATTTGAAATATAACTGTCATCACCTACCCAATAATGGTTAGGATAATACAATACAAACTTTGACAAACTTTTGCAATGAATGCCAAAAATTTGTGCTTAAGTAATCAAGTCTAAAGGAGGATATTTAGATGAGTGCAAAATTTAATCATAAAATGCTTTTTTATTTTTGCCACAATAAAATTCCTGATAAAAATTCATGTCTTACTTTTTTTAACTATACATAATTTTCTCTTATTTAAAGTACAGAACAACTACTTTTTGGGCCAATTTAAAAATTACCAGGTATAGCCTCAAACTTTTGAACTGTAGCATGCGTATATATATATATATATATATATATATATATGAGAGGGAATAGAAAAGAGATGTATATTGTTCTAACTGCATCTGAATATATGTTTACATGTACAAAACAGTCATCTCTCTTAAATGGCATATTAAGATGTGGAATATTTATGCATATAGCAATTTTATATTTTTGAGGATGCCTACACCAACTTTGATGATATTTACATAAATTGCGATAAAGGGTATAGAAATGAAACAGGTCTGAAATACCATTGTCAGACAATCAGTCTAATTGACTGCATGCAGCTATAATCAAAGCCAAAATATGCTTTATCTTTTTAAAAATATTACTGATATTCAAAGAGGGATGCCAAGTTTTGGCAGGAAAATTTTGCATAAGTGGCTCAAAAAAGTATTTTGTTTTGTGATAAAACATTATTTCCTGTGTTTTATGTAAATATCTTTAGTGCTTTGACAGAAAAGGAAAAAAACAGTGATTTTTTTTATTCCTATAAAGAATAAAAATATACTAAATCTTTGAACATGTTGAGCCTTTTGCATATTTTTTGTCTTTCATTTTAATGTAACCTGTCAACTCTTTGTGAAATAATTGTGCAGAAATTAAAACAAAAGAGCCTTTTTTATGAATCTCAGAATTCTATAGCAAGTAATAGCATGAAAGATGAACATATATAATCTTTTATATAGTTCATAAACTTTTGCAGGTTATTTAAAGCTAGGAAATATTTTTAGATTGTAAGAAATTGTAAGATGATAATGATTTGCTGATAAGACCTAGTAATTAACCCATAGCAGGGGAAGGAAGAGGTGAAAAGGTATGTGTGCATAAATAAATATAACAAACCTGACTGGAATTGGAACTCAGCACTCTGATCACTCTGTGCTGTTATCCATTACACTGCCAATATATCAAAGCTTACATCACTTTGTTTTCCCAAGTAGTCACTCACCTAAGTACTGAGCAGGTTCAACATCGTTTAACTACAGTGATTGTACAAGAACCAGTGTTTCAATGTGATATGGCTGTAATTATTAGACTTGGTTCAAATTTTTACTTGCCCACTTTTATAATTGTATTGTTTAAAAAATGGTGTCCTATTGTTATTTTTTATTCTCTTCAGAATCAACACATTCTATTCTTTGATAAGCTTAATATTTTTTAAAATAGTTTCTTTGCTTAAATTCAAATTTGTTACCCTGTCACCCCTTTTATTAAGATGCTCCATTTATTGATTGAAAAATTTTCATTCTCTCAATTATTAAGAACCCTGTAGTGATATGTCAATGATCACCTAATTAGCATAGTTAAGGCATAGAGTATGTATGTGCCCAAGCAGTTTAGAGGAAGAGAAGAATATATGGAAGATTGCTAATGGACTAAGAAAATACAAAGCAAACTACATTTCATAACAAACCCCCTTGTATTATGCACTTAAGAGTAAATATCTATAGGTAATAAGAATGTATATGTTAAGTTATTTGGGTTTTTTATGATAGATATTCTTGACTAATCTAATAAATTATTCTTTTTACCAGAACCAAAACATTAACTTAAAATCTCAAGTCATGTTCTTAAATGGCCTCATCAGACCAATATTTTCATATGGATGTCATACATGGTGCCAAACTCCTTCAGAAATATCTAAACTGCCAGCTGTATACAACTACTTTCTGAGATCAGTAATTAAAAATGGCATTCAGTGAGTGAGGGCTGTAGGTCTTAGAGAGGACAATCCTTCTTCAAACTTTATGGAAAGATACACAAAGTTCTGTAGCAAATAACAGAAACTGCATTACTTGAGAACTTTGAACAACAGCAACAACTGAACATGCAAATGAAAGAGAAAATAATGACATAATCAAAATGTTGATGTTCTATACTACTTCAACCAAAAATGTTAGGAAGGAAACCCCATAAATGCTGGAAAGATCAATAACATCGTCTGAACTTGGGAAAGCTATTTCTCTGAAAAGTTATTTTAGAAAGATTTTGTAAATTTCAACCAAAATTAATACTGGCTGCTCGGGTAATAAATGTCAAATATTTCCTAATAAGGAAATGGCTCATATTACCATTTAGATTCAAGCCCAGTAACATGAATACAATAGCCAACCTTTAAAGGTTGATAACAGAACAAAATTTGTTAATGTTTCATAATACTGACTAAATAATACATGTATTTAAATTTATTTGCTTCATATAACACTTTTAAAAACAAGACGAATGAGGTAACAGTTTTGAATAACTTGTTTTCTTTAGTTATTCAAAACTGTTATCTCATCTGTCTTGTTTTTACAACAACATTTCAATCAAATCATCTGAAAAAATATCTAGCTGCAGGTGGCAGACACTCAACAGACATGTATGCTAATTCTTTCAATACAAGCATGAAACACTGATGATATCATTTCTCAGCTATGGAAGGCCCTTATTATTATTTTTTTTTCTATATGGAATTCTAGTCCTTTCTCAAATTGATACCCATATGCCACTGTCTGGAGGAATCTTTGAAAAAATTGATCATATAAGAAAAAACAAATGAAATGAATTAAACACACAAGGAAGACTGAATAAGAAATTAGTAAAAACTTTTGTGATTATAGCAGTAAACATGAAGATATTAGTTTGAATAACTCCATAGCATAATTATGATGATTGATCTTTAATTTTCATACAGTATTCATTTTGTACACTCCTTCAAAAATGTACTTCTTAACTATTCTAAGTTACAATGCTACCTATGGATCCATTAATGTTAAGTTGCAGTGGAAATTGTTTGATAAATTTGCAATAAAATTGCTAAAACCTGTATTTAGCTCTTTAAGGATAGAAAAATTTTTGACACAATTATAATCTTTTATTTATTAGATTCATGAAATTTAAAGATAATGCTGGTTTTCTTAAACATATCAAAATATGTGTGATTATAAATTCTTTCTGCATCAGCCTTTTCAGAAAATTCATCATAACATCAAGTACTACCATGTAACTTTAGCAGTGATCACAGCCACTACTCCAGACATTGTATGCCCAGACTTGGGTTGTGAAGCCACCACTAGATCCACTGATGAACTGCAAAATAATGTCTTTTTTCAGACTTAAAGGACAGCCACAAATCTAAAGTGATAACAGATAAGCCAAAATTTAAAATTCAAAATAATATTTAATTTTATCTCTATTCTTACAATATCCAACACTATTCCTAAAAGATTCCAAGATATATTTTTATGGGCTTTACTATTTTCCAGAGATCATAAAACTTCAAGATATTTAGCAATGGGACAGACCAGATGAAGAAATGAACTTTCATCATTTCTCACATAAACATAAGCAGACTGAGATTTGAACTTGATTTACTGATTTCATTTTTTTGTGAAGATGTTATGCACCTCTATCTTGAATTGCGATGTGTATGTGTGTGCATGTTTGTTATACACAGCCAAATCTTTTCAAAGTTGATATGCATATTTACTGGCACCAGGGGAAAGTTTTAACATGACATTCTTTTGTTCATCATGGTGAAAGGTGTTGTCTACCTCTTTTGTTATAAGGATTCATTTTTCATAGTAACAACTACCATTTGTAGCCATTCAGTGTAAAACTTTAATCCAAGTAAGAAAATGCTTTTGTGTGCTTTGTTACAGCAATTTCACTAAAGAATTTCACAGAAAAACTTCCTTTCTAATTTCATTGGAGTTTACTGAGAACAAATAAAATCTATTTTGTCTTTCTTTTATGCTTCAATATAAACAAAGAGAATGTCCTAATGAAGGAATCTTGACATGAATAACAGCTATAACAAATTTTTACTTTGATCACAAAGTTTATAAAATAGACATTTTTTAGTGATACATTTATTTCATCATGATATAAGTAGTTACTTTGGCATAACATCCTGGGTATGATGATAAACTACATCTGGCAGCAAAGATTCTGATTGGGAGGTTTTGAGGAGTATGGAACCACTTCTTAATTACTTTTGTTCCCAGATTCACCCTAACCTGGGGTGTGATAGCCCTGTTAGGTTCCCATCTGTGGGCAAGTAATTAACTCCAAACAAAACAAACTTGGATTATTTCTTTGCCTTTTACAATGTATATAATATGATCATCAATATATACCAATTTACAATATTTATATATAACATAAACCTGACAAATTGCCTTTTTTATTATTCAATATTGGGCCTCTTGTGAATTAATTATATTTTAAACGAAAACTTTTTAACCAAACAAAATATTTTGGGCAAAATATATACAAACGAAGATATAGCAAAACCTAAATATATAAATATATATAGAATATATATAAATAAATTCAATAATAAATAAAATCGAGGACATTAAATGAAAGATTTAAAGAAAATAATATTATTTAAAAGTAATAAAACAACAATATAAAATTTATATAATAATAGAATATTTAAATTATTTCAGATACAATTTGGAAATGATAAAAGTTTAGATAATCAGTTAAGGTAACAAATTCGCTGTCGAATAAAAGGAATGAGAAGTAGTCTTTTTGCTCCGTCTTTCTTTATGAAATGCAAAGGTGCGAAAGTGTTTGTCTGGATAAAAAAAATGTGTTTTACCTATTTTCTGTCATCTTATAAGGAATTTAAATTATGTAATTAATTAAAAAAAGAAATTTTCATGTTTTTTTTTTTTTTTTTTTAAAATCTTGACAAATATATTTTATAATATGGCTTAGAGCCATATCCGTTGAAACACCATTTCTCGTATGATCCCTGAAGTTAAGCAATGTCAGGCCTGGTTGGTACCTAGATGGTCGACTGGTTAGGAGAATACCAATTGGTGCATACCTATGAATGTGCAAAGTGGTATAATGGATGACAGCTTGCAATTGGAAATCAGAGTGCGAGTTCCAATTCTGGTCCAGGTTCGTACCATTCACTTACATGCAAATACACTTGGAAAGGATAAAACCACCTCATCTCCACTAAAGCTATCAGATAATTAGTAGGACTTTTGGTCACTAAATCATTATTATTGCCGACAAAAATCTTACAATGTAAGTATATTTTCTGGCTTTAAATAAGATACAAAGTTGATAAACCATAAAAAATAATAAAGCAATCATATAATACTATCTAGTTTGTACATGCTTATATGGATATATTATGTTCCTATGTGAGCAATGATGAAATTTTAAAGAAAATTAAAACAAAAAAGGACATATACCAGTATAATGCCACCTAAATCATTACATCAGAAGAGTTGGGAAATTTATAGGGAGGGTTTAGAAAATTTGACACTCACAGGACTAGCACATCACAAAAATGATAGTGGAAAGCAATTAGCTTAACCTATTTAAAGAGTGTGTGTAAATGGTTGGCAGAACCTTAGGGAGTTAGAAGAGATAGCAAAGACAAACTTTACTAAAAAAGAGTGCAAGAACAGGAAATTATATGGAGAACCATGATTGCCCACATCTGAAATGACATAGAAGAATAATATTTAAAAGTTATCCTTTGTATAGTTTTGAGAATATGTACGTAATGTCAGTGAAATAAGTTCATATGAAAATTTGTAATTACTGCTGATAATTAAAAAAAAAATAGCCATAAATATATATATTTATATATATATATGATATATCTCAGGAAAGAATAAAATATTGATAGAAATGGAAAAAAAAAACTTTCAGTATTTCAAATTTTGTTTGGTTCGTTTGTAACAAAAATAAAACTTTTAAAATTCGCAAATATAATTTTTTTTTCACTGATAAGTTTGAAAAAACTAGTATATCTAATCACATCGGATAGTAATTGCATTCTCATTTCAATGTTTACTTGTATGTGTCCCCCCCCCAAACTACAAAAATTTTTAGTAAAGCAAGAAACTAAAATCTGTTTCCTTTTCGTATCTCTTGTAACATTAAGTTCTAATGTTTTTGGAATCAAATGGGTGGTGTACACTTTAATCATGGAGTTTTAACCTGATTCTTTATTATTAGGAAATTTAGATTCATTAAAAATGGTTTAAAAAAAGGAAATCGGTTTATAATTTTCTCTTTTATATATATATATATATATATATATATTTCAGATCATTTAATTCTACTGAACAAAAACATTAAAAAGACATTATTTGTTTATTTTTCCGAGTGAATGTTATAAACTACCTTCCTATCGGACAGAAACAAACGGCCAGGGTATTTATTATAATGAGACTGGTATATACGCGTGACCAGGACAAAGAAAATCCAAAATTTCCTTGATTTCAATGGGTTTAGATGTATAAGAAATCATTTACAATACACGTCATTTTTGTACAATATAATTAAAAGGAAAAATGAACAAATTAAGGATGAGTTTTTGTGTGTTGCGTTTTGTCCACTTCATTGAACTAAACATGTTTTTATTGATGTAAATACATATATATATATATATATATATATATTATATAATTTTTTTCACTCAATTAGAACAGATGCCACCAGTATTTTGTAGATAAACTAAAATTGAAGAATTTTTAGAGAAAAACGCATACAATACTGGTATTATTGTTTATCATGTTACCACTCATTAACAATAATATATTTTTGCAAAATCACAAATCAACTAATAAAAATGATCTCATAATTTTATTCTCAATAACTAATGTCTAAATTAAAAATAATCATTGGATTCTATTAAAAACCTATAGTCTGGCAGCCCTCAAAATTTCACAAAGAGGAGAAATATTTTGAAAAACTTTTAAGCAGCTCAATACTCTATTTTTTCACTGAAATAAATGCTAAAATATTTCGAAAATATTGCAGAACATTCTTGACGAACTCAAAATATCAAAAGATTTTAGAACATGAACCAAATATTCAACTTACCCAGGATGGTCGACCTCAACATAAAATTTGTTACAATAAAAGACTCTAATACAAAAAAACTTTAAGGGGCTTGAGCAGATTTTTCTTTCCTTGCAATAGATGCAATTAATGGACCAAAACCTGTGTTTAAATAAGATAAACAAATAGATCTTTTTCAAAACAACTCATTAAATGCATTGGTCTGCATCAGCTTCTTACAACAGTTCACCTTTCTTGTAGCAGATCAATGTGGGATATTTAATTAAAGTGATAAAAAGAAAAAAGAAATCTTTAATTCTAAACCTGACCAAAAGCATTTTTAAATTTGATCTAAGCTTCAACATTTGCCTTCCTTTGTGAATTTATTAAAATCATCAGTGTTAAACAATACTGCCTTTTGAAGGCAATAAAAGCATCATCACAGTTTGAAAACTTTTTTGTTTGTCTATCCCTTAATCCATCTGTTTAAAATGATGTTCAAATGACAGATTTTAACATGGAAACTATGATCAAATGTCATCAGATTTTTAAAATTTTCTCTGCCTCCTATCAATTATAACTTTTGATGCTCATGTCACTTACCAAGCTGCTACCTTTTCACCCCTGTCAACTTAATTGATTAGCTAGAATGGACTGAAAACAGGAATGACCATTGTTTCTGATGAATTGAACCAAAATTCAATCTTCGACGAATGCCTACAGGATATCAAGTCAATTTAGTAATCGTTCATTTCCCGTGTTAGTGGAGTGAAGATTTCACTGTGTGCTACTCATTTGACCAAACTAACATAATCATCTTTGTTTTTTTTAAACATATAGATGTTTTTGAAAATAATGGAAGAAAGAAAATTAAATGAAGATTTTAACAATTTTTGCAATAACTTTTTTAAATAAAATAGTATAACTTTACACAGTCTAATAGACTGGCATGAAACGTGATGATTTCCAACATTAAAAAACCTAAAATGGGTAGCACATGTATCTAGAAGTATAAAATGATATAATGACTGATGTTGATTATCTTAGACAACCAAGTTAGCAAGGGGCCCTACCAGTACTAGTAAAAAGAACAATCAGTTAGTGGACTTGGAGACCTGTTTCTGAAAAACTTTTTTAAAGAAAGATTTTATAGATTTCAGTTGGGAGTAATGCAATCTGTTCAATGAATTAATCTGATTGTTTCCTTATAAGGATGCTCGTTAATCTCACCATTACCATTCACTATTTTTTAGTTAATCCTATTTTGTGATGATGCCTGCTCAGGCATTTGTGGTTCATATTGTAACTATACCAACTTGTGGACCTTAGTTACAGTGGACATTAGTTACAGTTTCTCATTATCTGGCATGATCAACAGTTTGAACAAAACCAAATGCTTTGGTCACAATGACTTGTGACTTTTGCTACCACAAACAACCATCAACAGCTCCCAAAAAGTTTTTGTCTGCAATTTCCTCTCACAAAGCTTTGGTCAACCCTTAGTATGGTTTTCAAGCACTTTCCAAAGTGCTGGGATCATTTTCCCTAGGCAGATAACATCAAAGTCACCTTCCTGGAAAAATGACCTAAGTCTCCCAGCTAGGCCTAGGCATTCTAATCCTCAATGTTCTCACACACACACACACACATATACACTACATAAATATATATATATATATATATATTTATAAATTGAGAGAAAAAAGTGGGTTATTTTTTAGATTTTTAAATAAGAAAGGACAATACAGACTAGTAACAGAAAATAATTCAAAATTTTTTGATTAAGAAGAAAAAAAAAAAAGATGACACAACATTTTATAATTAATTTCCACAAAATTAAATTATTTTCCTCATAGATATATATATATATGGGAAACCACCTTGGCATTGATGTTACCATTTTATCAACAGAGGTCCTTACAGCAAAGCAATCTTTTACACTTTGACTTTAAAAAATTTAACTTTTCAGTGGGACTTTTCAGGTGTTTCTATCTGCTTTTTTACAGAAAATAATATTTTCAGCCTGGATCATTGAAAGTCTTGTTAAAGAAAAATGTGTCTCTTGGCTTTAACAAGATTTTTTTTGATCCAGCAGAGAGGATGTTAATTTTATTGTTGAAAAATATAAAAGGATGTTTACGAAAGATATAAAGAACTGAAAATAACATTTATAGTTTTAAGAAATATTGACAGATTGAAGAAAAATTTGTTAATTCCATAATTATTTTTGCTTACATTTTTTGGTAGGAAAATATGTCAATGGATGTGAACATTGATAAGTCCAAACCAAAGATGTACATTTCATAAATAGGCATATATATATATATATATATATATATATATATATATATATATATATATATATATATATAATAATAATCAAGAAAAATCTGTTAAAGATCCATTTTGGTTATAATTTATTTTGCGATTATTTTTATATCGATGAATATAAAAGGATTTTTTATTTCAACTTTATTTATTAAGAACCTTCGGTCTGAAGAGATGAATATAAAATATTCACAAAATAAATTATTCAAAAAATGAATCTTTAAGGTTTTTTTTCTTGAGTTAATATTATTATAATGCTCATTACAGTTTATATTGAGCTCTCGTTTTTTGATTATTATCCTCCTTGGAAAAATTATCCCCACCAGTTACAAATTGGTATATATAAAAAAATTTTTTTTTTAAATACTCTCCATTTGTGACACCAGAAATTACTATGTTTTGATGGTGGGACAAACTCAAATCTCAAAATTTAAGTTTAAACTTTTAAGTTAGATTTTTGAGATTTGTGTCTCCAACTGTTAAACAATATTTCTGTGTTGCACCTTAGCCTGGTTGAAAAACATATTAAAAATATATATATATATATATATATATATAATATTATGGTCTACTTAACTACGCCACTATTTTTGTAATCTAAAAAATAATTCTGTAAAGAACTCTGGATTATAACCACTTCTGACTGTTTTTTTCAAACAACAAAATATATTTATTTTGAATCCTTTTTTATGTTAATGTTCAACAAATACAAGACACAATATACATAGTTTGTTTCATAGTTGCCCTTATGGACATAGGAAATGGAGTTATGAAGATATATATAGGATATATATAACATTTGATTCCCAGACTTGAAGAGGTTAGAATGTAATGGTTAGAGAAGCATCATCTGAAGAGTCTGTTCTACAAAGAAGTGGCCCATAGGAAGCTATCCATTTCCTTCTTATGTAGGAAAAGAGTGACTGAAATCGAATGCTAAATAAAGAATCGATTATTTCCAAATCCTTCTCTGGATTTTGTCAAAATTTCGAGATGAATAAAGGGAAAACCAGACAAAATATTCAATGCATTTCCCGGGTGGTAGGGTTTTAAATTGGCAAAATTAAACCGAAAAAAAAACTTTAGGCACGGGATTAACTTTCCTTGCAATAGATCCTATTTATTCGATGTTTCCTCCCCTTCAATTTTTTTCCTAAAATATTTCTGGGTTTTTTTTTTAATCAACAAATTTTTTTGAAATTCAAACGTTATAATTAGTTCTACTCATTTTAGGGAAAATACCCCCCAAAAAACTTAAATTAAGAAAGGTTGGGTTTGTCTTAAACAATTTCCTCCTTCAGGTTTTCATAAAAGCCCCAAACCCCCATCTTTTAAAACATTAAGTAATTTCGGGGGGAAAATATATATATATATATATATATATATATATATATATATAACAGGGGGAAAAGAAAAAATACCTCATAAATATGAAATTTGGCCCTTAAAAACAAAAAAAAGTTGCGTTAAAAAAAATCCAATATTGAAATTGGTCAGAAAAGATCTATACTAATGAGGTAATTTTTTATTTTTTTAATTAAATTTTTATTCTTTTTTATAAAAATTAAATTTAGCACTATTTGTGTTAAAAAATATTTTTTTAACATTAGGATACATTTGGGTTTTTTAACAGATTTATTACCTTAAAAAATTATATATATATATATATATATATATATATATATATATAATAAATAGAAGTCAAAAAACTTAGAGGCGACAAAGTCCCTTTTTCAATTTGGGCCCCATGTGGCTAACGAACCCTTTAAAAAACTTATTTTATATATATATTTTAATTTTTTTAAATCCCCCAAAAACAACCCCTTAAAAAATTTTTTTTTATTAAATAATTAAAAAATTAATAATATTTAAAAATTTTAAAAACATTTTATATTCCATAATTTTAAAAATTAAATTATATTAGTCTATTTAAATTTTTTTTTAATTTTAAAATTTTTACAATTTTTGGTTGTTTTCGATTAAAAAATTTAAAATTTTAAATTGAAAAAAATTTTGGGAATTTAAAAATTTTTTTATTTTAAAAAATTTAAAAATAAAATTTTAAAAAACTAATTTGATAAAAAAGTTTGGGAAAAAATTGGTTTTTTAAAAATTTTTTTAATTTTTCTTTTAAAA
>CAHIKZ030002367.1:0-12500 GCA_903632075.3 Acanthosepion pharaonis
AACCATTATTATCTCAAAAAAAATATTTTATAGTTTTAAATAACCTGCAACAAGTTGATAAGCTATAGAAAACAAATTAATCAATCAATCCTAAACATCGATTATTGTCCACAAAAAAAAAGTTTCAATGTCATGAAATATAGTGATTCACTCTCAGCTTCTAATATTAAACCAACAAAAAATATCTTTCTCTGGCTTATCTCTTTTGGATTTATTCATAAGGTAAAAGAAAAAAAAAAAAAAGAAAAAAAGAATAAAAGGGAAAAGGAATAAAAGGAAAGAGAAAAAAGAAAAAGAAGAAATTAAAGGCGAAAAAGAAAAAAAAGAAATTAGAAAAAAAAGAAAAAGGAAAAAGAAAAAAGGATAAAAACAAAAAGGGAAAGAAATACAAAAAATTGAAGGAGAAAAAAGAAAAAGGAAAAAGCAAAAAGAAAAAAGAAAAATTAAAGGAAAAAGAAAACATTGATTGATTAAAACATGGCTTGATAAGCCATAGAAAATTAATCAATCAATCAGGTTTTATTATGTTTATTTGCAGTTTATTTAAAGCCAGAAAAAATTTTAGAGTGTAAAAATATTTTTTGGAGATAATAACAATTTAGTGACAAGTTTTGCTAATTAACCCATAGCTGAAGGAGAAAGAAGAGATGGATTTATACCTAATCAAAATTTGATAAACAATCAAGAAATTATAATGTGAATATAAAGTATGGAATCAATTCTATATTTCAATCAATATATAAACTGACCCCTCACTTTATAGCCACTGTAGTTTCTATACAGTTATATTCCAGAGAATGGAAATAAATCTAAAAGACATGTCTGTGTAGGTAATCAATATTTCAGTGATTGATTGATTTGTTTTCTATGGTTTATCAACCCTTTGCAGGTTATTTAAAGTCAGAAAATATCTTTAGATTGTAAGAATTTTTTTTAGATGATAATAATGGTTTAGTAATACAAGTCTTACTAATTAACCCATAGCTGGGGGAAGAAGAGGTGGATTCCTACCTTTCTTTGCACCTAAGTGAATATAATGAACCCAATGGGAATTGGAAATCGGCTCTTTGATTAACAATTCCAAGCCTTTATCCATTGCACCACCTGCACATCCAAGCTAACAGTACCTGGTTTAGTTTGGTTTGTTTTACGGCATATCAACCTCAATGGGTCATTTAATGCCGACAACATTTTTTTTTCCTGGTAATATTTTTGTTTTGTCAAAAATCTATTTCTGTCAATATTATTTTTTCAAAAACATATTGCTGGTAATATTTTTTTTTCTTCAAAAATTTATTTCTGGTAATAATTTTTTACAAAGTATTTCTGGTATTAAAACCTATTTTTACTCTTTTATAATGCCTTTTACCTCAGTTTCTGGGTTAACTATTAGCTGGGACCCTAACAGGTGCTACCACCCCAGGCCAGGGTAGACCTGGGAACATCAGCAATAAAGAGGTGGTTCCATGCTCCTCAAAGCCTCCTGATCAGAGGCCTTGCTGTTTATTGTCTTACCCTGGACACGGATGTAATTTATCGTCATACCCAGGACACCCCATTGGAGAGGGTTACCCCTGTGCAGAGGTGTTGTCGGTGTATTCTACAGCTCCAGCCGACAGGGCTGCAGTACCTGGTATTCTGAAGTAGTTGCCCATCTAGGTACTAATCAGGCTCAACGTTGCTTAACTTTGGTGAATAATAAAACATAACACCCACAAGTTATAAATATTTTTTAATAAGGATAGATATTAAATGGTGAAAATTGCACAATGTATTGTTTCTATAAATATATCCTGAAAATTTTTACTAAAACAGGTTAGTCAATACTATGATTATTGTGCAAACATTGACTTGCATAATGACATATAATACAACTCTAGAGAAATCAATAGTCAGACCTAGAAATTTTGATGATGTATGGCTTGTCTCTGTAACTTGTTATTTCTCTAGGCATTAAAAAAAAAACTTGAATGAAAGAAAAGGAAGTTCTTTTACACAAATCTTTTGAATTTGTTGATGAACAAGAGGGTTCTTTTTCACTACATTAACAATAAATCTTAATAAAAACAGACAGACAATATATTTCTAGATTATACAGTGACATGCATAAGTATTGGATACATGTTATTTTCTGTTATAACTCTAGTTTATATTCGCCATTTTTCCTGATATTTGGTAAGTAATATCTCGTAAAGTTGTTTTAGTTGCATGTAGAAGGAAAATTAAAAACTCATGGTTGAATCCATTTTTTTTTATCAAAGTTCAAAAGTATTGGATACATGACACTTTTTTCAAATTTCCAATCGAAACTTTGAATTTTGAAAGACTTTAACTATTCAAATTTTCGATAGTATTGGAATGTTATCTCTGACCAATCAGAGAAGCACACAATTGTTTACTAGATAGTGCTACCAATCATCTGACTCTTTGATGTGCATTCTAAAATACAAGGATTAAAAATGGCAAAAACTAAAGAATTATCCAGAGATATGCGAGATAGAATCATTGAACATCACAAAGGAGAACAAGTTTACTGAAAAATTAGCACAGAAATGAATCTAGCACTAAGTACAGTAGGAAATATCATCAGAAAGTATAAGAAGTATGGTGACAGTACAGCAAACCTTCCAAGAAATGGAAGGCCAAGAAAAAGAAATGAGAGTACTTCAAGGTGGATCAGCAGAAATGTGAAAAAAAACCTTCTATTATTTGTTCTGAAATTAAAACTGATCTTTGAGTGCTGGAATTAATGTATGGGATACCATTAGCAGAGCTCTATATCGTACAGTCTTTCATTCAAGATCACCAAGAAAAGTGCCTTTACTGAAAACCAAATATGTCAAAGACCGATTAAAGTTTGTCAAAACTTATGAAAAGAAAGATATGCAGTTTTGGGAGAAGGTTATCTGGTCAGATGAAACGAAGTTGAACTATTCGGAAGGAAACACAGCGACAAGTGTTTGGCGAAAAAAATGGCACTGCTTTCAACAAGCACAATACAACCCCCACAGTTAAGTTTGGGGGAAAAGCCATTATGATATGGGAATGCTTTTCATCCAAGGGCACTGGTGAGAACAAGTTATCCATGGTAGAATGAATGGTAGAATGTAACAGGGAGATTTCTACAGAGAAGAACCTTCAGAAATCTGTAACTTTTTTAGGACATGGTCGGAATTTCATGCTTCAACACGACAATGATCCCAAACATACCTGCAAAACTTACAAAGGAATGATTTGAAAATAATGGTATTAGTACTCTCAATTGGCCAAGTCAGTCTCCTGACTTGAAACCAATTGAGAATTTGTGAATACTTTCAAAGGTTAGAAGTTCATAAGCAGAATCCACAAAATATCAAGCAATTAGAGGAATTATGCAAGGAAGAATGGGGTAAAGTAACGGTGGATCAGTGTGGAAAACTTGGCCAACTATAAAAGCGAAAAGCAGTAAACAAAACAGATATAACAAAATATTAAATTGAATCAATGCTTTTATAGGGTAATTTTGAACTTTATAAAAAAAAAAAAAAAAAAATGGATTTAACCAGTTTTAATTTTCCTTCCACATACAATAAAACAACTTTGATATAAAAAAATCAGGCAAAAAAAACTAGTTACTTTTCAATACTTATGCATGTCACTATATATATGCATTAACAATAAACCTTAATAAAAAATAGACAGACAATATATAGAAAAGTATGTATATTAAAAAAGAAGAGAAGAGAGGTGCTGCAAACGTTTTTGGTTGTAATGTGGATTTATTTAGAAAAAATATTATGCGTTTTTGTTTTACATAATTTTACTACACGTGTTTCTGGTCTCGTGACTGTCTTCAGGTAAAAGTGGAGATTTCCACATATTATTAAAAATAATTAATTTTTTCCTTATGTTTTTCAATGTTAAATATTCTTGATATGAGACATTTTCTGTTTTTGTGTTAGTAATCCGAATTTCTTTCTTGAATTGGCAATGAAGAGTTCTGCGCGAAGGGTCATAAAACAATTATGGTTGGTCCAAGAGAAATGATGAATTACTTATCGGCATTTTATTTTTAATGTTTTACTGACCCTATGTATTCTTGGATCTGTTTCCATTTTTGTGTGTTTCTGTCAGCATGCGTGTATATATGCATTTATATATATTCCCCTCCATACATATACTGTCTTACTACGAGGAATTAGTAAACTCATTTGTACATATACACGTTACACACACACACGTACATACACACCATCCCACCACAAGGAATCAGTACATACACACACACACACAAATACACATATACACACATATATATATATGTGTTACATGGAACCAGTATATACATTATACACATTATTTTTATATACACACATATATACACACATTTGTACATACAGACACACATATATATATAGTTATCATGGGGTTAAATGCATACATTAAATACAGAGTTCCCCTGTTTTGTCAACATGCGTCAAGAAAGAAATTTCATATAACCAAAACGTTTATGGCATCTCTCTTCTCTTCTTTTAATATATATATATATATATATATATATATATATATATATATATATATATATATATACACACACACATACATTTTGTATTGGGTAAATGTCACCATTTTATAATTTTTAATTTTGTGCATGTCCATTGCTTTAATTTTGTTAACTACACAGTATTGTAGGGCAAGTTATTATTAAAAAATCTTTGAAAAAATGCAAATGATTAAATTCATTCCTCCAGAAATTTGGAAATGGTATTTTGTACTGTTTGGTATTCACAGTTATGAAATTCCAATACGAACATTTCAGACTGTTTTTGCATGTCAATATGATACAGTGTACAGGATTTGGATAGAGTTGGATGAGCCTAATGTGTTTTTACGAAGGTATGGCAGCTTTTCATTCTCTTATTTATTGTTCTGATAAGAAAAGAACATAGAATTTGTTGGCAAGGTCCTCAAACTCAACATGGGGACCTAAACATCAAATGCCTTGAGGAGTAAGTTGTCATGAGTAAGAGGGTATATACAATGAATACAATAAATCTTAGCAACAAGAAGATATTGCACCATGCCACAAAGAGGAGAACTCAATGATGGCTCTCAGATAATTTCTGTAAAAGCAATTTATATACATCTGGCCAGCTAAAAACTCAGAATGCAATCCCTTGATTAATTATTTATTTGGGTTGAGCAAAGAAAACAAAATCCTTCAACAAAAAAAAAATTTGAATTTTAGGATTAAAAATAATTAAAAACTTAAACAAGATTATATATATATATATATATCCAATATATATATTATATATATATATATATATATATTTATAAAATTAGAGAAAAAGAAACTAAAATAAGACTAAGCAGAAAATATTTATTATAAATATTTTTTTTTAAAACATATGTATTTTTATGTTAAGATAATGTAGATCGTAAAAAACAAGGTAAAATTTAATATTTATATGGTCAAATGGTGTTTGTGAAATTATATAAAAACATACCACAAAATAAAATAGAGGCCATTAAATTTGACTAGAAACATTTAACTAATAAAATTTACCAAATCGTATCAATGGAAATTTCATCATAAAAGCCTTGAATTCATTTAAAATAAACAACTTTTCAAAAAATATTTTGATTATACCAACAAAAATTAAAAAGAATTAAAATTATTTATATATTTCAATCTTATTATATACAAATAATATGGGATAATGAACGAAAAATTGATGAAATCTATGGAAATGACTTTATAAAAAAAAACTAAAAAGAGAAAAAACATATATGTTTTAAACCCACTGTACTTTTCTTTAAAATGGAAACAAAAAAAATGTCCAAAACACACTTAAATTTATTCAAAATCTTTTCAATATTAATAAAATATGTATATATAGTTAAAACACAACTACAAGAGATCACAGACTAAATAGATTGAAATTTATTACATCAAGAGAAAATTAATTTTTTTGATCAATAATATATTAAAAAAGCAAAATGAATTAACATCCACAAAAAAAATGAGAAACAAAAGGAAAAACAGAATAAAATGTCATTCCTTATCTCAACTTGAAACCCAAAGAAAAATGAAATTATACAAACACAACAAAAAATATAGCAATCCTACTTTGAACAAAAAAAAATCAAAAAAGCCTATTACAAAAGAACCCAATCAAAAAAAGCAAACAACAATCAAAATTTAAAAAGACACTGACGATTGTAAAGCTGAAAAGCACAATTTAAAGAATTTGGATATAAAACTGCAACAAACCCCCTTTGTGGCGTATACAGTTCCATGAATTTCATTTCAAAGACAGATCAAAACAAAAAATTAAAAATGATTATTTTGTGTAACTCAAGAATTTAATATGCATAATTACATGCAAACGTGCCATGAGTCAAATTGGTGAGACATTTTAAAAGGATGATGAAGCATTAAAACATTGGGACCCCACACCAGAAAAATATTTGTCAGCCAACATACAGACGCCATGCAGAGGATCAAATCTACCAAATTGTAATTTCCCATTCTATTTTTGGACTAAAAGAACCAGTGAACAAAGGCAGATTAATAAGGAAACATTTTTCAACAAGTTCAAACCAATAAAAATTCATTATTATTAAATAGATTTAAATAAAATTTTTAAAATCATTTGAGAAAAATAGTAATAAAAGTTTAAACCACATGAATTTTTTTTTTTTTTTTGTGTCATTTGTTCATTAATAATGAAAAATATGAAAATATAAAAGTTAAAAATCTTTTTTTTTAAAAAAAAATAGTTTTATTAAAAAAAATAAAACAACAATTTATAAATAAGAAAACAAAATCAAAAAAAACAAATTAAAAAACATTAATTTTTAATTTTTATATGAAAAAAATACATATTTTTAAATAAATATCCATATTATAAATATTATATATTCCATTAAATTTTATTTTATTTTAGTCTATACAACAAGTTTTTTGTACAGAATTTTTCAAATTAAATATTTTTACACACCTGCACACACACACACACACATATATATATCAAAAGCAACAAATCAAATGACAAGGGCTTATTGACTAAATTCTTGATGAAATTATTGACAAATACCTAGATTCAAAATTCTTTCCCAGAAACTGTAACAAAGATATCAGCACAAATCCATGTAAAAAAAAAAAAAAAAAAAAGGGGTTGAGTTTTAAAAATGTGTCAATATTCATTTGAAAAGGAAAACTAGATGACATTTAAATTTTAGATGATTTAAAAAATAAAAATATTTTTTGGCCATTTTATATTGTTTATATATATATATATAACATACACACACAACATATATATATAAACAATATTATATATATATATATATAATATATATTTATAACATACATATACAAATACATACATACATAAATCATATATATTATAACATAAATACATATATATATATACAAAACATATGCATAATATTATAATATACACATTATAAAAAATATATATATACACAACATACATACATTTAGATATATATACACAGACACATTACATAATAGTCATATATATACACAAACATACATACACGCATATATATACACACACACACATCACTAGCCCATATATATTACACACATACAATTATACATAAAATATATATATACACACAAACATTATACATATTATATATATATATATATATATATATATATATATATATATATATATATATATATATATATATATATATATACAAATATATATTTACACACACACACACAAATTTATAACATAAAATCTTGTAAGATCATTCTGGCTCCATTTTAATTTTGTTTTCAACACTTCTTTTGAAAAGTTGAATATTGAATAGAAAATAAATTATTTTAAGAGTTCAAAAATCAACTAAACCTCCTCAAAGGGGAAATTTTTTTATATAACATATGATGACCAATCAAAATACTAGTATATAATTTAAAATTTTGATAAACATACTTATATATAAGTAGAATCTATAGTCATTAAAGTTAAAATTAGATTATTTTATAAATCAATATAAAATTAATTTTTAAGTTAACTTTTAAATTTAAAAATAAAAATTTAAATAAAAAATTTTATGTTTTTTTTAGCATCATTTTTAATATTATTTCAAGATTATTCAGAAATGAAACCATATCAAGTTATTTTTAAAAAGAAAAAATCATGCACAAAATATCACTATACATATTTTACACATTGATCAGAATTCAAATAATGAGGAAAAAAGGAAAAAGGGAACAAGAAAAAAATGAAAAAAACATTTCACATTATAATACACAAATATATATATATATATATATATATATATATATATATATATATATATATATATATATATATATAATCAATAAAGGCACAGCACGAAAATACAAAGTATTTTCACATTGGAAATTATAGGAAGTAAAAAATTAAAAAAAAAATTTAAAATAAGAAAAAATTAAAAGAAAAAGAAGATTTTATATAAAAAAAAAAAAACACAAAATTTCTAAAAATTTGTCAGACATTATATACATATAAAAAAATATGGTCTAAATCACACATATGTTTAAATATATGATTAATCAGAATCATCAAAATTCAATAATAATAATAAAATGAAATGAATGCAAATATCATCAATTTTTTTTTTTACAACACAAAAAAATTATAGATTAATTATTTATTACAAAAATTTAAGTGTATCTATTATTATAGTTAATAATAATAATTTTAATATATATGAAAAAAATTAAATATATTAATATATATATATATATATTATATGCCCATATATATATATTTATTTATTTAAAATCAATCAAAAATTAAATAATTATATAAAATAAACTACAACATGTTTTCAACATTTAGAGACTCACTCTATACCTTTCTGACCATAGCAAAATTAGATCTCATTTAAATATTCATGGAGACCTTTAGACACTATTCGTAACATATACTTGGAATGACAACACTAATATAATAGCATCATCTACATGCAAAAAAGGCTAAAAAAAATAATGGAAGCCTTATTAAAAAAAAAAAAAAAACAACACTTAATAATATCAATATGAACATGGACACAATATCTTGACCTGTGTTTTGAAAAAAAATGAAAAAACATTAAATAAAACATACATACAACAAACTATTTCTTATTTAACAGTTAAAATATTTAATCCTTGAAAATGGCTAAATGTATATTAAAAAGCGCTTGGAAAAAAAAGAACATTCGGACAGTTTTTATATAATTTATCATCTGAAAAAAAAAAATTATTAGATCACATGAGAAATTGTATAAAAAACTAAATAAAAGCACCTTGTCTGTCGTATTCAATGAAATGTGCATGAAAGAAGGATTGCTGCCTTGTGATGTTTTTTATTTTTTTCTCTGAATTTTAAAATTGCTTCAGTTTCATAACAACGTCAGCATAAATGACATTTACCAACAACTGGGACTTTAGATATATAAAAAACCTTTTAAATTCATAGAATGGCAAAAAAAAAAAGAAATTAGTATCCAATATCAAATGAAAGCAACCACCATTTTCTCCAATTTATAATGAAATGTAGATAAACAGAACTTGAGATCTCGTCGATTTTTTTCTGTCAATAACATTTAATGATGACAAATGAGAAGCTTAGTTTGTAAATCAAACAAGTTCTTGTAGTTTTTTTTTTTATTTTTAATTTATGTTTTTGATTTAATCACTGCAAATATGTTAATGAGTAGCAACTTTAAAGCCATCCACAGGTGAGAAACAAGCAAATCAAGAAATTATTTGCAATTAAAAAAAAAACAAAAAAAAAACAACTCAACTTTCATGGTTTACACTATTTACATTAAGACTATTGTCCTGATTTTTTTTGTTGTTATCCCAAATATTTGAAAAACGGAGAACACAATGGCCAAAATGTCAAATAACAACAACATAAAAAAGATAAGGGAATATCTGAATATAAATAGTGTAAATAATGATTCTTTTCATCCTAGAAAAAACAAATATCTTGTTTCTTGTAAAAAAAATATTTTTTTAAACATTCTTTATGTGATCTTTGAAAATGTTAAGAAGTCAAACAAGATATGAACCTGTGAAGAATAAAATTTTCTTTGATCGTCTTCCTTAAAGACGGACAAGGTGTCCATAAAGTCCATGAAAAGAAAAAAGTTTTTAGCTTTATTTGTATTTTGATAGAAATAATTTGTAAAGGATTAGAAAAGAAAAATAAATATATTTTTTTTTTTTTTTATAGAAATTTTATTTAAGTTACCACATGTATTCCATTATTAGCAATACAAAAAATTTATAATAAAAAATTTTGCAGTTCATGAAAAACATTTGCCATCTGATTTACAGTAATGTCTGAAATCACATTAGTGATTTTTTTTATTCTTAAAATTATTTACATTAAACTTTATCGAGAAACAGATTCCAATATCGCAAAATACAAATAAAGTTATAAATTTTTTTATGTGTCTTTAATATTACTGGGAAATTTGAATGTTATGTATAAATCAAAATATAAAACAAATTGGCAGTCATTATCATCTCTGTGATATTTGAATTTGCTCTTTTATTATTATTATTATTTGGCTCACTGTACACCACTTGAGACTTGCGCATTTTCCTGTGTATTTATAAAAACGAGGGAAAGTTATACTAATTGGAATCTTTTCAAATCAGACACTCCTCTGAAACATGTCATTCTGCCTCCGCATTGCATTTGGTGTAATGGTCAATAAAAGTCAAGCACATGTAAATACTGACATATCTTGTTGGGTCACTAAGCTGAGGATCAAATCAATCCTGGTCAGGGCTGAAGGCTGAAAAATGACCAGCATAAATGTCATTTCTAGATTTCAACGGTCAATCCACATAGCACAAGGCTTTAGGGCAGATATAAATAGACATGTCACTGGAGAGAAAATTGTTTATAAGGAAACCAAGATAAAAGATTGGCAATCTATGACAACAAAGCATTTTAATCTTTAACACCACAAAGAATTTTTCATGACGTTTTATAAACAAGTTTATTAGGTTTTGGGGAATCAATTGCAATAATGACTGTGTCATTCAAACTACTAATCATACATGGCAGTTAGGAATAAATTTGAAGTACACAACCATAAGTTTATGACTGAGGAATTGGAGAGACAAGTTTGAATTTCGGTTGAGTTGATTTACTTCAAGTTGCTGGAAAATTTTTGAAAATTACTTTTACAAAGATAAACAATTGAACTAAACCAGTTAGACTGCCTTTTAAAATGAAACAATTTTAATAATATGCCAATAATTTCAAAAATTATATCGACCCAAGAATAATAAAAAAAAAAATCATTAAGCTTCTTTAAAGTTAGAAATGAAATACTATTAGATTCATTTTTTTGTATTGTTTTTTTTTTTTTTGTCTTTAAAGCAGTAAATTTTAAAATAGATTAAAACTAGTAATTTGTTATACCATATTTATGAACTATAATGGGTAATGTCCCAATCCTCATAAATATAATTTAAAAATATACTGTCTGATTGGAGTTCACCACTAGCAAAATTTTGGATTTCACGCTGGTGAATCTTGTATGTTGTTAAAAAGAAAAGATTACTGTTCCATTTCAAACCTTCGTTTTGGTTATTCTCATTCAGTAACCTTTTCTAGAGTAAAAAATTTAGAAGTAAGAAAATAACGTTAATGAAGTGCATATTATCACAGGATGTTCAGATAAAAAGAAATAATTTAAATCTGACCTTAATTGAATTTACCAATAATAAAAAAAAATGTATCAACTCAGCAGTGTTGTAATGAAAAATAATAGTATTTGGGTTCAATTATTAAATTTTTTAGGATGATGGATAATGTTTGCCATATTGAATTCATGATTTGTACAAATAATCGAAAATCTATTCGCTTTTGATCAGATATTTTTTCAATCGAACATATCACAGATGATGATAGAAACACTGAGAAAAATCTTCTTGGTGACACCAACTTCCAAAAACCAATGCCACCATGCAAAGATGATCTGAAATAAAATTTGGTCAAAATTTCTCCATGTCTTTGTCTTTTGAACTTAATGAGTCTTAACTTAAAACATATGATTTTTTGTTCATTTTTTTTCACGAAATGTATTCAATTGTCAAAAAAATGTATTGTTGATTTGAAAATATACAGAGAAAATGATTTGCTCTGCATTCCTGAGTATTAACAGATAGATACAAGTTACAAAACAATTAACAAAACAACTTACAAGGAATAGAGAAGGGTCATATCTAAAAATAGCCAAACAAAGCAAGATCAGTCCAAATATTAATCAATTATTTAGTCAAAGAACTTATTACTATTCAACTGTTGAAGTCTTTAATTTATTATATTTTAGGCTATGATAAGGCCCTTTTGTTAGAGTTCATTAAAGAGGTGCTAGCTTCTCTACAATAATAAGTAATTAAAAAAAAAAGGAACCAATTGCAATAACAAATTTATCATTTAAACTACTAATTATTTTCATGGCAGTTAATTTTTGAAAAA
>CAHIKZ030002367.1:17500-270954 GCA_903632075.3 Acanthosepion pharaonis
TATATATAATTAATGAAATAAAATAAATAATAATTGCAAATTATATTAAATTATATTACTTTTAAGCAATATTTGTTTTTGATAAATTTAAAATCCATTATTTTTTTTTTTTTTAGCTTCAACAAAATTCTTCATCTTTCCTCAAATTGAGAAAGCCAACTAAGAGGTGTAAAGATGGTATGTATGTACGCATTGTAACCTAGGGAAGGTTACTGAATAATCACACGGAGGTTTGTAATGAACAATAATACTTTGGACAAGAACAACACATATAAGATTTGCCAACAGCATGTAAAAGAAGTAGTCAACTGCTAGGACTGAGTCAAATGAATTCCACAATGAATCTCCAACTGCAGGATATCTACAAAACTGCCCCATGCAGTCAGATGTGGCACAATATTGAATTTAATAAAATGAATATCAATTTTTTAAATTTGGATGTTTTAAATATATCCAAAAGTATAAAACAGGGCTGAGGAGTTGTTTCCCCAAGATGAGGCTCTGCCCTTCAACATAGCCTCATCTAGACATCCTCTCTGTCCGGAAATAGAGAGTTTGACCAGCACAGCTGGAGACGAATTTCCAACCGCAGACCAACATACAGTATTTACTACTGTATTTATATGAATGGGGACATACCCATTATCATCCGTAGGTATGCTACAACAGTATATATATATATATATATATATATATAACATATATATATATTATGTGTATTTAAGCAGCATTTTTTCATTGATGCATGTTTCATTAAATAATATAGACAAGTTTTGTCTATTTATTTTATGTAAATTCTTTTCATATCATCTGATAAGCTTAATAACATTATCATTAAAAGAAGAAAGAAAATCACAATATTGATACATATTTTTTTAATCCTATCTAATTTTCGGCTTACATAAGCCATTATCAAGGATGACAATTACATTACAATATATTAAACAATACACGGACAAAACAATAATGATAGTCTGTTTTTTGTCTACATGGAAGATTTCAAGCAACAACAACAAACTCATATATATCTAATTTTGGAAATAAAAAAAATCGCATTTCAGCTTATGACATCACACATGATCACGTGAAAGTGAAAATGAAAATTATTAAAAGTATGGGATTAGTAAATATTAAACACCTCGAGTATCACAATACTTATGACAAATTTAGTATAGGAGATAAGAAAATTGAACATAGTGTAGGGTTCATAAAATTCGTCTTCTCCTATATATAGAAATTGGTCATATGATGTTAGGCTGTCTCTTTAGTTAATAAAAACCACATGGGTTCAGAAAAGGCTAGTCACCAAGAGAGAAGGAACCAGACTTGCTCCAAAGTAAGACAAGAGAAATTCTCTCCGCTGCCAATGGTACCAATTGTCAATGGTTTTAAAAAGGTACAACCTACCTAGCCCTAGTTCACTTACTAGATGGGTAAGTCTGCCTAACATATTCTCTTTATATAGGAAAGGACATAGTGTTTATGTTTTAACGTTGTATTTCATGTAAATAAATATCATAATTGTATTGAAAGTATTATTCTTATTCATTGTCAGTCCCAAAGTAAAGTGGGGCTAGCACTATAATAGGAAAAACTAAAACAGCCTATTCTAACAATAAAAACTGCTACAAAACTAAAACAATAGCTTAAAAAAACTTGAGTCATATTCTTAAATAGGCTTGTCAGATCAAGACTTTCATATAGACATGGCTCCAAACTTGTTCAGAAACATCTGAACTTTCAACTGAATACATACATTTTCTCATATTGGTTGGTTCATTTTCTATGGCTTATCAACCCTTTGTAGGTTATTTAAAGCCAGAAAATATTTTTTAAATTTCAAAAATTTTTTTTATAAATAATGTTTACTAATTTTAAAATTTATTAAATAATAGTGATTTACCTAATTAACCCATAGCTGGGGGAGATGAAATTAATCAGAATTTGATAAACAAACAAGAAATTATAATGTGAATATATAGTGGGGGATTTCAATATATTACAATCAATATATAAACTGATCCCTATTTTGACCACTAATAGTTTCTATACATTTATATTCCAGAGAATATAAATAAATCTAAAAAATCATGTCTGTGTAGCTAATCAATATTTCAGTGATTGATTCGTTTTGTACAGCTTATCAACCCTTTGCAGGTTATTTTAATCCAGAAAATATTTTTAGATTGTAAGAATTTATTTTTTTTGAGATAATAATGGTTTAGTGATACAAGTCTCACTAATTAACCAATAGCTGGGGGAGAAGAGATGGATTCATAACTTTCTCAAGGGTATTTGCTCATAAGTGAATATAATGAACCCAACTGGAATTGGAACTTGGCTCTCCAATTAACAATTCAGAGCCATTATCCATTACACCATCTCCACATCCAAGCTTATAGCACCTGGTAGTCCCAAGCAGTCTAGGTACTATCCAGGCTCGATGTTGCTTAACTTTGGTGACTATATGAGAACCAAGCCTCACTTTCTCAGATAAATGATTAAAAATGGCTTTGAACAAGTGAAGTTGATAGTTCTTAGTATGAACTATTCTTCTCCAAACCTTGTGGGCTGTTGCCGAAGAATCACAATGAACTGTACCAAAATAACAGAAACCACATCATTTGAGATCTTTCAAGGGTGGCAACAACTAAAATGGATAGAACATGTAACCCTCAAAGAGAAAATAATGGCATAATCAAGATGCTGACATTCCCCACTACTTCAAACAAAAGGCTAGGAAGGAAACCCCCATCAATACTGGAAAGAACAATAACAACTACTGGACTTGAGAAAACCTCTTTTTTTGAAAAACTGTTTTAAGAAAAGGATTTTATAAATTTCAACTAAAAGCAGCATTGGCTGCTCTGTCAATGCATGCTACAAAAAATTAAAAAAAATATTTAATATTTAACTAAAAAATATATATTAAAAAAAGGAATCCCTCAATTAATGGGCATTAAATTAATGCATTTTTTAATTAGTGCACTAAAAATTTGAATATACAAAAAATTCGATTATGCATAGATTTTTGTGGTAAAACTTTCTTTTTTTTAACCATATTTTGTGATGTCAATTGAATATGCCTTTTGTTTAAAAATATTTCATTGTAAAAGAGACTTTTTAATTGCAGACAAACTATAAGATAATGCTGTTGAACAATTACTTTTGTCAGACGTCATTGAATAATCTAATAATAATACTTGCTTGATAGTAACTAAAACAAAAAAAAAACTGAATCATAATCAGTATAAGGGAATAGTATAGTGGATGACAATAGAGAAATATGATCTGTATAATAAAAGGATAGTATAAAATAAATTTTAATTTTAATTAAAAACAATTTATAAATCACATGAATCTCTTCAATTAAAATAATGGGAAAAACCTGTGTTTTTTCTCTATGATCTGTATTCAAAAAAAAATGTTGGCAATGAAATTTTTATTCCTATTTAAAAACCATAATAATTGAAAATTGATATTTTAATAATCATAAAAACCAATGTTTACAAAAACCTTAATAATTGAGAGATTAATTATATTTTTTTTTTAAACATGCAGTAAATTTTTTTAAAAGCAATAATAAAATTCTTATTTTAATCCAATTTTAAAAAATATTTTTAAGCATATAAATAATATATATTATAAAATATTTATTGAAAATTTCATTTTTTATTATAATCAATTAAATTTTTAATATAATAAATTTTCCTTGCAAATAAAAATTCAAAAAATTCTAAAAATGAAAAATGAAGATAGTACCTTCACCTATAAATTTTTCCTATATTTAAAAAAAAAAAAATGAAAATATGTTCAATTTTTCATCCATAAAATATTTTAAAATTCCATTTGAACTTGCCTTTAATTTTATGAAAAATTCATTATTTTTTAGGAATACTTTTTAAGACCAAAAAAAAATAATAAACTAGTATCAAAATTAATAGAACATTTTCCTTATCTCATATTTTGCTAAATTTTACATTAAATTTTCTTCAATAAACATTTCTCTCTAATTAATTTTTAAAATCTTTCCATTGGTTTGAATGAACAATTATAAGGATTGATGATAAAAACCCAAAAATTTATAATTTGAAAAAAATAACCTGAATTTTATAAATTCGAGATAAGTTATGAACATGATTTGAACAATTTGTGAATTTCTTAATTTTTGGATCTCAAATGTTTTTAAATTACCAATTTGGCTGCTGTAATTTTTATTTCTCAGGCCAATGTTGCCAAAATATATTGAAAGTTTGAAATTTTAGAATTTTGATAAAAAACCTTTTTTTTCAATCTGAAAATAATAAACAAAGAAATATTTTTCATCTTGGAAAATGCAAGAATTTATCATTAAAAAATTGAACAATTAAAGCAATATTATAAACTTTTTTCATCCCATAAAACATTTGTTTTAAAATGAAATATGAAAAAAAAAAAAAATTCTAAAACTAATTAGACATTATAATAAAATATTTTCAAAGAATTTGAAATAATTAAAAATTTTTTTCAATTTTGATAAAAAGTCTCAATAAAGACTTGTTTCTCTTGAAATGTAATTAAAATTATTTTTATTTTTTAAAAGTCTTTTTTAATTCACAATATTCTGAAAAAGAATTGCAAAAGAAATTCTGGTCAATTTGTTAAATTTTTCAAGTACACAAATATTTAAATTGATGAATGGTTTTGTAAATAATGGCAAATTTATTACAATATTATTTAAAATGATAAAAATAAAACAAAAAATTTTTTTGTTAATTTTTTTTATTAAAGATAACAAAACAAAAAATCCATTTCAACAAACATTTTTAAACCTTTGACCCCTGACCACCAAATTTAAATATTTGTATAAAACATGAATTAATGCCCAGCCATATTGGAATGGTGGATCAAAACACTTTTTTTGTTTTCATATTCTTGTAAATCTCAAATAATTTTTTTAAATATTTCAAATAAAAAAAAGAATAAATTGAAAATTTTGTTTCCATGGAATCATAATTCTCCCAGCTAACTTATAATTTTATATTTTTAATTAACTTTTTTATATCTAGAATTATGAAAAAATCTAACCAATTATTTTTTAAATTTTTGAAGATAAAGGATCTGAAAAATTTCTGTTAAAATTATTATTTAGAAAAAAGGGCTCAAAAGGTTTATGTTGGCATTCCTTAGTTTGAAAAAATATCTTGTTTGAAAAGAATTGTTGGAACAGCAGTCAATGGCCAAAGGACACTTTATTATTTTTTGGGACAATAGTGTCTGGGCATGATGAAAATATGATTAATCACGAATGATCAATAATACTAACAAAAAAGGAAAAAACAATTTTTCAAATTGAAAAAAAAAAACAAATTCATATTACTGTATACCACTGCAAATGATCTAATCTGA
Source organism: Acanthosepion pharaonis (assembly GCA_903632075.3). Taxonomy (NCBI): domain Eukaryota; kingdom Metazoa; phylum Mollusca; class Cephalopoda; order Sepiida; family Sepiidae; genus Acanthosepion; species Acanthosepion pharaonis. Next base: position 22,889 of record CAHIKZ030002367.1, read on the forward strand.
GACAAAAAATACAAATCAATTACTCTTTATTCCAAATTTGGATCTAATCTAACAAAAATAATTTTATAAAAAAAAGAAAATGGAGGTTTTAAAACACGGCAGTTGGTTCATTTTTTTTTGAACAAGGGTTCTTAACAATTTTAGATTATGTATTTTTTTTTGATATTTCAAACATTTGAATAAAAAAAAAAGATAACCATGTTAATTTTTATAAAAGTTTTGAAAGAATAATCCCAAACATATAATAGCATTTTTAAACTGCCTGAATACAAATTGAAAAAATTTTAATAAATAATGAAAAAAAAAAAGGGGGTTTTAAGACAAGGAAATTAATAAATTTATTCTCACCAGATTTTTTTATAGGTAACCTTGACATATTTTGGAAGGATATTAGAATAATCAAGAACATATACTAGCAGCAAACAAAATGAATACAAAATTTTTTTGAGTTCAATAAAAATAAAAAAAAAAAAAAGTGAAGGGGTTTAAGACAAGGATTTGTCATCTTTTGAATAAATTCAGATCTTTTTTCAAATTATATAGAAAATGATCCTGAGAGAAATAAATATTAGTATTTTGAAAATTGGTGAAAATAATCTTAACAAAAATGATAGGCAGAAGGGTTAAAATTGTTAATGAAAGAATTAAAAGGGTTAATGTTGGCATCCTTAATTTCAATATTTTTTTCTCAACAAACAATAAATTGCAGGAAAATATTACTGGTCATGTGTAATTATATTTTCTTCGACTATGCAAAAGTGTTTGATCAAGTATGCATTAACAAAGAACTAATGGAACAATCAGGTAAACTTGACATATGTGGAAAGGATATTTAGAATAATCAAATACTCTACTGGAAGCAATTAATATTGCCTGCAAATAGGACAATAGAATAGAAAGGAATTAATAGTAAAGAAAAAAAAGGAAAGGGGTATAAGACAAGGATCAAAATTTTCTTAAAGACAATTTTAATCTCTACAACAAGGCCATTTTGAGAATTAGAAATCCTACCAGATTCATTATTGATGGCCAATCATTAATAAGATATACAGATGACACAGTGTTGATAGCAGATAAAGAAAGAACTTTTCAAGAAGGTAGTGAAGGAAAATGAGATTAAAGGACTAAACATCAATTGCAAGACAGAATGCATGGTTGTTAGCAAAAGGAAGACAGCCCAACATGCAAATTACAAATTGGAGATACCAAAATCAAACAAGTACAACAATTTAAATATCTGGGAAGTGTTTTAACAGATGATGGAAAGTGCAACACTGAAATCCAAAGGCACATTTGGGATAGTGAAAGATGCCTTCCAAAAGCTCAGCAAAGTATTAAGAAACAGAAAAATTTTATTAGAAACAAAGAAAAGAGTACTGAACTGTTATGTAATATCAGTCCTCCTATATGGCAGTGAATGCTGGACAATCTCCTCACAGATGAAGAAGAGATTTGAAGCAACAGAAATGTGGTTCTACAGAAGGATGCTGAGAGTACAAAGGACTGAACATGTGAGCAACAATGAACTTCTAGAAACAAAGGCAACAAAAAGGACACATATTTAACATCAGAAAGAGAGAGTTGAAATTTTAGCGTCATATGAGGAAAGAAGGCTTGGAAAATCTGATACTCACAGGACAGATTGAAGGTAAAAGGGCCAGAGGAAAGCAATGCGCAAACTACCTGGCGAACTTGAGCAAATGGATGACAAAGCAAAAAAGGTTTAGGAGAGATGGCAAAAAGAGCTAAGAGCTAAAAAGACAGGAAGTTGTGAACAGTTATGATTAGGAACCTACAAATGGACTCTTCCACAGAAATATAATATGGCTACCAACTCTGAATAGAATGTGTCATGGAGTGAGAAAATTTTATAAAAAACAATTGAATGATGAGTCAGGACATTTAAAATAAAAGTACTCTCTTTCCACATTTACTTTTTAAACAAAACATTTCTGAGAATATACTATTTAACCTTATATCAGAGTCTGAAAAAAGAATTTTTATGGTTCTACAGAATAACAGAAAAAACATCCTGAAGGGACATGGCACACAGAAAATCTCATTTGGTGCTCTTGCTATATATCTCAAGATTCTCAATAAAATACAAAGAAGGTCCGTAATGTTATCAGTCCTGACCTGGCATCTCAAGTTTAGTCACTTCCCCACTGCAGTGGCAAGGCTTCCCTTTGTCTTTTCTATAAATATTTTCATGGCAAATCAGTTTCATTATTTTACTATGGTAATATCTAGGTGTAGGTTCTATTTTAATAGTTTCTTTTCTCACACTTCTCACTTGTGGAACTCTCTTCCAGTTTCTTGCTTCCCAGATACCCATGTTCTTTAAAAATTGAAATACTACATCAATTGGCATCATCTGTCTTCCTGAAACCTGTTTTTTTTATTCCCAAATAATCAATATTCTTTTAAAATTCATTTAAAAACTCCCAGTAACCCCTTGTATCTAATTTTTAACATCATTGGCTTAAACATCTAATGGGGCATAATGGAAAATTTCTTAGCCAACGTGTTTCATCCTGATGGATTTTAGCAAGGAAAATGTATGGATTTTATTTTGCAACAAGTATTATAAACACAAGTAATGATGTCACTAGTGTTTCAGAATTTTAAAAGAATTCTCAGAATCAGGCTAACTAAAAGTCAAGGTAAATTATGGAGGATACTAAGAGATGTAATATAATGTTTAAAAAAATGAAAGGGAGTAAATGTTGTTATTGTTGCTGTAGAATTTTTGTTTTATAATTATTATTCATATTATTTTAGTTTTAGAAAAATTAATTTATGTATTATATATTTTAAATAATAGGTTTTGAATTTTCTTTTAATTTTTAAAAATTTTTATATTCATGTATGTTGGCTTTGGAAACAAGTATTTCTTTTAGGAAAGGATATATTTTGAAAAACCTGAGGCACTGATCTCTATTTTGGTAAGATTCAATAGCAACACTCTCAAGAATTTTTCCATCTAAGTAAGTTACTTTCTCTTAACAAGTGTACATTCTTTAGATCGAAGTTGTGGTTGAACTTATTTCTGTGTATGAATACTACATTTGTTAAATTATATATATATTGTTACGTTAGACCAATAATTGTACCCCCACCTTAGATTTTAAAAAGTATATTTAATGAATACCTTAATCAAAAAAGCAAAACATCAAATATGAGAATAACAGTCATCTCTTTATTCCTTTGAATAAATCAGATTATGGAATATTTTTGTTTTTTTTAAAAATTCTGCAAGTTCTTGAAGAGAACCTTCTTCCTATAAAATACCTCCTGTCAAATGGTCTCTGATTTTGGCCAGAATTTGACTTGTCAAATAAGTACAAGTGACCTCTGGAAGTGTTCAATGGGTTTACCTACTCACATTCATATGCCAATTGTGGCTGCTAATATAAGGGTTTTTTTTTTTCATTGTGTTGGGATATAATTCATTAATTTAATTTTTTTTCAGAGGAATCGGACATTCAAAAAATTGGATTCATTTTGTTAGCTTTCAGATGAATCGAAACGTCAAAAAGAATAATGACCAACTAAAGAATCCTGAATGGTATACTCAAACCCAAGTCGTCTATATCTCCTGTGGTTCATTATGATATTACTCAAAAAATTTGCACTTTAAAATTGAAATTTTAATTTAAGAAAGGACTTGTATCAGGACATTAACAACTATTTTCCTTTTCACTCAGAGAATTGAATGGACATCTTTTCTTTCAAACTTTATTTCTGATAACAATTTCGAAAAAATATTTAGAATTTGTTTAAGTTAACATGTTTCTATATATATATATATATATATATATATATATATATATATAATCTGCTGTCACTTATTTTTTTCTGTATTTCGTCACATTGATATATTTTTGATCAACCAATTGTCCCCTCATCATTTTTTTTACTATTTATTTTTTCTTTTCTTTTCTTTAATTTAATACACTGTATATTTTATAAATAAAGTATTTTTATTATATGTTTCAAATTTGTCATCTTCTGTTGTTCTGTGTTTGCATATTTTCATTTTCTGCATTTCACTGACGTCTGGAATTGGAGCATTTTCCTCAAATTTTTTTTTCATAAATCTTAATTGAACCCTGGGATATTCTCATTTAATTTTTTTTTTTTAAATTTCGGCTATTGTAGTCTCAAGGAAATTTTTTTGTTTTAAAAAACTATAAAAAATCTTTATCAAAAGAAAATCTTTTTCTGTAATTATCAGGACTTTGTTAAAATAATTTTAAAGCTGTTATATTCAAGAAGTGACTAATATTTTAGTTTTATTTGAAAATATTTACTCTGCTATGTATGACACAAGCAGAGTATTGGAGCATTGATGAAGACACTTTATAAGGTGTCTGTCTCTTAAAATGTAAATTAATTTATTGAAATTCAAAGCAAATTGATATTAAATGCAAATATAATCAAAATCCAATTACAAATGAAATTCTGAAATTTTTTTTTCAATCATCAAGTCATTTCTAAGCAGACGATACATGAAGGTCATTGTTAATGGCCAGTCATGAGATCAATACAAGCATTTCCTAAGGCTCCCCTTCTCAGTCTGATACTTTGCTTTAATGATCTGCTCCAAAACATACTCAGATCTTCAGTAAATATTGTTGCAGAGTTTGTGCATTGATGTATCTGGTCTTCTGCAATTAATTTAAATATCATGAATGATTTTGACAAAATTCATTGGGTTTTCATTTAATATAATCAATCCTGACCTGGCATCTTGAATGAAACCCACTTTTCCAATTTTTTGTAACAAATTTCCCTCTGTCATTTTATACAAATATTTTTATGGCAAATTATTCTGATGAACATTCCTTAGTAATCGTCTATTGAATTTAAGCGTGTTATTAGATTAGCAATTAGGTCTCACTGTTCTTTCTTTTTGAACTAGCTAGAAAAAAGTTATATTCCAATTGTTTAATAGGGATAAATATCTTTTTAAAAATCGGAGTTTTACTTTCCACTGACATGAAGTGGAATAATTATATTAATCAACTTCTATTTTTTCCTCTCCCTTTCTTGTTTTGTCATTAAAGAAAATTTTTGGTCAGAACCCTCTTCCATATTTAGAAGTCTACTATTCCTCTGTGCATTGCAAAATATTACTGCCATATCTGTTTTAACATATACCTGTTGTACATCAAATTTGATTCTTGACAAAATTCAAAGAAGGGTCTATGATTGTCATGTTATTGATCCTTTAATCATCATGACTTCAGTTTCATTCCATCGACATGTTTAGAATTCCTTCCTCTGTCTTTTCTACAAAATTTTTTTTATGTTTTTTCTGATGAGCTATTCTTCTTAACATCCTTGTCTGCATGAATTTAAAAAGCTACTAGATTGGTAACTGGTTTTACTGTTGTCTGTCTGTTCTATTCTATTAGTTTCTTTTCTTGCAATTCCCAACAAATTTCTTGACTCCCTGTCACCTACAATCTTCAAAAATTTAAATGCAATGTCAATCGCCATTTTCCATTTTCCTGGATCCTGTTCCTTTCTCTTTTTTGCCTGTAACCCCCTGTGTTGCTTTGTTTGAGATGAAATGATTTTTAAAAAAATGTATGGGTGCACCTCTAAAAATGCAAATGACCAGAGACTAGCAACTGATCTCTACTCCAAACAAACTTTTTATGGCTTAAAGTGGGGTTGTAATTGCCTTGTAACAATCACAGTACCTCCAAATTCAAACTAGTAACTTTCCATCATCAGCGAGCAGACCCTTAAATTTTATCTCTCATGATGAATGGTTCTTTTAAGTAGGCTCTTTGTCTTGAACACCTCAGATTTACTGGTGTCTTGCATCCACATTATGTTGAAACGCTGGTCCTCGTACAATTACTGAAATTGAGTAACGCTGACTCTGGTGATTGCTTGGGAATACCAGATGCTATAACTATAGATGTGTAGATGGTGTAATGGATAATGGCTCAGAATTGTTAACTGGTGAGCTGAATTCCAATTCCAGTTGGATTTTTTATGGTCACAAATGTGCAAATACCATTAAGAAAGGTATGAATCCACATCTCCCCCCAGTGATGGGTTAAATAGTAAGACTTATCAATAAATCATTATTAATTACAAAAAAATTTTACAATCTAAAAATATTTTCTGGTTTTAACTCACCTTTACAGGTTATTTGAAGCTGGAAAATATTTTTTTGATAAGCCATAGAAAATGAATCACTCAAATTTACATCAGACTTCAAGTGGAACTCATATACACCCTTGTGCAAATTAATTGAAACAACCACTTTAGTTTTCTTTCTTTCACCATAACATCAGTTTTAGAACTACTGGAGTGACAAGGTGTAATCGATTTCTATTTTTTCCTCAGATTAGATCATTTGCAGTGGTGTGCAGTAATATGAATCTATTTTCAAGGTGTATAATGAAATTTGTTTGGCCTTGAAAGCTATTGTGTCATCTGTGATTGCATCAGATTTTTATCATGCCCAGGCATTATTATCTCAACTGTCGATTAGTTGTTCTACGGCCATTGTCTGCAATGGATGTTACTACAAGGAAGTGTATGAAAATTGTAACGCTGCATGAACACACTGGTAAACCTTACCAGTAAGCAAATCAAAGTACAATAGACTAACCAGGAAATTCTCCTGATTTAAATCCAATCGAGAATCTGGTCAATCTGCAAGGAACGACTTTGTGGAATGGACATATGACATACTAACATGTGCATTGGATCATGTTTCATTGGAAAAATACGAAAAAAAGGAGTTTCAATTAATTTTCACAAATGTGTATATGAATTGTCATTAAAGATGCTGAAAAAATGGTCAGTTCCTTGTACTGCTCCAGTAAGTACTGGACTCAGTCTGCTATGGTCTATCTTTAAAAGAGCCAGAACAGATCAAAAGTGGAGTATTGCTGCTATATCTGAGCCGGAGCTGCCCAGTACTCACTGGCCCTGTCTTGATAGAGTTCATAAGTGTCCTGATGACCCCACTTTTTCTCACAGATGAAATGTTGCAAGCCTCAAGCTACTCTATTGCTATTTCCATGGGAAATTTTCTGACAGGCTACATGCTCTAGTTCAACCAGTTCTAACCCTCACTTTCTATGCCACATCCACAGGGTTGAATCATCTTCATTCCCTTCATATTCCTTTAGTAAGAAAGAAGTCTCTTTCCAAGAACTGTTACTTTCTGGAACTGACTCCCAAGAGGATGCTTCCCCAACTGCTACAGTCTGAATATCTTCAAGTCTAGGGTCAACTGTTATCATTCCTACATAATCTGCACTTCCTACCTCCTCCTATTATGTGTATCAACCTCAGTCAGCAACCCTCTACCTTGAGGGCTGTTGAGCCTTGTGTTGGGTGAACAATTAATAAAGAAAGCTCAAGAACTTACCAGTAAGGTGTAGTGTATTTGGTGTCTCCGACTGTTAGTGTAGAATGAAAGCAACGATCTTTTGGACGTTCAACCTAAAAAGAAAGAAATAATTTATTAGATTTATAAAAGAACAAAGATTTTTTTAAAAAAATGTTTGGCTTGTCTACAGATTGGCAAATACCTTGTCTATTAGGAACTGTAACAAGTTGTTAAAGCCAATTTGGTCAATCATTTAGTGCGCACACACACACACACACACTGCAGTTCAAAAATTTGAAAATCCCAGAATTAGCTTGGGATGAACTTGACAGAAGAGTGAAGAAAAAAATGAAAAATGCTCTTAGAGTCATTGAAAAAAGAATCAATTATAAAGTTATACTTTGAGAAACTTTTGCAACTAATGCCAAAAATTTGTGTTGCAATAATCAAGGCAAAAGGAGGATATTTTTCTGCGAGCAAAATTTAATCATAAAATGCTTTTTTCCTTTTTATCATAGTAAAATTTCTAATAAAAAAAAAAAATCATGTTCCACTTTTTTTTTTAACCACGTATAATAATTTTCTCTTACAAAACAATTACTTTTTGGGCCAATTTAAAAAATTACCAGGGGTCACCTCAGACTTTGCAACTGTAGTGTGTGTGTGTATATATATATATATATATATATATATAAAAATCAGGTCAGTTGAATCCGCTATTTTCGTTTCAACCTTACAGTATCTTTGAGTGATTTTTATCAAATGACCTCTTAATGCTCTTTTATTTTTTTAAAAAAACAAACAAAAAAAACTAAAGAATGCTACATTTTTCAAAAATAAATAAAGACATGATGTTGGCTATAATAGAAAGGGAGGAGGAGGAGTATGTGAAGGAAGGAAGGAGAAGTATTAAGAGGTCATTTGATAAAAATCACCTGAGGATGCCGTAAGGTTGAAACCAAGGTAGCAGATTCAACTGACCCTCTGATTTTTAAAGTTAAGATTTACAAGTTATTTTTACTTTTAGTTTATTTTTTTTCACATGTATTGAGCAATTCTTAATACTGCTGTTTCTTGGTCTGATTCAACTCTGACCATTAACCTTTTATGCATTATATATATATATATATATATATATATATATATATATATATATAAACAAATCAATCTGACAGTATGATCCATTTACCTTGGTGTATGAAAATATTCTCATTTCATTGAAGCAAAGTCACTGGGTAAAGGTTATTGATATTTCTCCATAACAATAGAAGAATATTTTTTTTCTCTATCCTATATTGAAAATTATCTTTTTTCTTTTATAATTGATTAAAATATAAAGTTATGGGAACATATCTTTGGCACTATTACAACAATCATAAAAATCTGGTCATACTCACTGTATCATTACTTGGTGGGAGAGAAGTACAGGAGATTGAAAGGGTGTGTGAAGAAAAGGAAGAGAAATGAGAAGGTGAGAGAGAGAAAGATTAGAGAAGAAAAATGGGGAAGAGAGAGAGAGAGAGAGAGAAAAAAGGGCAAGACAATTGAGGAGGGGGATGAGGAAAGAGATCAATATTACAGTGCACCAGATTGTGGCACCTTGCATTATTAGAAATATTCCTAGAAATATGATTTAATTTTTTCTTACTCAGTTTATTAAACAGGTTGTTAATTTTTTTTTTAAAAACGGAAAATAACTGAATTGAAAATAATTCACTAAGAGTGTACTAGACGATCCTAAGGAAAGAAGAAGGAAAGAAAGGAAAAAGGAAGGAAGGAAGAAAAGAAAGAAAGAGAAATGTATGACGCATGACCCAATTGAGGGTGGAGATAGGAGTCAGAAAGAGATTTAGGTCAGCGTCTTGGCCGATTTTCGAAAGACAATTGGAAGAATAGAATTATAAATAATAAGAAGAAAGAAAGGAAAAAAGACATGATATCAAAACGGGCCGCTGATGTAGACCAGATATCGTCAAAGCATCTGACCGACTTTTTGCGTGGAGAGACTCCTTATCAATTTGGTTTTTAGAACAATAGAAATGAAATTTTTAATCAGAGAAAAGTGTTTTTGGGTTGAGGGGAGTTACCGGTGGAATGATATACAGATCTTGACCTGTTAAGAATTGGACACCCACGTTAATAAAGTAGAGACATTTCAATGTAGATAATTAAGATTTTCTGACTATCAGGAAAAACAAAAGGTAAAAGAGGGACAATTGCTTTTGGCTCACAGAGGACGCCAAGAAGGCGGAAAAGATCCTTTCTAAAGTCAAGACTAATTAGCAGCGGGCTGTTTGACAAAGTCCAGGTGAGAGAAAGCTAAAGATTGTCATTTTGCGTACGTGCAAAAAAGGAAAAATTGGATTTTTTTTTTTTAAATAAGAACGATGTAACCACGCCCGCAAACAGAGGGGAGAGGATGTTCGATCAATAACAATTGGTCGAATACGATCACGTGACCTGCGGAAGAAAAGGGAAAGAAATGTTCGACCAATAACAATTGGTCAAATACGATCACGTGACCTGCGGAAGAAAAGGGAAAGAAATGCTCGATCAGGAACGATTGGTTGAAAGCGGTCACCTGACATACGAGAGACTAAAGAGATGGATGTGCGCCGCCCCACCAAAGGTACTGCGAGGAAGTAGGGGTGAAAACAATAGCGATAATGGAGAAGACAGAATTAATGCAGTTTTGGAATTATCGAGAAAACCCTGACGCCGACAGACCCACCCCAGTTTGTTGCGGCGTCAATAAAAAGCAGGACCCCAATCGACAAAAAATGAGTTCATCCGGGCAGGGACGCGGGCATCAGGGCAGCGAGAAAAGAACCCTCAGATAAGAAGAACTTCCAGCCCAAGTAGATGAAGAAGAAGATTGCCTGAAAGCCTGAGAAGAATTGGAGCTGCAGACAAGCCGAAAGTCGATGAGAAGTTAAAGTTCAGCTCCGGACGGCAGTGAGAAGAGACCACCTCAGACGACAGAGAGTTGCGGCTAGGTTGAAACAAGAAATCTTCCACCAAGTTGAAACAGGAAAACTACCAGCCCAAGCAGACGAAGAAGAAGAAGAAATACAACTCAAGTCGGAGAGAAGAATCAACTGCGAATGATCGATAGAAATTAGCCCCAGTGTCGAACTGAACCACACTCCGACATACATACATGATTCTAGAAAGTAGGTAATTCGACATTTTCTATTGTGTGATAGAAGCTTGGTGCCATAGTCCACAGAGCGGGTCGGGAAATGAGAACAACTTTTGTTTTTATGTAACGGACTTTAAGATATAAAAAGGTTGTTACCCTTTTTTTTATCAGCAATTTTGTTTAGTGTCGTGAGTTTTTTTTATTTTATTTGTGTTTTGCCACCCCTGTCGGACTCAACTTGTATCGGCCCCGATCCCTGCTGGTCCCGTCTGTCTAAGATCTAAACACAGCGTGGGTAGACAGACCGGAGATCGGTATAGTTGCTTTAGTGACCAGGTATTGGAAGCGAGTCGGGAAAGGCGAGGCTGGTGATCATCTGACCAAAGGGTTGGAGCGGCACGCTTGGACCCAGGAGGAGCGACCAGGAGGAGCGACGTCACCGTTGGCGCCGTAACCAAAGGATCCGACACTGGGCCAGGTGTGTAACCGTCACAAGATGATGAAAATTGATATGAACATCACCTTGAACCAGTCTAAGAAATTCATGAAGTCACTATTCTTTAGGACTTTATAACAAATAAGACATAAGGAAATATAGAATAGTAGCCTTTAATGACTGGCCTATTAGCTTTTGCGAGGTCTGAGCAAAAAATATTGGGAATGATGCTATGGTAACAAAGTTAAAGTACATAGAATGAAGCTGCTTGGCACAGATAGACTTTGAACACTGTTGTGCATACACACTAAGTTATAATATTCTTGTTTGCTTTCATTGTTTATAGTAGTGCTTGGAAGGAAAGTGTGTAGAGTGTGCTAATCTCACCAAACTACAGAGGTTTCATCAGTGACTGTGTCTTATGCAGCAGTTCTTAGCCAAGACCAACATTCCCCATGTCTGACAGCCACCATATTCAAGAGATCTCTCCCCTTGTGACTTTTTACTCTTTAAAAATCAAATTCACTTGAAAGGAACAAGATTTCAAGATGTCGAGGCATTCCAAGAGAAAGTGACAAGGCATTTGCTCACTGTTCCAAAAAATGAGTTCCAGGAATGCTCCCATCAATGGAAATGATGCTGGATAAGGTGTGTAGCTTTAGAAGGGGAATACTTTGAAGGAGATTAAATGCTGAATTGATATGTATTGTAGTTTTATTTTTATGGCACCAAATATCAAAATATGTGTTAGTAATAATGGAATTTTTAAAGCATTCTGAATGTAAAAATAAAGAAAAAAGTGTGCAAGACAATAAGAACCACTACCTGCCCCTCAAAAAGTGAAGTTTTGTTGAAATCGGTTGAAAAATGTAGGAAATCCGATACATTATATAAATGAACACACACACACACACACACACACAACCAACCTGGGTTTTATAATAACTATAATTCGATATGAGTTGTCCCCCTGTCATTAATGCCTCTTAATCGTGTTTTCAAATTGATTTCGTGCAAAAACAATTGTGTTTTTCCAATTTTGGGTGGTGTCAGAACCACCACAAGGTAATTTTATGTAGTCCTGTGAAGTTTTGTTGAAATTTGTTGAAAAATGTAGGAAATCCGATCCAATATATAAACGTACTGACACACACACACACACAAAATCTGTGTTTTATAATAAATAAGATGATATAAATTACTTTTTCTTTAAACTATTTCATTGTAACTAATTCTTGAGTAAATAATAAATATAATAATAAATAATAATAGATATAATAACATAATATTAAATAATAGATATAATAAATAATAATACATATAATGATAATAAATATAATGATAATAATAGATATAATAATAAATATTATAATAAATAAAAATAAATAATAATAATAAATATTATAATAAATAAAAAATAAAATAAATATAATAATAGATATAATGATACATAATAATAATAGATTTAATAATAAATACAATAATAAATAATAGATATAATAAATAATAATAATATAGATCTGTGGCACATTAACACTAAATTGTAAAGCTAATTACTTTGTCAAAGAAATTCTATTTTATTTTTCTTTCTGTCTGGATTTCAGGGGTGGAAAGTCAAATGTCAAAAAAAAAAAAAAAAAATTATATGTGACACATTATGAAATGGACAAAGTCCGACAATTATTTTAAGACATAAAAAGAATGTATAAACATAAAATATCTCAATATATATATATATATATATATATATATATATGTGTGTATATATATAATGTATGTAAAATAAAAATAGAGCATACACTCTTGTGCAAATAATTGAAACAAGAGCTTTAGTTTTCTTTCTTTCACCATACAGTCAGTTTTAGACCCACTGGAGTGACAAGGTGTAATCAATTTCTATTTTTTTTCTCAGATTAGATCATTTGCAGTTGTGTGCAGTAATATGAATCTATTTTCAAGATGTATGATGAAATTTGTTTGGCCTTGAAAAATATTGTGTCATCCGTGATTGCATCAGATTTTTATCATGCCCAGACGCTATTGTCCTAACTATTGATTAGTTGTCCTACAACCATTGTCTGCAATGCACATTACTCCAAGGAAGCATACAAAAATTATAATGCTTCATGAACACACTGGTAAGCTTTACCAGTGAGCAAATCAAATTACTATCGACTGGTTCGGAAACTCTCCTGATTTAAATCCAATCGAGAATCTGTGATCAATCTGCAGAGAATGACTTTGTGGAATGGACATACAAAGTACTAACATGTGCACTGGGTCATGTTTCATTGGAAAAATATGAAAAAAAAAAATAATAATGAAATTATCCATTTTGTTTCAATTAATTTACACAAGGGTGTATGCTAAGCTATGAGGACCTCCTTAGCAGGCCTAGCACAGAAATAAATGATATAGGAGCCATTAATAAAGAAAGAAAGAGAAATGACAATAAGGCTTCAACAACAGCAACAACTGCAATAAAAGGTGAAGCCATAGTAAGTACAGTCATCCGTAGTCAGAGGGAAATTAATTTAAGGCTGCAAGTCCTCCACTTGGAACTGTTACACGGATAGAATTAAAATGCTGCTTCATGAATTTGGCAATATAGTAATTGCGAGTTTAATCCCTTGCCCAGGTCATACAGACTTGGTGAGCAATAATTGAAAGAATACTAAATAAAAACTAGAAAAATCTACCTACATAGATCCATAAAGGATTCAGTTTGAAATTGCCTGAAGGTTATCTGGATCAACAAGAACCTGATGAAGGTCAGAGATCACAAGGGTCAAAATGTTGTGATACCAACAACAAAGATAAGGATAGAAGACATGAAAGATGTAAAGTAATAATATCAGCAAGTACTATCCAACATTTTGCAGTTCATATGCCAGAATATCTGAATTTTATAAAAAGGATTTGGGGGAGGGGGGTGAAGAAGTATTGGGACTGTTGATATGGTAATAGGAGTTAAAGTACACAAACTAGTTGCCTTTGGAAATTGCTTTTCTTTGTGTGTTAAAAATAGATTATACATATATATATATATGTCATCCACATACAAGCCTGTTTTGCTATATCACAGCTCATCAGTGTGACTAGATATAGCTTCATGCCAGGATTGAAACTTGACCAATTTGGCATCAGTCAGAGATTCTACCCCTAAACTATCAGCGCATGGCATAGAAAGGGAAATTTTTAATGTATTATATACATGATGTATACAAACGCCAGTAGCCAAGAGCATTCAATTCATAACTGAAGAGCAGCCACTGTTTAAAGTGAAGAAATATAGTTTTAGGTATGCTGTATTTATGGGATAAAGTGCTCAATATCAGAGCCTCTAAGTGTTGACTTCAATGTTCACTTTTATATATAAATTGAATCAAAAGATAAAATGCAGGATATAAATTTGGTGTACTGACAAAATGATACCACAAGATCTGAATCTTCCTTACTTAACATTATTCACTCAAATATGGCAGCTAGTCTATAGAGTGAGCCATGCAAATTCACCTTATGCATAAAAATTGGCACAACAGGTTTGATTTTATCGTGTGATAAAAGATGGTCAGAACAGTAGTGTAGGTAAATGTGTGATGATGTAGGTTTGCAAAATAATTCGGTCATTAGACGATTCCTTGAGAACTTTATTCTCATGTCTAAGAATTCAACACTAGCTTTGGAGAAATTAGATGTAAATTTTATTTGTGATCAAAAATTATTCTTTTGTGCAAAAGTATCACAAAATTGTAGAAATTTTAACAAACTTTCCTGCATACCTTCCCATATGATGAAAAGAAAATATCATCAATAAATCACAGCCAAAGTTCTGGTTTATGGCCGTGCTGTGATTTGAAAGCTTCAAGTAGTTTTTCTTCAAAATTTGCCATAAAGCCATCTAGCCACTTAAAGATTTTTGCCATAGAACATTCATATCCACTACAAATCAGCTGTAGTAGAGGAAATTTATCAATTTTTTTTTTATTTACTTTTTGCACTGATGTACCCTGAAAGGTAATTGGTGTATTAAATGTGATGTTCTCTTATGTCAAATTGCGCCAATCATTACGCCTGTCTATATATATATGTACTGTCCTAGTGAAAGAATTTAAATTGTGCCACCACCCTGTCTGTCTAATAGATCGCCGTCCTATCCTGTTCCGTGACAATCAATGTGAATTGGTATTGGTTGCAGCACCAAATGTGACGTTCTAACCTTTTGCTAATTCGGATGGGAATCTGGTTAGATTCGGTATCAGCCTTGTCGTTCCCAGCTTGCCTCCAACATCTGGTTACCGAAGTAACTGTTTTGATTTCTAGTCTAACCTACCCACATTGTGATTTGATCTTAGGTAGACGAAATCAATCAGTCGCTGGGCCGTAATGTAAGTCGAGTCCGAACAAGGGTGATATCGCACAAGTATATGTAAAAGAAAATAAAATAATAACTCTCGAAAAGTTCAAATGTGTTAAAAAAAGGATAACAATATTTTTTATATCTGGTTGCTGAATACAGGACTGCAGTATTCTTCCCAAACCCGCTATATGGGATTCGTGACATTTTATGTTTGTTAGGCGAGTCTTAACATCTTAAGTTGTTTGTTCTTTAAGAAACTGGTTCTTGGTGTATCTTCAGGTGATATTCATAAAACTTGTTTTGGTGGTGTGAGTCTAAGTCGTTCTTCAAAAATAAATTGTTCTTGGTTAGAAGTTGAGGTCGTGATTTGCGTGGAATCTTTCAGCTTCGAGGGTGGTTCTTCTCTCAGCTCAACTGCAAGGCAACTGCTTCTCAACAAAACTAACCAACTCAACTCCAACTCACTGTTGCGACTCTGCTTATATGGACGCCGAACTGCCGGGGTGGGCTTGTGGGGTTTGAGGTTTGATAATTCTAAATCCACAATCCAATTTCTTTGTTTTCGGTCTTCTTTATTATTTTTCCATTTTGGAATCTTTTCGTCTTCCACCTTTTTCTTTTGTCAACGGGTTTCCCAAAACCTCTCTCACAGTGGCATCTCATACCGATCCCTTCAGGGGGTGTCAACAGGCCTCCCTCCTTCTTCACATGATTACCTTTGCCTGCCGCTCACGCCAGCATTCAGCCAATGGGCGCTCAGCAGTGTGGGTGTGGCCAGACTGGCCTGTTTTTAAAAATCTTTCTCAAAAAAAAAAAAAATTTTTTTTTTTTTTTTTCTTTCCTTTCTTCTGCCAAACAACAAGTCCTTAGGTCTTTATCTTAACCGAATTTCATATGGAATTTTATCAATTCAGATTTTCGCCAATTATCAAGTGGGTGGTCAATTGGACGTATCGCACCTTGGTGCCAATTATTGTTCTGATAAAATAATTTTTGCTATCATAGCCAGCTCTGACAATAAACAGGTGTTTTTCCCCCAAATGACATGGAGGTGGTTCAACGGATATTTTGATTTCCGGTCAAACTTGACCTAATTAATTATTATCTCCCAGCACTTCAACATGGAGATCCCTTTGTCCAACTTGAAATTTTTTTACCATTGCCATGGGGCAGATTGGGTTATTATTCATAAATTAAATTAAATTAAAACACAGATCCTGACCTTACTTTCCTCGCTAATGAGAATAAAAAACTTTAGCATTTTTTCTTTGTTAAAAAAATAACATCGCTTAGTGTCCTTTTTGTGATGGCTTCTTATCACCTAAATTTAATTCTCGCCTTTCTTTTTTTCTTCTTTCTTTCTAGCAACCTAAACAGTGTCACATACCTCAATTGCACATAAGCGCAATTTATTTATTATTTTTATATTTAAAAAAAATCTTTATTTATAAAAAAACCAGAGACACCAAGCACATGGCTTCCATGTGTAAAGTCTGTCATTTGATATCTTAAACTGAATGTTAAATTCCTTTATATATATATATATAAAAAGGAATTTAACATTTAACACACACCCATAGTAATATACACGCTTACACACATCATACTCACTCACTCCCTAAGAACCAAATAACACACACACACTTAACAGAGACACATCCCGTTTCCAGGAACCAATAAAACTGTCAAAATGACCAAGGGAATTTAGAGCAGCATGAATCCATCCAGCTTTTATCTTAAATAACTGAAAAGAGATTGTTTGGCCAACACAAAGACTGACCAAAATTCATGTTAAAAAAAAAAAATAAAAAAACAAATGAAAACTACAGACAAAAGTTAATTTTCTCCATCAAGACATTCATTTCTGTAGTTCACTGCTACCAGCAAGCAGAAAATTATTTTTCTCCTGATGATGGCCATGTTGGCAGAAACTAGGCAAGGAATCTAAATGAAATAATAATAAAAACAAAGGAATATTAATATACAACCCAGTGTGTTTGAAGATTTTAATTTTTTAATATTTCTTATTGTTCAATATATATATATATATATAAATATAAAAATAACAATGTCTCTCTGAATCAAGTTGCTGCCTAAATCCATCATTCAATATTGATGAAACTTTGCATGCATGTTAAAATAACATCCAGTTTGTTACTAGGCTAATTGTTTTATTTTATAGAAATCTATAATGTGACCCCTAGGACTCTAGATCACAGCTCACTCTCCGGCCAATGCAAAACGCTGTTATCATTGTTTGAGCAAGGGAGATAATTGGCCTCACAAACTTTTTAGAAATTAAGTTACATGCGTTATGAAATTATAACTCTTATAAAACTTAAAATTCCCGATAGGTATGGATCTTTGTTTGATTTTAAAAATTTAGGGGACAACATCTGAATGAATTGCTCATTATTTTCTAAATAAAATCTTTAACACATTCATTCAGCATAATCTTTCTTTGAATATGATCTCTGTGTATTTACATTGGAAAAAAATTAATTTGTTTTAAATTTTGCCATGCGCATCATTAAATTTGCCTGGTTTGAATTTATTGAATACAAAAAAAGTTGGCTCAATCCATTTGGTCATTTAAATGTAAAATAACATTTAAATTGAGCATATTTGCAAATAGAAACTTTACCTAAGCTCATATTTCAACCTACATTTAAAAAAGCATATCGTGATTGTAGGTGTTGTCTGTGGAATAACAACCTGTTTGAAAGACACTTTATGCTATATACCAGGGGCCGGCTACATCCATCTGTGAAGGATTTTTAACCGGCCAACCAACTTTAACACAACTTATTTAATTAAATTTGCATGAGCAAGTGGCAGAAACATATCAGTTGGAGTTAATCAACTTACAATGCGAAGAATTTTTAATTCAAAATGTAATTGCAAATCCACTGCTGACTACTACAATAAATATGTTTTGCCAAGCGGAAAATCTGAAATCCTATTGAATAGTATGATTATTTGGAAGTACATTTGCTTGTGAACAACTTTTTCGAAAATGAAATATACTAAAATTGTTTTTCGAACAAGGTTGGGTGATGACCACTTGGATGATGTTTTGCTCCTGTTACTGACAAATATTTCACTTGATGTGGAGAAGTTATCGAACTATAAGCAGAAACAAGTATCTTCTCAAATAATTTGTCATTTTTAACTGCATTTCTTTTATCATAAGAAATTTGCATTTTTTGTTGTGTTAGTTGTTATCCTGTTATTTCTGCAGTAAAATAAGGAAACTTGTTTAAATAATATAACATTTTTTTGTTGTTTTAAATTTTCCAGACCAAGGCAGTCTTCTTTAGGCCCAGCGGTCAGGGGTCAAGACAATTTATTATAGTAAATTTGATATCATGGCCCTTCTTTAAGATACTGCATAACTTTCTGACCCTCCTCCAAGACACTGCATAACTTTCTGACCCTCTCACACCAAAAGGTTGCTGACCCCTGCTATATACCATCTGTCTAAAAAAAATCTGTGGAAATAGACATCCTACTTAAAAATCCAAATACCCTTAATTGGCATAAGCCATGTACCCTTCCTCGTTAAGTTTAAGAACAGTGGTTGGGTATTCTCTCTGAACACACAAAAGCCCTTTTTCAGTGCTACTTACTTTGAGTTGTTACTTTTGGATAACCAAAGAAAGGACAAGAGAACAGGATCTGGGGATAACATCTGCTTTTCCAGGAATTACCAAGTACGTCAGCTTGTCTTTAATAAGGAGGGGGGATAAACCTTTCTTCTTTGCTTTCCTCAAGGCATAATATATAAGGCCTATCATTCAAAAAGTTACCAAAGCACATCAAGCACAGTTTTCACATAAGCATTCTTCAATATACAATGTAATGTCTTAAAAATAAATGCTTATTTCAGGAGAGTTCTTTATTATTTTCAAATTTCATAATTGTAAATGCACTCCAGAGTTTTAACTACTGTACAAGTGTACCCTGAAGTAAAAAAAAAAAAGGTTGAGAAACACTGATCTAGAGTGTAGAGTTTTGATAATAAAATAAAAAAGAGGAAAAAAAAAAAAAGAAGATTATTTCTTGGAGAGGTGTGTGTCTGTAGAAATGCTATATTTTCTTACCATACCAGCTTGTGTGTGTGTGTGTGTGCAGAGAAAGTCAATGCTGGAAGCATATTTCATCCTAAATTCACTTGGCGTTATTTCCTCAAGTTTGTTATTTACTATCATCACATGTAATTCAATTACCTCCAGATGAATGACAATATTGCTGCCACATCTGGTCTGGTGTTCTTGCTATATATTTAGAGATTCTTGATAAAACCCATTGAAGAATCAGCAATATTATTAGTCCTGACCTGGCATCTTGGTTTCAGTCACTTTCCCACCTCCATAATAAATCATTCCTGTACCTTTTCTATAAATAATTTCATGGTAATTGTTCTTATGAACTTTCCTTTATGGCATGTAAACTATGAATTTAAGCACAGTACCACATTAGCAGCAAGATCACATCATTTTACAGTTGAGATGGCTTGATGTAATTGTAAGTTCTATGCTTTTCTCGCACTTCTCAGTTGTGGAACTCTCTTCTGGCTTCTTGCTTTCCAGTCAAGTTTCATCTCCAGAAATTTAAATGCAATGTCAATTGTTATTGTCCGTTTTCTTAATTCCTGTTCTTTTATTGTTATCTCTCCTTAATCTTTTTCTTTTATTCTTTCACATTTAGTAATCCCCTGCAATTTAGTGGCTTTGTTGCCTTATTTGGGGCGAAATGAAATTGCAAAAAACAAAATAATTTTCATCAGTGACAATATTTTAAACCTTCATTGGAAGTGAACAATGTCATTTTGAGTTGGTTTTGATCACAGTCTGTACAAAAATTGCCCATGGACTGTATGTTGGGCAGTATGTCACATATTTGGTCATCCTTCTCATGAATTTGTAGGCAAAGATTCTAATATCACCCATTTCCTCATTAATATAATATTGTGTTTATTTATGCAAAATATGAATAAAAGGAAATTATTTTTCTTCTATTTTTGTAATAAAGAATTGCCTTTCATTTATTCAAGCTATTGTTTATCTTTAATTGTTATAGGTTTTATTACAGACACACCTTCAGGCTATCTTCAGGTGTCCATTTTTGACTAGTAGATGATATCTTATATTAGCGACTACTGTTATTTTTGTTCCTATTACACCATTTCTTGTTCATGCCTGCTGAAGCAGAATGGGTGGATTTCACTACCCGATCCAGGAATAGAAACCCTGGCCACTAGATGACTGCAATGATTTTGTCCATAACAATGACAAAAACAACAATAATTAGCTCATGATGAATCAATATGGCTGAAGAAAGGCACAGGGAAGAGATTTTCTGAAGAATGCAGATAAAACATTAAAAAGAAAAGTTAGATAAAAAGCACCACACGTTTGCTAGGAGTGTCTAAAAACAAATATGAGAAATTTAACAATTCTTAGAAAAAAAAATGAAAATCTTCCAAAAATGGATGAATCAAGTTCTGTGAGAATTTATTGCTTGTTTCAATTCTTAATAAAAACTAGACAATCATCCATAAATAGTCTGTAATGGATATTTATTGATTGATTTTTTTTTTATGGCTTATCAATCCTTTGTTGGTCATTTAAAGCCAAAACACATTATGATTAGTAAAATTAATTTTTTTTGTAAGTGTATATTGCATTAATTTTTTGGAGAATAACAATGATTTTTCAAGATACAAGTCCTACTATCTAATCTCTATTTGGGGGAAGGAGATTGATTCACACCTTTCCCAAAAGTATTTGCCATTTATTGATAATTGAAGCAATAGTAATAAATTCTCAGACCACTCACAGCTTGACAGATCCATTTTTGGAAAATTCAATTACTTTTTTGTTTTCCTGTTTCTCGCATTCCTTTACGACCTTCCACAGTTCTTGTAG
This sequence comes from Acanthosepion pharaonis, assembly GCA_903632075.3. Lineage (NCBI taxonomy): Eukaryota > Metazoa > Mollusca > Cephalopoda > Sepiida > Sepiidae > Acanthosepion > Acanthosepion pharaonis. Next base: position 44,123 of record CAHIKZ030002367.1, read on the forward strand.
TTTCCTTTCAGTGTCTGTTGTCAACACTGTGTCATCTGCATATATTATGTTAAGATTGTGACTGCCAATAATGAATCATAGTACGACCTCTGATTCTCTTAGAATCGCACCCCCAACTCCATACATTTATTAACAAATCCACCAAACAGTGACATCTGATTTCTCTTTAGAGAGAAAATATGGTTCCTACTGTATTTATGCAAAAGATTTTGTTTGTATTATGGAGATATTATTGCCAAGATGTTGTAATGTGGAATCTTCAAATTGAATCTTTGCTTTTTAACACCCAAATCACATTGCTTTATCTATGCCATATGTGGTTTTTTTAAATGGAAAATTATGCTGTCAGGAGGACTGATATTACATAACAATTCAGAACACTTTGTTTGTAACGGTATTTTCCTGTTACTTAATACTTTGCTTAGATTTTGGAAGGCAACTTTAGCTATCCCAATGTGCCTTTGAATTTCAATGTCACATTTTCTGTCCTCTGTTAAAACAATTCCCAGATATTTAAATAATTGTACTTGTTTGATTTCAGTATCGCCAATTTATAATTTGCATGTTGGACTGTTTCTCTTGCTGACAAAATTAGATTCTACGGTACAATTCGTATAATTGATGCATAGTCCCTTCTTCTAGCTTTCCTGTACTACCTTCCGCAGGAGTTCTTATAGTTTCCTTTCTGTGTCTGCTATCAACACTGTGTTATCTGCATATGTTGTTAAGATTGTGACTGCAAATAATGAATAATCCTGGTAGGACTTTTAATCGTCTTAGAATCACCTCACTGTAAAAGTTCAACAAGTTCAGTGGGAACCACAATCTTGTGTTGCCGGGCTGGTGTGTACGCATTGAGAGATAATCACATGTGTCTCCTGAAATGCCCACGACAAACATGGCAGACTCGGGATGTGAATCCACATAAAGAAATGTAAAGAAACACCAAGAACTAAAATATGATTTTCCAAGTGTAGTTTAGATGTGGCACAAGGCTGGGAGCATGGGGCACCCAGTGAGGATCGAACTCACTATTCAGTTGTAATCGTTTTAGCGAGACAAGCTTGCTAACAATTACACCACAACAAGGTGACCTTCAAGAACTGATATATATGTACATACAAATGATAATGTATTAACAAGAAAAGGTTACAAGTGACGATGACAATAATGTGTGTAACAAATGAATGTGAAAACTCTAAAGTATGTGAAGTGATTGAATGTGCATACATAGTGTGTGTGTGTATTGTTCATGCATTACGCGATGTTCCATGAGAGATTTACATTGTTGTCACATGAGCGGAAAAGTAAGAAGAGAGCAATAAAAAATTATCGCAGAGTATTTATAATGCTGGAGAGCATTCCGTCAGAGCGCTTACAAAAATTAGGAGGAGATGACCCAATATTTGTTTATGCACCTTTCTATTTTTGTGTATTTACTGATTTAATTTTTGGCAATATGTAACCTTCATACCCACAAAAAACAGTGTGTCAAAAGGACAATTTTTCTCTTGACACCAGTATTACAAAGGGCTTCTTTTTATTCCCACGGCAATGTTTATTATTTTAAAAAGCGATGATTAGAATTTTAATAAAACCCAAACATATGAAAGTGGATTTATACATTTTCATTATTCGTGAGAACTGACAACAAAGATGTTAAACATTATTTATTAGATTGCTTATTTACAAAATTATAAAAATATGTGAACCAATTATAATGAAATATTTATTATTTGCTATTTTACACTATTTACATTATTCAGACTATTGTCCTCATCTTTATTGCCATATTTATTACAGTGTTTTGGCCGTTGTACGCTCTGGCTCTCTTCAGGTGGTTGGAATGTCGAACTGAACCCTTTATTTTGCTCACTGGGGTAGACTGTTCTAGTTCCACATGCCATGTCTAATGGATGTCAGTTATCACTTATCTCTTGCTTAATTCCCTCTCCAAGATCTCCACTGCCTTAACCAGGTATTGAACTCACACTCTTTGGGTCCTGTCACTGGATCTAACCAACGCTTTTATCCACTGTGCCATGTGTCCTTGAGGACATTGCCATTTTACAAAGAAATAAAAATGAAAAGAAATCTTTTTATTTGTAAATTTATAAAAATTTCTGAACAAGAAAATTTAAATAAACACTGAGTAACTAATTATAAATTTTGAAAAAAAAAAAAAAGAATGCACATTGAAGGCCTTCTTTTCGTTTGCTCTTGCCGCATAAATTCCATAAAATAGGTTGAAAGAATCTCTTCCTATAAACCAAACAGTCTTTTAATTTTAGATTGTAGGCAAGACCATGAACACTGTGTATCTCTATTTATTGGATGTACAAAATTTAATTACAGAATGTTTGTAATTTTTACTACAAATATTGTATTGTTGTTGGTTTATAGATTTTGTTAATTTTATAAATTTTTTATAAAATTTTTAATGAAAAAATTTCTTTTCAAATTTGTTTCTTTTTAAAATGGTAGATAATAAATCATAATAAAAGGTAAATAATAAATTCCACATTGTACTTGATTCACATATTTTTATAATCTTGTAAATAAACATTGCTGAGGGAGTCAAAAAAAATATGGTGTAATAGTGGTGTCAAGGGAATAACTGTTCTTTTGACACACCATTTTTCTGCAGGCACAAAAATTAAATATTGCCTCATTTTCTATCTGCATACAGGTGATCTGCTTTTAATAAGGTTACAAAATATTCTTTGCAATTTTCCAAAATAAAATCTTAAATAAATAAATCCCATGATGCTCTAGGCCTAAGAAAACCTTCCTTTATATGAGACAAAAAGAGAAAAGATATAAACTTACAGTATGGTAGTGGGGAGGTTTCATTTTATTCTTTGTTATCCATTCAAAAAGCTTCATTTTTGGTGTTATGGCAACTGGATAATTTTTTCTGAAAGCATGAAAAAAAAAAAAAATAGTTTATCATCATTAAGCAAAAAACATTAACAGGTGATGAGGTGGATGGATTTAATGATAATTTTCTAATATGGCAGACTTCTAGAAATGGCATTAATGTTTGCTTTCAGCTTATAATCTATTAACACTCCTTCTCTACTGCTGTTAGAATTGTCTTACTGAAAATAATTGACACAGAGCAAGTTGGATTCAAGCCTAGATGTACCAGGGTTTACTAGAACAATCAAGTAAAACCAAGTAAGACTTTTTACTAGAACAATCAAGTAAAACCAAGTAAGACTTTTTACTAGAACAATCAAGTAAAACCAAGTAAGACTTTTTACTAGAACAATCAAGTAAAACCAAGTAAGACTTTTTACTAGAACAATCAAGTAAAACCAAGTAAGACTTTTAACTCCTAACTAACAATTTGCCAGGTGATTGTCTTTTGCACTTACAAGTTCTGTTGTTATCTATACAAAAGACTACCACAAAAACTTAACATTAGCTAAGACTATAATTTAAAATGACATTTGGATCAAAGTATTGTAGTGTCAACATGGCTGGAGATAGGAAGAGATTTTCTGAAGAATGCTATTAAATCTTTAAAGGAAAGGTTTCCATCTGTTTGCATGGAGAGAGTGTGTTGGTAAACAAGTGAGTGAGACATTTAACAATTTTTAGAGAAATATAAAAATAAGATAAATAATGGAATTTTCCCCTCAAATGGGTCTGTCAATCTAGGGAAGGTTTGAGATTTATTGCTATTGTTTGAATTTTCTATAAATCTATAATCAGGCAAGTATCAGTTACAAATAGTCATTTGATGGACATTCTGTTGGTATGCAATGTATATGTGCGGTGTTTGTAATACTGTATGCCCAGCAATATAACTGGCTCAAGGACTTTGTTTGAACGTCCTGCAAGACTCTACAGTAACTTTTGGCAGGATGACAAGTACATCGTGAAGTAGAGATATATTGTCAGAGAGGAAAAAAAAAAAAAAAAAAAAACAATGAAATTTTCCTGTTTAGAAAACAAAAAGATGTTTACATGTATAATCTTCCATAGTGAAAATCATCAGCAGTTTAAAATGCTGAAAACGTTATTTTCAATAACAGGTTACAAAATTCAAGAACCATTGAAGTGAATCATTGTTATGGATGTGGCTGAGAACGTGTGAGTGAACAAGTGAGAATGAAATGAAACAATGTTTTAACAAGTGTTATTTTCCTCATGAAATTTAACTTCACTCAAGGACACATGGCACAGTGGATAAAGGCGTTGGTTAAAAACAAAATTGGCATGTTTATAAATGTACAAAAAAAATTAAAAATTCTTTTAAAAATATTGGTGTTTGATGATTTATATTAAGCTTTTCAATTTATGATTAATAATAATATCACCTAAAAGGCTGAAATTAATACTGAATTTTAAAAGATTTCAAAACGTTTATATAAAAAAAAAAAAAAAAAAAAATGAAAATTCTTATAAAAATTCATTATTCATCAATTTTTTTTTCCCTTAAGACTTAATATATCTTATTTATAAAAGCAATTAAAAGCTTTTCTAATTAAATAATCTCAGTTTTATTGATTTTTTTAAAAACAGATTTTTGGTAAATGATGTTTCTGTTTGACAAAAACAAGTTGATGATTTAAATCTTCCAAGGAGTCCTGCTTTTAACAAATATAAATATGAATATATTTTCTAAAAAAAAAAAAAAAATAAAATAAAATTTTTCTCTTAAACATTTTGACAATAAAAAATTGTTTTTATCATGGTATCCTTTTTCTTTTTTTAGAAAATTTTTGTAGGTAAATAGATTTTTGCCTATAAGCATTTTTATGTGAAAGTGAATAGAAGAGACTAGTCTGGAAATTGAACTCGACTCACTATTTCCCTTTTCTGTAGTCATAACATTCATATTTGCACTTTGTTTCAAGACAATTTCTAAAACCCTAAGTCTGTCAAGGGACGTCACTCTGCATTCAACACTCGTCATTCTTATACATTTGTAATAAAAACGTTATGAATTCTGATCACTTTTTCTCTTAAAGATTCTTGCTATCCAAACCTGTCAGTTTTCCAACAGAATATTTACTTCTTTTCAAGGAACAAACGTCAAACCAGTTGTAATAAGTAGAGAACAAAATGGTTAACACTAAAAAATATTATCAGAATTTACTGTGACTATTCCATATATTATATAATGAATATCTTTATCTTTGTTGTTTTGATGTCTATATTTGGACCAACCTCCACCTTATTCAGTTGTAACATACAACTGAATAAGGTGGAGGTTGGAAATGAAATGAAATGAAATTTTTTTAAGTCTGTTACTACTCAACATAGAACAAATTGATTGAGTGATTTTTTTATGGTTTATCAGCCCTTTGTGGGTTGTTTAAAACTGAAACATCTTGAATTGAAAGAATTTTTTGTAAGTTAATATTGCATCAATACAAGTCCTTCTATTTAACCCATTGCTATGGGGAGGAAATGCATTCAGACTTTTCCTAAGAGTATTTGAGCATAAGTGAATGCAACGAACCCAATCAGAATTCAAACACGACTTTCTGCAAATCAGAACAAGCTACTGTTTTAAAAAGAGAAAGATGTGCTTTGCACAAAATATCTTAATATTAAAATAACAATGAGAATAATTTATGAAATAAAGACAAAATGTTTAAAAATACAGTAACTTAGCAATATGTGGGTAGTATAGAAGATAACAATATGGAAAGCAAACTTAGTGTATCAGGCTCAAATTTCAGGCTAGTACTGTATTCACATTTGCACAAATGCCTGCGAGAAAGGCATGAACTGGTTTCCCCTCTATCCATCAACTAGGAGTTAAATAGCAGGCTAGACTGCACTCTCTAGCTTTTGGGTAACACCCAGTCTAAGAGAAGGACAACTCTCAAATGAAAGTTATGGAGAATTCAATGGGAAACCATACCACTACCTTTCCCAATAAGGTATGACACTTCACAGATAATAAAGAAAATGGGAATCTGTAGAGATCCAACAAGAAACTACTCCACTACCTTTCCTAATAAGTCATGACACTTCACAGATAACAAAAAAAAAAAAGATCTGTGGAGAGTCATGATTACCAATATCTTGAAGGCATTAAAAGAAAGAAAAAATAACACTTGGCAAAGTAAATATTTGAATTATACATTCATTTCAATGTCATCCTAATACACAATCTGTCCTACCCACATCAAACATGAGCTATAATGATTTGCTTTCAATCTATTTCAGGATTTTGACACACTGATCCTAAATTCTACATTTGGAGTCACAAAAGAAACAGTTAACAAAAACCATTGCTCTTGTTTTATGTTTTTATTTCAGCAGTTTCATCAAGAAGAAAAAAAAAAGATCAGAGATTACTGACCACAACATCAAGACAAGTTTTATTATCTAATGTGAACAATTATTTCAAAAAAGCCTAATAATTTTAAGTTTAGAAAAACAACTTAAATAATATCTTCTTCATTCCCAACAAAGCACATTTTATTCATACTTACTTTACATAGCGTATCACCATCTGCACCAGAGTCTTGCCATCTTCTAACTTTTGTTTTTTAATACAGGGTTCATCATCAATTTCCTTTATAGTTGTAAGATTGTGACTCTTTTTCCTTCGTGTCTTTATCACATCTTTATAAAATACTTCTAAGCCCCAAATGTTACTGAAACAACAAAAACAAAAATAATTTTATTTCCAGTAGACAAATTTTTCTAACAATTAGAAAAAGCAATTTACTTTCCAGTTGTTTGTTTCTTATAATAAACAATAAGAACTACTGGAATTATCTCAAGAAGCAGGTAAATATGCCATGAGTAAAAGAGAAGTCATTTGTTTTATGTAAGTGAACATTGAAGGCAACACTTAGAGGCAACCGGCTGTTTCATGCTAGATGCAATCGTCAGGCCACCTGACGATTGCGTCTAGCATGAAACATCCGGTCGCCTCTGAGTGTTGACTTCAATGTTCAATTTTATATCTATATTTACATATGCTCTATCTCTGATATTGAGCACTTTATCTCATAAATATAGCACACCTTAAAACTATATTTGCTTATATAATGGAATCTCCCATTGGTTTCGATGTATGAGGATCTGGCAGCTTAATTGATTCAGTTATGAAATTTTGTGCGATAATCTTAAGTGGCACTTAAGACCCACTAGTGATTTACAAAGGAGGCCACATGTGGAGCAAGAATGAGGATTGTGAGATGAGATCACTGTTAGATTGGCTGACCTTTTATATCTTGCTCATATATATATATATAGAAAAAATATATTTAAAATTATTGATTTAAAAACACGTTGAAAACATTCTACAGGATCCAAATGTGTATATATATATATATATATATATATATATATATATACACACACACACATTAAAGTGTTTTTCCCTGTAATGTTTGAAACATTTGATATCCTAGAGTTATCTACCTTACTACTTATTTATTGGAGATAGAGGTAATGTCTATTTGTTATATATATATATATATATATATATATATATGCATACATAAACAGAAGTAAATGTAATAAAAATAATCAACAAATAATAAATAATGAGTAAAAAAGTTAACAAACCTCTAGAATAATTTGAAATATAACCATTACTGCCTACCCAATAACTGTTAGGATAATACAATAGATCTACCCATAATGTGCCATTGAACAGCATATATGGTCAATCCAAAACATTGAAGTCAAAATTATAAAGGTTGTTTCATGCTAGATGCAATCATCATGCCTGATGATTGTGTCTAGCATGAAACAGCCTGTCACCTCTAAGTGTTGACTTCAATGTTCACTTTATATATGTGATGATGAAATTTGAAAAACCTAATACAAGATTTGATTAAATTTGTCAACATTATTCAACCAAACATATGTGAAAGAATTATTGCTTTACTTTAACATTACATAGTTTTCAGTCAGCACCTGATGAATGAGTTGTGCATGAAACTCAAATATAAAATCAGAGATTAAAGTGATAAAAAAAAAAGTACTGAAAATGCTCAATCTGCAACAACCTGGCCCTTACCTAAGGAGCCATAGATGAAAGGGTGCTAGCAGGTAAGTTACCAAACTATTCCTTTTGGAAGAAAATTCCAATAACCAAAAATGCTATTCTTAGAAGAGTGCTCAATACAGAGTAGAGTAAATATTATTTATTCAAAAATTATAACAAACATTTTATATTAAAAACAAAATTTATTTTGTTTCAACACTTCTGGTCTCTTCTCAAGTGATTGTGTTGAGTGTTTCTACATTCAACACCATCACTTGATAAGACACCTAAAGTGTTGAAACAAAATGGCTATTTTTGTAGTGATTTTATAACATGTTTTTTTTTGTCATTTTTGATCATTTATTTATTTATTTATATATATATATATATATATATATATATATATATATATATATATATATATATATATAAAATTGTATATTTGAGCAGTCATCTTTTTTTTTTATACATGTTTCATTGAACATGACAGACAAGGAAAATTTTATAAGGTTTTTATTCCATTTTTTCTAGTTGTTCTTTCAATTCTTGTCTTTATACTGAGAGAGTGTAGAAACTGTCCATTAATGATTAATGTCCCAAGTGCTTTTGGTAAATTCATGTTCTGTCTTTTATAGAATGAGTCAAATTTCTAAGCCTTGTTGGATGAGTAGCAGTAATTCCATGTTGGGAGTGCCTTTAGAACACTGCTAACACATTCTGGTTTGTTTCAAAGCAAGTGATATTGTTTCCTTTATCTTTAAATATCTTTCACAATGAGATGTTTTTAAAATGACAGTGTTGTCTACAAATTTTTCTTATGGGAACAGGGAGTTGCATATGAGTGTCTAAGTCCTTACTTATTTGACTAAGATCACTTAAGTGGGTTGTCAGTCTCCAACATAATGGCAATGTTGTCTAACCCAACTGGGATGTTGGTTTCTATACTCTCTTAGTCCTCATAAAGAAAACGTGTAAGAACACTAAAAACCCTGCATAAAAACTCATACAATTTTCTTTGTCTATATTCCTGAGATGAGGTACTGGAATTATTTACACTATTTACATTGTTTGGACTGTTGTCCTCATCTTTGTTGCCATATTCACAATGTTTCAGCTGTCATACACTCAAACCTTCTTCAGGTGATTGGAATTTTGAACTGAATCCTTTATTTCATTCCCTAGGGTAGATTATTCTAGTTCCATATGCCAATTAACTTCTGGATGTCTTCATTATATCCCTTTAAGTCAATTCACCAAGTTTTGAACTCATAACTCTTTGAGTCAAGTCATTGAATCCAACCAACACTTTTATCCACTGGTCATATGTCCTTGAGGACATCAGTGTATGAATTTTGGGGACTTATAAACTTAATGTCTCAGTAACCATATTTTACCAGAGCTCATATTGCAAATTTTATTGTTATTATTACTTTTGTCTAGCACTCCATATTACTGGTACTCATATTGTATTAATTTCTATGCTTGGCCGACTTAGGAGATTTTTGTAACCAAGCATATATGCTGATTCCTTAAGTTTCCATATTTTCCAGTGATGTTCTCTATTATTTCAACCTCATCCTACATGGTGCAGTGATCTCCCTTTTCACTCCATATGATTTTTCTATTTCCTCGGGCTTTACAATGTTCTTGCAGTCTTACCTTAAGGAGGTGACTTGTTTCTCATTTATATTTCTTACTACAGCTGCATGGGATGATGTGCAGACAGTTCTTAGTCATGTTCTCCTCTATGAGGAGAGGGAGTCTTACTCAGAAGAGGTGTCTGCAAAGTTATATGGACTGAAGATCTTTTGTATTTTTCTGATAATCCCTTCACATAGGGTAGGCAGACCAAAGCTGTTTTCTGAGTGTTGATATCCTCTTGTACTCTTCTATCCTAGTTTGTCAGAACTGCTGCACAGAGTAGTTGTTACGTTGTAGGGTCCTTCATATACTGACCACCTCTTGTTCTTGTGTCTCTGGGTCACTACATGACTTTTGCTCGATGTTGTAAACAGCAGACAATCCCTTTCTTTACATTGTATGGGCGGTAGGAGTTGAAGTTGAGATATTGTCTGGTGAATATTGGCTTGCAGTATACAGATGTCTTGAACCCATGCTCTGTTTGAGATATTAACACATCCAGAAATGCTAGTTTGTTGTTGTTGTCGTTTTCTCTATCCATTGTGTAGACTGCAAGAACATTGTAAAGCCACCGATTCATTAACTTTATAAATCCTAAAAATCCATACACTGACGTCCCCAAGGACACATGGCCTAGTGGATAAAAGTTGGTTGGATCCAGTGACTTGACTCAAAGATACCTGACTACTGCAGTGGTAAACAAAAACTTGGAAAGTTGAGATAACAGGAGATAATGGACATATCCTGAAGAGGCATGGCACATGGAACTAGAACAATCTACACCAGTGGACAAAATAAAAGGTTCAGCTTGAAATTCTATTCACCCAAAGAAGGCTGGAGCAAACAATGTCCGAAACATGAACATGCCAACAAAGATGAGGACAACAGTTTAAACAATGTAAATAGTGTAAATAATTTTCTTTGTCCATCATATTCAGTGAAATATATACATGTGTACGTAATATATATATATATATATATATATATATATATATATATATATATATATATATATATATGTCCTCAATACATTTTTTAATAATAGCCAGAGAATGTTTAATTCATTTAGGTCAACAAATCAACTTTGACATTTATTTTTAAATTTCACCAGTGAGTTTGCCTGCCTATATATATATATATATATATATATATATATATATATATATATATATATATATATATATATATATGTGTGTGTGTGTTTCTGAAATAAAGATTTTAACATAACTAATCATGAAGAAAGATGTGACTTAAAATCAAAGAGAAATGGATGTTCTTGGGAGTGCTAAATTTATTATCAATGATGGGAACAAGTGGCTGAACTTTTCAATAAGCAAAGACTTACCAAATTTCGTCAAGTGACATTGCACCCAGAGTTTCCTGACCTTCTTTCATGTCCATATCTTCATGTAACATTTGAAGGACACAGTATTTTGTGTTAGCATAGTGACTATCATATAAAACCGCCTGAAAACAAGATCAAAATACATTTCAGGTTTCCTTAGAAACATTGGATTCTTTACTTCATTTACTAAAATGTTGCAAAAAGAAAACCAAAAACTTACACTACCTTTAAAATAAGCTATCCATCCCCCTTTAAAAATATTATGACATCTCAAATTGTGGGTAAGCGTTAACAAGGTTATTCTGGTTGACTATTATGACTGAACTAGAGTAGAGAGTTTGATCTTCACAAGAAGGTACATTGGATTGCAGGTAATGGTTAGTAAAGATAGTCTGATTAGCCATTACTATAGATTGGTTTGGTTTGTTTTACGGCATATCAACCACAATGGGTTATTTAATGCTGACAAAATTTTTTTTTGCTGGTAATATTTTTATCTATCTATTTCAGTATATATTGATTTGATTTATTTTATGGCATATCAATCTCAATGGGTTATTTAATGCCGATAAGATTTTTATTGCTGGTAATATTTTTTATCTATCTCTCTCAGTATATATTGATTTGGTTTGTTTTTTTTTATGGCATATCAACCTCAATAGATTATCTATAGCTGGTAATATTTTTTTCAAAGAATGTATAGCTTTTTGTATTGATGGTATTTTTTTTTTTTAGTATTGCTGATAATTTTTCCTTCAAAAATTATTGCTCATAATAATTTTTTTTTTACAAAGTATTTCTGGTATTAAAACCCATTTTTACACAAGTTTGGGTGTTAACTATTTGCCCATAGCTGGCACCCTAACAGGTGCTACCACCCTGGTTCAGGGTGGACCTGGGAACACCAGCAATTAAGAGGTGGTTTCACGCTTCTCAAAACCTCCTGATCAGAGGCTTTGCTGTTGGATGTAGTTTATTGTCTTACCCAGGATGCGCCATTACTATAGAGTAGGGATTTTTATCCTCACTGGGAGACATCTTGGATTGGGGTTAATGTTTAGAAAGGCTAGTTTGATTGACTATTACTGTAGAGTAGGGACCTTTAGGGAGTTTGATCCTTACTGATCTTACATTAATTTCTAAATGTATCAAAGAGGCAATATCCTTGCTGCAATCACTTGAGCAAACACCGAACCAGATAGGTCTCTATTGCACCATGAGTAAGACAAAATTTATCACAACCTCCCCTGAACCATCCGAGTTGAAGTCACTCAATAATACATCCATCAAAAGAGTTGAGGACTTCAAATATCTTGGATCTCACATAATAGATTCCTAAAAAGACTTCAACATCCACAAAGAAATGCATGTAACAAACTTCACAAGATTTGGCACTCGAATCTTCCAGCCTTCTTAAAAGTCCAAACCTTTCAAACATTGACTGAACCAATCCTACTCTATGGATCAGAACCTTGGACATTATCTGTTCATCTTGAAAGAGGACTGGATGGAACATATACAAATCTACTTAGAAAAATTCAGAACATCAATTGGGGATCTCATGCAACACTTAACAGAATTTACACTGCCACTGAGCAGGCAGGGCAATCGTCTCATCCTTACTCCAATGGCATCCTTCTGAAAATGTCTTCTCACGAAAATTGACTTTCTCAGACACCATAGATTGGGATTAAGAGTTGGACATTGAGAATCTGGGGACAGCAATACAGGACCGAATAGTGGGGAAAGGGATTGTTAATGGAGTTCCAAGCAACCATAGGGAGGTTGAAGGATGACGATGATGTGAAAGGCTAGTCTGATTGGCCATTACTATAGAGTAGGGACCTTTAGGGAGTTTGATACTTACTGGGTTCCCTATACAAAAGTTGACATTAAACCAATGATGTTGGACATGTAAAATCAATGAACTATTAAATGATTTAAAAGCATTGATACATTTTCAATAGTTCTTTTTGCTCAACTATTTTATTTCATTTATAAGACACTGAATTTATTCTTAAGCCTAATTAATCACTAATTTCAAAGAGAATATTTTAAAAACTGCATTTACTAAGTCTAACTGAGTATGGAAGTGCTCAAGGGGTGAATAGGAGGGATGTGCAGTACTAATCTTCCGAGTGAAAGGACCTGCTTACCTTGAAAATCAGTATCCATAATCCTGGCATTTAAGCGAGCTTGAACACTGTCTGGTGACAAAGGTATAACAGTCTCAGCCACCAAGCAGGTCATTCTACTGCCATATTTCTAGCTATTGTTCATCGACTTCAGGATTAGCTTTCCAAATGACATAGCTTTTTCATTTTTTCCTTTTAATAAAATTTTTTGTTATATCTCCATTGTTTGTGGTTGCAATTTATTAACAGAAATCTTTGAAAAGTTTCTAAACCCTTTTGTGTAATTTCAGGTCGGATAAGAAGCTGACAAGCATAATATTCAGTTTGTTTACTTTTTTAAAAGCACATATTATGATTTATCATGTAATGCTTAACAAAGTTGTTTAGATTAAAATATATTGTGAAAAAAAAACCTGGGCATAAATTAATATTTAAATAATATTCAATGGCAGCACTCTTGAAAATTTTCCTTCTGAGTGAATTATTTTCTTTTTTATGTGTAGCATTTATAAAAATCAAAATTGTGGTTGAATTTATTTCTATATATGACTAGTGCATTTGTTAAATTGTTATTTATGAAGTCTCTTTTGTGCTCATAGATGTATTATGAGGAACAGTTTTCGCAATTTATTTTATATATGCCTGATTCAGAAATATCATTGCTATTATTGTTTGAGAATCTGATTATATCCATAATGGTTTTGGAATAACCGATCCCATCTAAATAATATCAAAATAATCACAAACACTTCCAAAATAAAAATTTCAATGCTGCATAAGCAGTAAAAACGAAGAGTTGAAATATTTTGAATTTAAAGAAACACATATACATAATCACAGACAACTTAACCTCCCGAAGATGCTCTCAGATGAGATTTTAAGTATTTGGGAAAATAAAAACTATTTGAAAGAAAATTTTGGTAGTTTTCTTAATCAATTTTCTAAGGATACCAAGACATTAATCCACAAACTTGAAAGGATCACAACAAAAACTAAATGACATGATATGTCTAAATTATTTAACCAAACCTGTTTGAAATTTTTTTATATATATATATATATATATATATATATATATATATATATATATATATATGTATGTGTGTGTGTATATATATATATATATATATATATATATATATATATATATATATATATATACACCTCTCACCAACGGACTAATAGAAGGAGGGTAGTCAGTTAAAGCCGATTGTAGAAGAGAAGAGATTATTTTGGAGTTATAAAAACCATAAAATCACTATAGTAACTACCAGTAATTATGATTAAAATTAACTACTATAAACAATATATAATTACTTATTATAGATATATTAATCAAAATAACAAAAATAATAGATTTCTCACAGCTACTTTTCACTCATGCACTAATGTATCATACTTTATATACTGTACACCCATGTTTGTTTACAATTGAAAGGCCAGCCACTGCCACCAAGTGGTCACTTTGAGAACTAATAGGATTCATTCTGCTAAGCCCGCAAATTTTGAAATATGATTTTGGAATTTTTTTTTGCCTGCAGATTTTTTATTTTTTTTTATTTTGCCTGCAGATTTTGTCCATTGCATCCAAAGTCTGTTGATAGAGGTCCATAGATGAAAGGTGTGTGCACATTATATATATATATATATATATATATATATATATATATATATATATATATATATATATATATATATAAATTGTTCTTACTTACATATTTGATATAATCTCTGACAACATCTGGAAGTTGAAGAGGACCATCTTTTCTAAAGACAGAACAATTCCATTGTGCTGCACGAGCAATCATGACTGATGTCACCCCACAGTCTTGGCAAAATGCATCAATATCTTTCATGGTGTGAAACTCTTTGGAGCCACCACTTAAAAATAAATATATTAAGAAAAGATCAACAATTTTATCAGAATGAAAGTGAAAGTAAATTCTGAAAATTTAAATTATCATAAAAAGTTATCCTGAAAACTAAATAATGCATCAATTATAATAAGTTTCTACCAAGTTACAAATGTGTAATATTTTAAAAAGTCATTTCCAAGATTATTTTTCTAGAGTTTTTATCATAAATGACAAACTAAAAAAATGCTGATCAAAATTTAAACTTTCTAAAAAAGTAATTCATAAGATTCAAACCAATTCTGGTTTCTCCATTTTATTTTGGATCTTGCTTTTCTACATTTAAACAGGTTTTCATAACAAAGTTCCCCAACCTGGGTGATATCACCCACCAGTGGGTGATTTCAACTGTTGTGTGGCAATATAGGATTTTGAGTATTAAAAATGTATTTCAACATATGCTACTTGAAAAAACATTCAAAGGAGTTATGGAAAGAACCTATATAAAAACACAAAACAAAACAAAAAACAGGACACTAAATGGAAATAACTGGATTACCTTAGATCAGGTATAAATATCCCTTTGGTATTTTCTATAGTTTTGAGAAAGATCATTAACATTAAAATAATTCTTCGGACAAAATAATTTTTTTTTCATATAAAAATTAGATAAAGAAAGATCAAGAAGAACAAATTGCTAGTAGTGTATATTCTTTTTAATTTCATAATTATGAACAAAAATAGTTTAATTTTTTTGTCAACACTTGCAACCATAAAACACACACACACACATATATATATGATTAAATCCTAAGCAGCCAGGAAAACCTACCTAGGTTTCACCTAAACAGATCTTCAGGGTAAACTGAACCTTCAAGGTAAGCCAGTTTACCCTGAAGATCCATTTAGGTGAAACCTAGGTAGGTTTGCCTGGCTCCTTAGGATTTATTCTATTGAGCGCTCTATGTTTTAGTCTTTCTACTCATTTGTTTTCTTTTTTCTTTGGACTAAGGACTTAAATCATTTGCTAATTTGTTTCGTTTTGTTCTGATGTTTTTAGTTTTTTCTTTTTTATTTCCAATTTTTTCCTCAGTTACCGATTTGTCCTGACATGTCTGCAAGTTGAGTCATCCAAGGTTTACCAAATGAGTACTACTATATATATATATATATATATATATATATATTTATTTTCAAGTGTGTTTGGTTGAACATGTTATGTCTAATTTATTTTTATTTTGTTGGACATGTTATGTCTAATTTATTTTTATTTTAATCCTCTCGAATTCTTTGAATGACTTAACCTAACTAACCTTAGTCTTGGTTGTTTGCTCCTTATATGAAGGTCTCAAGAATTTAAAGTTTTTGTTTTTTATTTTCATGGTGGAGTATACTTGCGTTATAAACTAGTATTTTTCTGAATTGCGAAGGTAGATAGGAATGCGTCTTTAAATGTTGTGCAATAGAGCTTGTATCTGACATATGCAGTGTAAACCATCTTGATAATGTTGTTGTGAAGCCAAAATATATATTAAAAGGACACTTAAATTGATATAGAATGTTGGTCTTTTGTAAAACACCAGTTGACGGAGAAGACTTTTTGCAGATGTATCTTGGTTTGAAGTCACCAATTATTTAGTGAAGTTTTAAGTTTTCCTGTTCTACTTTGTTGGCTGTGATCAGTTTAGTCATTTTTAAACTCAGTTGGGTCATTAGGATTTTTGCAGACTTTTCTAAATTTTGTATGATTATCAAGTATTTGTTGTAATTTTGAATTATAATCAGATTTAATATATCATAGCCCTTTGTTACTCCATCCACGTGATCAAAGGTAGACGTCATATATCTTCATTAACTTGACCTTTTCTTCATTTTGTTGCCCCACTCCCTTCAATTTAATATAGTATGTCTATTTAGATTTTTTAATAAACCTAATATCTTATTAGTTGTTTCAGTATTACGAAGTTAGTCTGAATACATTTCAGGAACATTTTGATACTTTTTGTACTTCATAGCAACTTTGGATTTATTTCCTTTTGATTTTAAAGTGCAAGCCAGTTTATGTTGTTATACACCTTCGTCTTATATGCTCACGGTTTTTTGCCACTTGCGGATGAGGCAATGATGGAAGACTGTACAGTGGTTCAGGATAAGTCAATACAGGTTCTGTATTTTTTTGTTTGCCAACTGGACACTAGTTGAACTTTCCTATCCATTCTTATTTTTGGTACTCTTGCCCTTTATTACTTCCATCTACCACAGACTCTTATCCTGACCTAAATAACTTCCGGCTACCAGGGACCCTTATCTTTCGGCATTTCAGGCTTTTATTACTTCCAGCTACCATGGGTCCTTATCTTCCGCTAATCCTGACCTAAATTACTTCCAGCTACCATTGACCCTTATCTTTCGGTATACTTGGCCTTCATTACTCCCAGCACTTACTTTAACCTACTCATCTGGTTGATTGGTGTTAATGGACCTGCTTATAACAAGCCCTGAACTTCCAGCTACGCTTATGTCCCTGCTTCCAACTTTCCTGTCAAACTAACTCAACTCGTTTAGGAAATTGCTGCATGCATATCGTCCAGGCTAAAACAACCCCTACTCCAAATAATGTAGTTAGAATATTGTGGAAGGATCACCACTAGACTTAACCAGCAACTATGCAATGCCAGAATTGGACAAAAAATTGAACTTTCTTCTCTCTAGCTTTATCATTCAGACTTCAAATAACCTACTCTATACACTTTGATTAAAATACTATGGAAGGTTTATTATTTGACTTAACCAGTAACTTTTCAACACTTTTACCAGACATGTGAACTGAACTTTCAAACTGTGGACTTACATACCAACTTAACTTACATGGACTCTATTTTTAACATTTAATCACAGTTATATCTCGATCTTCTAGTCAGTCAGTATCCTTTCATTTACTTAATTCAGCCTTCCTTTACTTGATTCATTGTTCAGGTTCCTTTAATCCAAACACATACTTTTGTAGATGATATAAATAAATTTTGTATTAATTTTAAGTTTGTCGTTTGTTGTCCTCTTGTTGACCTGTCAGATGCATGCTTTTCTTTTTAAAATGTTAGTGGGCCTCTTGTGACTCATACTTATTTGGGTGCACAGGCCATATTATATTGTACCCACTCCAGGGGGTCCACTACAAATACGACAAAGATATTGTTTTTATCTGCTTTTTTTTTAAAGTTATATGAGTATGGTTATATAGTTCCTTGGCAGCAATTTTTAATTGTTTTGTTACGAGTTTGAAAGAGTTTTTTCTTTTGCCTTGTCTGTCTTTTATTGCTTCAGCTTTGAGCAGATCATGAATTTCTGGTTTTGTTTTTATTAATTGTTGTTCTTTAAGTTTTTATGTTTTAATATAACATTTCAATTTCAGTTTTTTCTTTTTCAATCCAATCTATTGTATTGTTTGTAAAGATGACAGGTCCAAGATTGAGTAATTTCTTTTGGTGATCTGTTAGTTTATAGTTATAGATGTTAATGAATTTATCTTTATTATTTGGGAGATGAAGTCGATTAGAGAATTTAAGAGGATTAAAATAAAAGTAGACATATGTCCAGATTATTCAACCAAACATGCTTGAATAAAGATATGCTGCCTAAATATATAGTTTTCAGTAGTTTGCTTTTGTTTGTTAGTTGATACGATAATAGTAACTATTGTCACCACATAATTTTATTATTTGTTACCTTTCTTTGGTATTTTTTTTTCTACATCATAAAGTCAGTTTATGCATTAGTAACAAACTTTTACCAAACAATTTTAGTATGCTTTTGAATATTTACTATACAGATGGGCAGTGGAAAATTTCTCCCATGTGAAAGTGGTTGATGACACAAAAAAGCTTGGGAACCTCTGCTTTATGGCAGTGATGAAAACACACACACACACACAGAGGCTTGTGAAATATATTTTACTTTTCATCTTCACTGTTAAATTACAGTATATGACAAAAAGAAGAGGAGGCTGAGTGTTGCTGAAAAATGTTCATTGATAACTAGGAGAGGGTCATTTACAAACATTTTTTTTTTTAATCCAACAACCCTTCAGAAAATAAGTGATCAAGGTGGTATACTGATTCCAATTTATTTATTTGTGATGTCTTGGAAAAGATAGTGGAATGGTTTCTGTTATATTCTGTGCTAATAGGAATATGGACTAGACAAACAGTGGATAAATAGTAACAGGTTTATTGTAGAAACCAGTACAACAAGCAAAGAAGTAATAGTTATGTGCACGGTTGTTGCAAGTCAGTACAGTTGTGTGTGTGCTGCTATCGGAAAGCTGCTAGTTCTCGCAGATTCCAGCTAAACTCTTCTGTCCACTGTCCTAACAGATACTTATAGGTGGTTACTACCTATAGTGCCGCCACTCATGGGGTTAGCAGATTATTCCATTACATCAGTTTCCCATTGCCTTATCCAGTTTTGAATTCAGTGTTGTCCTCCTAGACTGGAGTCCAGTCCAAGCTGCTATTTAACCAATTTTGGTGGGAAGAAAGAGATCAATTCATGCCTTTCATAAGAGCATTTGTGTGAAAGTAAACACAACACCCTAGACCAGAATTTGAACTCAGCTCACAGATTTCACTTTTTGTGATAACTGCATATCCTTTGAGGTCTTTAAAAGTTCATATATTCAAGGAATCAAAATATTAGTTTAAAAAAAACAAAAACAAAAAACATTCTACTCACTTGGCTATTACTGGTATGTTGACCGTGTTAGCTATTTCTCTGATGAAATGGTTACGATTTGGATGTCTTGGCCGTTCATACTGAGTTCGTGCATGGACAGCGATTGCAGACACCCCAGTGCTCTCTATTACCTTGACAAGGTTCAATGTATCTTGCAACTACATAAGAACAAATAGAAAAATGGTAACTTTGAAGATCAATTATCCAAATTTAACAATACAAACATTAAATAATTGTAAATATTAATTTACCTGGACTTTTATCCTAATTTTTAAATTTGGAAAAAAAAAAAAAAAAAAAAAAATACAAAATGAAACATGGAAAATCAAATCGAACTAAAATGAAAAACAAAATGAATGTCAAATATACTTTCTTTGTACAATTTTTCACCCAATATAAGACCCAAGAGCCAATCAATGTAGAGGTTTACTGAATGAGGTTGTTTTTATGGATATATAGGTGAAAGGTATAAGAAATGTGGATATTTAGGATAGATAACAGGTGACCCTGGACAAGAAGAGATTAAGATTGTAGCAATCAGGGAAGCATGCTCTCGGGAGTCTATTCCACAAAGTAATGGCTCTTGGGAAGAAGCTGACTGAATGGAACTTCCTCTTTACCAATGGAATATGAAGTGAATAAATATGGTTCATCCCTGTGTAGCTCATCATAACATCTTCAATGAAAATAGAGACAGAGTAGTAAGAGGCTTGGGAAGTTATGTCTGTGGGAAAGGGATTGTAGTGTGGAAAATTATTCATCACCCACAAGGCCGTGTAAATGCCTTTGAACTCTGTCAAAGCTGAAAAGAGAATATTGGGTAACCTCAGTTCAGATATGGCAGTAATTCTCAATTTTTGTTTTGGTTTTTGTTTTATGGCATATCAATACCTCAATGGGTTATTTAATGCCAACAAGATTTTCATTGCTGGTAAAATTTTTTTGTTGCTATTTCAAAAAAAAGTATTGCTGGTATTCAAACCTATTTTTATACTCTCATAGTATTTGACCCCCTTTTTTATGGGGGGGGGGGAATTATTTGCCCATAGCTGGGACCCTGACAGATGCTCCCACCCAGGGTCAGGGTGGACCTGGGAACACTGGCAAAACCTCAAAACCTTCTGATCAAAGGCCTTGCTGTCGGATGTAGTTTATTGTCTTACCTAGGATGGCTTAATTTTTGGTTTGTTTTAACTCTTGTAAAGAGAACATGGTAGGTGGAATTGGGTACTTTCTGCAGTAGTAATAAAAAGCCAAGCATTTTTCCAGTGATGGATCATATATACGAGTTCCACTTGAGGTCTGGGGTGAATATAGACCCTCAAAAGAAAGAGCCTCTTTGAGAATGCAACCATTCATTGTGACTGGTGAGAATTCAGCCCAATGATGATGAAAAGTTACTTTTACTCATGTTTTTTGAGGCATTGGAAATTACAAGTTAGTTTTGAACTGTTAGAGCTAGATCAGATGAGAGATCAGCTTCCAGGCTCTGATCATCTCAATTTTTTTCTTTGTAGAATATTAATAAATATTAAATACATTTCAAATATATGATTTACATCAAGTTTAATAGTGTATCATTTACTGTTTTTTTTTAACATTTCAGCCCAGGTAAGGTAATAAAGCCACTAAGATGCAAGAGGTTACTGAGTGTTAGAGAAAAGGAAAAAATGCTATTAATGAGAAAGAACAATAAAAGATCAAAAATTAAAAAGATAGAAGATAACTGTTGACATTGCCTTTAAATTTTTGAAGATCAAAGTTGAATGGGAAGCAAGAAGAGAGTTCAACAAGTGAGAACACTATTTACATTATTCGGACTATTGTCCTCATCTTTGTTACTATATTTATTATGATGATTCGGCTGTTGTACACTCCAGCCTTCTTCAGGTGATTGGAATGTCAAACTGAACCCTTTATTTTGCTCACTGGGGTAGACTGTTCTAGTTCCGCGTACCATGTTTAATGGATGTCAGTTACCAGTTATCTCCTGTTAATTCCCCTCTCCAAGTTCTCCACAGTCTTAACCAGGTATTGAACTCACACTCTTTGGGTCCTATCACAGGATCTAACTAACACCTTTATCCACTGTGCCAGGTGTCCTTGAAACAAGTGAGAAGTGTGATAGAGGAAACTGTTAGCATAGAACTTACAGTTACATCTCACCATTTCAACTGTAAAATGATGAGACCTAGCTGCCAATCTAGTACTGCACTTAAATTCATAAAGTTTAGGTACCATCTTTTTAATGTATATATTTTTTTCTACTAAAATCTACCATTAAAGTTTTATTGCTTTCCGTTCAAAATAGTTGAACAAACACCATTAATGAACTGTGAAGTCTCAGCTCAACCAAATAAGTTGATAATTTTTATTTTTGGAACTAATTGTAATGGCGAATATATTATCCTGACTAATAACCATATGGAAGTTATTTAAGGCTAAACCTAATAATTGTGAACGTCTTTATTGAGTGCATAATTCAAAGCTGAAAGCATGAATTGAGATATTTGAAACTACTTACATCATTTAAGACGCGTATTTTGCAGGTCACAGGAATGGACAGATTGCTGACCAGAGTGGTGAGTATCTGGTAAAAAGAAATGAAGTCAATTGTGGGAAAAAAAAATGAATTTACATAAAATTCATAAGAAATAATTCAGAAAACATATTCCCTACATATATACTGGCATACAAAAGTTTTTGGCCAACCTACAAAAAAATGATTATACATCTTTATTTTATTAAGATTGTTTAGCAATGTAATTTTATCAATGTCTGTGGACCTTAAGGATTAAAAAATATGTTGTGTTTTTGTAGGTGCTGTGTAACAGAAGATATACTGCTTTAAGCAGCTTGAAGCTGAAAAAAAAAGCTATGCAAAACTATTTCATTGCTTTTCTTCAGCATTACTATGTAGAATTAATGAAAATGCAGTAACAGGTTTTCTGGCCCTCAAAGATCATAAAATGTACTAAGAAAAATCACTCTTGATTTAGGGGGGGGGGGTAAAATTTTAAAAAGTAATTAATTTACCAAAGTGACCCAAAAGTTTTGCATACCTATGCATGGTACATATTTGTGTAAAAATAGATTTTTCCATCTGTGGCATCAGTCATCCTCAAGAGACTATGGATCTTGACCTGTAAATTTTTTTTTATTTAATTGATAATTTTTATTTTTGGAACTAATTGTAATGGCGAATATATTATCCTGACTAATAACCATATGGAAGTTATTTAAGGCTAAACCTAATAATTGTGAACGTCTTTATTGAGTGCATAATTCAAAGCTGAAAGCATGAATTGAGATATTTGAAACTTCTTACATCATTTTTTATTTTGCAGGTCACAGGAATGGACAGATTGCTGACCAGAGTGGTTTTTGATTAATTGAGAACTGCCTTATAACCAGTAGATATTGCTTCTTTTTTTTTTTACTGTCATGGTGGAGGGATTCTGGAGTATCTTCTTCGGAGCATTGGCCTATATAATGTTTTATTTTTTTTAATAGGAGACCAACAGTTGCCCATACAGCAGGTCTTCCATCTTCATGTCAGCAATGTTGCCCAAGGAAAAGGTAGAGGCCAATACTGCTTGGTATTTGTCACATGAGTTGTCAGAATGAGGTTGGATGCAATGTTCAACTGCCTTTGGCACTGACTCCAGATTTACTTACTCTTGAAGCCTTTCCCATAATTGAGTATGGTTGCAAAGTAACAAATGCTTGAAATCAATTTTCTTTCTTTTTATCCTAGATTTCATCTACCCAATTTAAGCTTAGAGCACCTGGTTATTTCCAAGAGATCACCCATCTAAGTTTTGTCCTTAACTTCAGAGATTGGACAAGAACTGAAGTATTCAACATGGTATGGCCATAAGTTGTTGATTTTTAAAACAAAGAAAAAATATCTAAAATTAAATATTGATATCATTAGTTCCATGACTGGTATTCATTAATGCATTGTGTGTCTTGGCCAAGTTGACCTGGCAGAACCCATCCCTTCCCAGGTCAAACCACAGCCAATGCCTTCCAATTTGAAGGCTTTACATTGGTCATGGACACATGATCATTGATTCCATTGAGAGAACCCTCTATCCTGGCGACTTCTGCCTAGAAATCCCTCAACCCAGCAATGCCAAACTGGCTGCATCCATAGCTATGGAACCCAGTGTCCCTCATGGCTGTTGACCCCAAAAGAAATTTTATCTGCCAGGTTTTGTTTTTAATCCTGCTAGGTGTTTAGCCACCCTAATCACCAGAAAAAAACCTGATTTATTTGCCAATGACCCCACTCCTTGTGGCAAATGGTGTTGGTTACATAGTATCAGTAGGACACAGAGTGATCTGACCGGTTGAGTATTTCTAATTGAACATTGATTAGTTCCAGACACATTTTGCAGAGTTATTAACTTTTTCCATTAAATCTTAAATTTACCTGAGGAACAAATTTCTTAAGCCCTTGGAGCTCTTTGTGATATATATTTCTTTGGTTATGTGGATTATCCTGAGGAATTCTTAAGAAATTAATATCCAGGTAAAACTCCTCGTAGAGAGCTCAATGTATGAGAATAATAACAAAGCACTCTAGAGAAAGAGTAATTTTAAAAAAACAGTGGCTGCTATTAATGCATTTCTCTTCAGTAATGAATTGAGTGCTTGGTTTTTGTATATAATACATTAAAAATTTCCCTTTCTTTGCCGTGCACTGATAGCTTAGGGGTAAAATCTCTGACTGATGCCAAATTGGTTCAGTTTCAAACCCAGCTTGAAGCAATTGATGAACTGTGATACAGTGAAACAGGTTTGTATGTGGATGATAATGATATATATATATATATATATATATATATATATATATATATAAAATCTGGTACAACGTATAGGTTCTTATCTATAACTCATTAATGGTTTAATGGAATATCTAGCGTTCATTGCTTAAAAAGATTAAAGTCATTATTTTTCTCTGCTCAGAAGTCAATCATAAATCGTTTCTGAGAAATAAATGAATCAAATGGTCTGATGTTTGATTTTTAGATCATAAATAATTTTTTAATCTCCTTAACAACTAATGTTTAGGACAAAAAAACTTAAAAATCTTCCATACTAATCTGTTACGTAGTACAGAGAAGAAAGCTAGGAGAGAATAACCTTTTCTTAAGGCTTTACTGAACTTAATTCACAGCAGTCAGTAATCAACAAAGGAAAGAATTTAGAATGAAAAGGAAGAAGAACGCAGCTTTTAAAGAGGAATGGGAACGTGTGAAAAGTCACGTGGACAGTAAAGCTAGTTTCCTTCTTTTTTTTTTGTTTACGAAAATATAACATAATCATTCAAGAAATTTTGTTCATTTTTAAAATTCTCATGAGTATCATTCATTTTAAATGTTGTCCTTATAAAAATGAACCAATGGCAAGAGAAGTGAGTGTGCATAAGGTAGATTATTGGAATGAACTCTAATAAAAACATCTTCAATAAACAATGCAATTTATTAGAAACAATTAAAAAAAAAAAAAAAATTAGAATTCTGCATATTATTTAATTTGGATTTAACAATTTAAAATCTGAGCCCTGTTTAATGAAAACAAAAACTGGAATGTCCCAAAATATTTTCTCAATTTGATCACAGTAAAACTTCAATGCCACTTTCAAGTGAATTTTTGCATCAAAGAAATACACACCAAAATGAATTTTAGAAAGTAATCAAAAATAATGTTGAAAAATAAATAAAATTTTAAAATGAAGTAAAACAACAAACCTCTGATACTTTTTCAGGTTTTTTTAACAAAGCTGAACCCATTCCACCCTGAAAGAAAAAAAAAAATTTATACAGATTACTTACAGGGATTGGGCTGGTGAAATTTAAGATATATGAAAAGATTTGGGGTTCAAAAACCTGTTTTTTTGTAATAATTATATTTGGGCCTAAGAGTAGACACTGACTGCCCTTGCACTTGGGCCTACAGGTAGATGCTGTCCAGCCTCACACTTGAGTCTGCAAGCATCCAATTAGAAGATTACTTTAGGAAGAGTAGTCATATTCTTTTGCAGTCAGTGTATTCTCAGGTCCTGCTGAAAGGCTAAAGATTAGTTACATGAACAAAAAATTTGTTTAACAACCACAAATTTTTTTGTGAACCAACTATTTCAAAGTCTTTTCTAAACTGTAGAATTTCCTGTGGACCAACTACTCAAAGACTAACACAACTAAAGACTATTTTCATTCCTTTTTTACTCTTGAATTCATTTACAGATGTTTGTAAATACAAATGATTTATTTAACAGAAATAGTCACATTTTCTTTATTTTTATTTTATTATTGTTTGGAATTTAGACATTCAAATTTTTAATATAAAAAACAAACAAACCTGGACCAAATTTCCTACAACTCCATTGAAAATGGCATGGTGTTTCCAAGTTGTAAAGTTTTGAACTGGTAGAACTAGAGAATGGAGCATCTGTGGGAAATTGGCTACAGAATGAAGAATAATTCTCCCCTCACCCAATATTGCGTATATGTTTTGTGCATGGTCTGCCGAATAATATTAAAATAGCTTGTAAAAAAAAAAAAAAAAAAAAGCTTTAAACTTATTGTAGTAATTAATGCCTGCAATCAGTTTCTTCTATCTCCCGTCCATGACACTTGTAAGCCAATTCAACACAAAGTTTAATTGAAAACCTGTCTTAAGAGTCTAGCAGGCAATGTAGTAATAAAAAATGGGGTCAGAAATCCAACCATCACTTTGCAATGGCAAAAATGCTCTTTCACTCACAAAGCTTAAAAATTGTTCTCTCCAGTAAGCAAAAACCAATAGCCTTTATTCACCGAGCGATTTTTCTGATTGACCATGCCATTCAGGGAGGAAAGAACATTAGCATAATTTCTCTGATACAGCAGATTTTGTTGCTAACAATTTTGCTTTAATTTCCCTTCGGCAAACCACGCACAAAACACACACTCTTTTTCAAGGTAGGTGATTTTTTTTCTTTTGCTACAAACTATCAATGCTGGAAAGTGAGAACTGAACTGCTACAGACCAGATATGGCAGCCATACTCCATTAATGGTCTGATCTGAATCAAGTCTTGGCAGAAGGCATCAAGTACTTCCTGGAAAGACAGAATGAGCTGACCATTTTTCCAGCATCTTTAGCAACGGATTGCATCTATAAGAGTTTCACTTGAAGTCTGGCTTGCTCCAGAGACCCAATAGAAATTTAACCCTTTAGCATTCAACACGCTCAAACTCAAAGTCTCAATATTTGCATGACTTTGTGCATTATTTGTGGTGATGTCATCATATATTATAGCAAAGTATACATAAGGCAGCTTAACATTGAGAGCTGATATTTACAGAGTGGGGTTGAATGCCAAAGAGTTAAAGCATGGAGCCTCGTTGAGGGTGGAACTTTTTACTGTAACTGGAAAAAATACAGTCCAGGAACTTAATCGATATATTGAGCATATAAATTTTTCAAAAGTATGTAAGTAGCAATGATTTGTTGACAATACTCAACAAAGATTAGCAAGAATAGATGTTCAATCAATTGTTTGGCTAAACAAAAATTTATTGAAACTATAAGACATTAAAGTCAGGTGTATGACAATGTCTTTATGATATTACCTTAATGGAAAATTCCTTTGGGCAGCCCATATTGACATCAATAGCAGCAACATAGTTTTCACTGGAAATTCAAAAAACAAAAATACATTACAAAAAAAGTAAACATCTGTTGAGTATTAGTTGTTATCATTTAACTTCAATGAGAAATTATATATTTCAATTATTTTATATATATATATATATATATATATATATATATATATATATATATATATATATATGTATATTATATTAATATATTTATTATATATTATATTGATATTTATATTAATATTATATTTATAATATTGATATTATATTTATTATATATCTATATATTATATTGATATTATATTTATTATATATCTATATATTATATTGATATTATATTTATTATATATCTATATATTATATTGATATTATATTTATATTATATATTATATTTCAATGAGAAATTTATATTTATAATTGTAAAGCAACACCTTTATTATCATTTAATTTCAGAAATGAGTAATTACCAATATACTTGTATTTTCAAATTATTGTTCTCATATCAGCCAATCAATGAACACCTGATGATGACCAGAGTTACTTGGTCGAAATGTTGTGTCTATAATAACATCTATATCAACCAAGATGATATAATACTTTGAAATAATACAGTAATATTGACAATTATTCAGGTCAGAAATGAAATACTAAATTATGAAGTACTAATCTGCCATCATAGTCCCAAGCCATCTGACATTGAATATAAAAACCTCTCAAAACACTCCACTAACTTCAGGATGGTGGCATAGTGGATATAGCAGTTGATTATACATGTGTTACTGTTATCTGGTATTCATGAGTTCAAATTTTGGATCAGGTAGTGAAGCCTTGATTCAGCAGGAATGAACAATAATTGACATCACAAGGAAAAAATAACATAATCAACAGAAATTTCATATCAGCCAATCAATGGACACCTGATGATGACTGGAAGGTACTTGGTCGAAATGTTGTATCTCTAATAGCATCTATATCAACCAAGATGAGAACAACAGTTCAAAATAATACAAGTATAACACCTTTGGTGTATTCAAAATTTACTATAGATTCTATTATTATGGAAACATGAACAAATGTAGTTGGAGTTTTGAAAAAAATTTGGTTAGAAATTGTTATAAAATCATTTATCATTTCTTACAAATATAACTCTTTTTGTTATTGTTGTAACTTAGAAAAGGTTAGTGAATAAGGAATAACCAGAACGGAGGTTGGAAATGAAAATGGCAATCTTTATAACATCAACAAAATACAATACTTGCCAGCGGCATGAAGTAGGTAAACCACTGCTAATGGTGAACTACTTAGACAGCATATTACCCCACTTACAATAGTGGCCAATGTATTTATGAGGATTGGGACATACCCATTAGTATTCATAGGTACCGTATATAACAGTTATACATTTACTTTTTTTCTCTTGAGACACATTGATTTTTGAATTCTATAGAATAAATGTATCTTAACTTTTATCACCTCTTCCAGGGGTTCACAAAACTGTACACCACAGCACACTGGTGTTTTACAAGATGTAATTGTATGTGTTGTAAAAAAAATAAAAAAAATACCTACTTGAAATTATGTAAACAAGAATTGTTTTTGATATCCAATTACTACGGATTCTCAAATCAACCATGAAAAATTGTCTATGTATACATTTGGTTTGGTTTATTTTGTTTAACAGCATATCAACCTCAATAGATTATTTAATGCCAACAAGATTTTTAGGATAGATTCGTATGAATAGAATATGTATTCTTTGGTTTAGATTGGTTTGGTTTATTTTGTTTAACAGCATATCAACCTCAATAGATTATTTAATGCCGACAACATTTTTAGGATAGATTCGTATGAATAGAATATGTATTCTTTGGTTTAGATTGGTTTGGTTTATTTTGTTTAACAGCATATCAACCTCGATTGGTTATTTAATGCCGACAAATTTTTTATGTCGGTAATATTTTGTTTTGTTAAAAATCTGTTTCTGGTAATATATTTCCTTCAAAATTTTATTGCTGTTAATAATTTTTTTCAAAAAAGCATTACTGGTAATAGTTAACTATTTGCCCATAGCTTGGACCCTAACAGGTGCTACCACCCTGAGTCAGGGTGGACCTGAGAACACCAGCAATTAAGAGGTGGTTCCATGCTCCTCAAAACCTCCTGATCAGAGGCCTTGCTGCTGCACATAGTTTAATGTCTTACCGAGGACACAGATGTAGTTTAACGTCTTACCCAGGATGATATACATTTGGGAATTTTATCAGAGAAGAGCATCTTTTTTTCTTTTAATATGCTTAAATTACTATGAATATGAATGAAAATTGTTGTTTCAGCATGGTTTTGAATTCACAGTTTACTTCTTGTGGGCTGACCATCAGCCAAGACTAATAGTACAGTCTATTATTTATTGCATCGGCTTTGGAAAGACCAGGCAAAGCCATGCCTTTTGCAATAATATTAGTACAAAGTAAATGCAACAGATTGGCATGAAACTTGAAAATTGTAGATTCCAATTTTTGTGTCAATAACCATTATGTATATCCACTAAAATAACATTTAAAGTGATAAATTCTTACAAATATAATTCCTTTTGTTATACATTTACTTCTTTTCTCTTGAGAGACATTGATTTTTTTCTTTAATTCTATAGAATAAATGTATCTTTTCACTTTTATCATCTCATCCAGTGGTTCACAAAACTGTGCCTCATAGCACATTGGTTTTTCACAAGACACAGTTGCACGTGCTGTTAAAAATTAAAAAAAAAAAAATACTTATTTGAAATTATGTAAAGAAGAGAAATTGAACTTGATACCTAACGACCATGTATTTCAAATCAACTATAAAGAATTGTTGTCTATCCATAGGATTTTTATAAGAGGAGAGTATTGTTAAATAGTCCAAAAAGCTTTCACTAAATTGCTTCAGTTTTCCATTTTGCAAATTAAATATTTTCAAATGCAAAGTAAACTAATGTCTGTATAGTCAGAGTCCATTTCACGGATGGCCTAACAGGAAAATTTTTAAGAATTATCAAGGCCATGTTTCTTATCGACAACTAAATTTATGTAATAAAAATTGTTAATGAAATTCTGCAGTTTAAAGAATATTTTATAAGCTAAAATGTATAAATATATTTTATTTAAATATATTTTTGAATTTACACTCTAAATACACTAAAATATTTCTTACCCTATTTGTGGCTCACTGTCTTTCCCTATCTCTGTTGCCTTCAATATGCCCTGTGAGGTTTACGTTTTCCAAGCCCTCTTTCCTCATTATGTGTCCAAAGAATTTCAGCTGTCTTTTCCTGATTCTGAGTAGAAGTGATCTTTCTGTTGCCATTTTCTTTAAGATTTCCTTGTTGCTTACTCACTCCGTCCATGGAATTCTCAGTATCCTTCTGTAGAACCACATTTCTGCTGCCTTCATTTTGTGGGGGAGATCGTCCAGCATTCACTGCCATAGAAGAGGTGGATATTTTTAGCAACTGTTGACCCATTAAATCTGTTTATAAATCTTTGTTTCTCATCACCTTGCTTAGTTTTTGGAAGGCTTCTTTGGCTAGTCGAATGTGTGTTCGGATTTCATGGTTGCATTTTATATCCTTCCCAGATATTTAAACTTCTGTTCTTGCTTGATTTTGATATCGCCAATTTGCAACTCCTGATCACCAGACTTTTCGTCTTCTTACAGTTGATGGTTAGTCCTTTTTTCTCTCTTTCTTCTACTACCCCATCTAAGGGGTCCTGTAGTTTTCTTTGTGTCGGCCAGCAACACAATGTCATCTGTGTATCATATATTGTTAAGATCATGCCCACTTATAATAAACCTTGGTAGGGTCTCCAGTTCCCTTAGGAGAGTGTCACTGTATAGATTGAAATAATTTGGAGAGTAGACATCTTTGTCTCATGCCCCTTTTTATTTTTGTCTATTTACTGCAGAAATCCAACCATGTTTGAAAGAAATCCTCTGAATATCAAATCTGAGTCTGCAATTGACATGATTTGAATTCCTGTCAGCAACATAATCTTTCAGATAAAATATTTTATCTACACAATCTCTGGAGTGCAGATTTATGACAACAAAGTCTCTTCATTTGCAATAAATTTTAAAAATGCTTGCTGCATTCATACATATGACAAGGTCTTTCAAGTATAATGATTTAGGATAGGACTTGTTTATCTGCATCACAAGGTTAAGCATCATGGGAAGGAAATATTAGAAGGTTTAATAAATGAAGGTAGAAACCTTAGACATTAGATTTAATCTAGAAGAAATTAAAAGTGATTGATAGCTGTCCACTTTCAGTTACAGAACTAAAAGTGTGGATAATAAGCGAAAAAGATAACTTTGGCTACTTAGTTGGGAAGACGATCAAACTACTTTAAAATGAGTTTCATTTCTCTCCTCCGAATTATTTTAACAGATTTTGGTACCTTCTTTTGCCAAAGACAATAAATACATTTTTACAAATTTAAAAAAAAGATTAATATGTGCAACTTTAAAGTTATAAATTTTTAAAGTGCACACGAATTATATGGACACCCTGTATTCAAATGAGTGTAATGCTTGCTTCTAAGATAGACCATTTGATCATAAACAATTTTCATTAAGTTTTGCTGAAAGATGATTTTTACAAGTAAAAATTTGATGTGATTAATTCTTGTAACAGAGAATTGGGTCAGCTCGGTGGAGATGAATAGTGACAAAACTGAGGATGAAGTACCTCTCCTGCAAAGGAGCACCAGAAAGAAACACCCACCCCTTGCATGTTGGTGCTGTGATCAGGAGATCAGGGGTGGGTGTAACATAGAATCAGGTCAGCCCGATAAAAGACTGAGTTGGTTGTTTGTGGTGCTGTAAGCACCATGAGTTGTGTCCTTTTCCACAATGGGCTGTTGAGAGAAGACTTTAGGTGGTGGTGCCGACTATTTGCATATGGACGATACTGGAGAAGTATTAGCCAATAGTCAGCATGAATCTGGGACTGGGAGAGCTATATAACACCAGTTTTTTCTCAGTCGAGAGAAGTGCTCTCAATGTGCAGATAAAACAAAAACCAGACAAGATAAATATAATTTTAATAGAATCTTGATCTGCCCATAATAACTAAAATGTACTTTTTTACAATGTTTAGCCTTCATACATGCAAAAAACGATTTCCCCCCTTGACACTGCCCACTATTTTAACTACCCTCAACTCTTTAGCAATGAGTCATGATTAGAATTGTAATAAAACCTAAACATATGAAAGTGAATTCATACATTTTCTTTGTTCTTAAGAGCTGACAACAAAAATATTAAACACTTATTAGATTAGATTATTTAAAAGAATAATTTTATATTTATAACATTCTAAAAACTGATACAATCAGATTAAAACTAAAACAATATTTATTATTTACCAATTTATAAAGAAATATAAAAAAATTTTTATTTATAAATTTATAAACATTTACTAAATCATTAAATACGTGACCCAACTAACATGAAATCCTTCAATTGGTAACCATTCCAATAAAAAATTTAATAGTGTAAGTAAACAATCTAATAAATAAATAAATAGTGTTTAATATTTAATATTTGTATTATATTTTATTGTATTTGTGTTTATTTTATTGTATTTATTTTTATTGTATTTTATTTATTTCTTATTGTATTTTATTTATTTTTATTGTATTTATTTTATTTATTTTTATTGTATTTTAATATTGTAAATTCTCAAAAACAAAGAAAATCTATAAACTCACTTTCATTATGTTTAGGTTTTGTTAAAATTTTAATCATCACTTCAGAGAGACAGAAGAAGGATATGTTTATCTTTTTATACACTTTACACAGTTCCACCTAACAACATTTGGTGACACTAATTGAGATAAAGTCTTTGGTTCCAATGTTACTAGCATCATGGTAATTTTTTTTTATTATTAATTATTATGATTTCATTTGTTATTTTATTTAATTTTCTCCACAGTTTCTTGGTTTGGTTTGTCTTGTATTATGGCATATCAACCTCAATGGATTATTTAATGCCAACAAGATTTTTATTGCTCATAATGTTTTTTTCTAAAAATGAATTGCTGGTAATCATTTTTTTCTTCAAAATTCATTGCTGGTAATCATTTTTTACAAAAATGTATTGTTAGTATTAAAACTTATTTTTAAACTTTCATAGTGCTTTGACCCCAGTTTGGGGGTTAACTATTTGCCCATAGCTGAAACCGTAACAGGTGTTACAACTCCAGGTCAGAATGAACCTGGGAACACCAGCAATTGAGAGGTGGTTCCACACTACCCAAAACCTTCCTGTTCAGAGGCCTTGCTGTCGGATGTAGTTTATTGTCTTACCCAGGACACACAATTTCTTGGTCAGAAAGCCTAAAAGATTCCAGCTCAGAAGAGCTGTGGATCCAAGCAGTTACTAAGAATAACAAACATGCAAGCAAATAGAATAAAAATATAGTTGCTTACACTTTTTGAGCAGCAAGTAAAGATCGTTTAGCATCAGCAGTTCCCTGGAAAACACAATAATCAAGAATGACTATTAAGATACTAATAGTGATTGTTAGAAAAAGTAGATTTCTCTTTCTTTGATAAGAACTTGAAAAATATTAGATCAGAACCAGTTACATTCTTTTCAAAAATATTTTTTCTTTTATTTGTAAGAAAGAAAAAAAATATCGGATATTAATGTTGTGAATTTAAGTGTAACATTATTGTTTTTAAAGAAATTTTCAATCAGTCAATAATAATAAATTTCCAGATGCTTGAAAACCATCCAAAGAATTTGAAAGTGATATAAACTGACTCACCAACTGAAAAACAACTTTGTTTTTTTCCTTAGCACAAGTTCGAAACACAACAGTTTCATCAGAAAGAACAAAATCCACGGTTCCTAAAAGTTCTGAAATAAAAGACAGGAAGAGTACATTTCAGATGGTGATATGATCAGAATAAAGTACATAGCAAAGTACATGTGGCTATCTATAATAAATATCTATAAACCAGATGAAGTAAATTTAATTTGGAGAGATTTTACAAGTTTAGGAATTTCAAAAATTAAACATTACAGTTTCTCTTTTTTTTTTCATATTGTTTCAGAGAATTGTGTATAAATTCCTTCCTAATGATAAAACAGAACACATGGTTATTTCAGCTGCCATTCCTCTTCACAGTCTTTTACTGCTTCCTTTATTCTAGAAGAGAGGAATTTAAAAATAAAGGAATTTGAGTATCAATTGATTTGGTTTTTATGGTATTTAAAACTGAAAAATGTTGGATTGGAAGAATAATGTTTTTTTTACAAATGAATATTGCATTAATAATGATTTTTCGGGTAAAAGTCTATTTAGAAAAAAAAATTCTTACAATTAAAAAGATATTTTCTGGCTTTAAATAACCTGCAAAGGGTTGATAAGCCCTAAAAAATGAATGAATCAATCAATCACTGAAATACTGATTATCTACACAGACATGTCTTTTAGATTTATTTTCATTCTCTGTAATATAAATGTATAGAAACTATAGTGGCCATAAAATGAGGGTTCAGTTGATTCCCCACTTTATATTCACATTATAATTTCTTGTTTGTTTATCAAATTCTAATTAGGCATGAATCCACCTCTTCTCACCCAGCTATGGGTTAATTAGTAAGACTTGTATTACTAAACCATTATTATCTAAAAAAAAAAAAAAAAATCTTAGAATCTAAAAATATTTTATGGCTTTAAATAACCTACAAAGAGTTGATAAGCCATACAAAATGAATCAATCAATGACATGTGCTTGTTACATTTAATGTAAGCACACACACAATCTGACAGAGTTTAAAATAATACATTACTTTCCCATTCAGTCTAGACAGACCCAACCCTGGGCTAAACAATAAAATAAGTTTTCAATCAGCATAAAAATAAACCTGGTCATACAACACAGGACACTGCAGAAGTATTCCACATATCTTATATGAGCATTGTAAGATATTTTAAAACACTTTGACAAGTGAATCACTACAATTTGTGCATCAGCACAATTTAACGGGAAAAAAATGTTAATAGCATTTCCATCTGTGATTCTCTGCTCAAACAGAACAAAATAACCCTTTTCTGAAAAGAATGATAACAGGTGATAAAAAATAGATTGTTTACAACAATGCAGAATGAAAAAGGTTTTAAGAAAAATGAAATGAGCCACTATTAACTACCCTAAAAGCGAGTCTGTATCCAAAGGAGGTGGTGGTGTGTATCTGGTTGGACTGGAAAGGCATTCGTTATTATGAGCACCTTTAAAAAAATCAGCCATTG
The DNA here is from genome assembly GCA_903632075.3 of Acanthosepion pharaonis. Taxonomy (NCBI): domain Eukaryota; kingdom Metazoa; phylum Mollusca; class Cephalopoda; order Sepiida; family Sepiidae; genus Acanthosepion; species Acanthosepion pharaonis. Next base: position 79,760 of record CAHIKZ030002367.1, read on the forward strand.
AATTCAAACAAGTACTGTTCTTACTGAACTGAGGAAAGGCAACAATCAATGAATAGCATAAGACCATGTGTTCCTTAATTTACCCAGCAGTAATAGAGCTTGATTGAGATGTCCGACTACACCTGCCATACTCCCCTGATCTTGCATCTTCAGATTACAACTTATTTCAATCCTTACAAAATTATCCTAATGGGAAGAACTTCAATTTTCTGGAAGCCTGTAAAAGCTAGTTCCTCACTTGGAAAGATGCCAAGTTCTGGGAGAATGGAATCATGAAGCTACCTCAGAGATGGTGAAAGGTATGGTACATATCTGATTGAATAAATCTATGTAAAAATATATTCTTTAAAATTCACTTAAAAAACACTAAGCCTTTTGGTTCTGACCCAATAAATAGAAGGTGGATGCTGAAAAGATCTATCTGGCCAAATTCCCTAAAATCTGAACAGGTGACTGCAGTGTTGTAAACAGGAAAGGTTGACACACATATAAAAAGTAAGTAGTAGTTTATTCTGGAGGTACACAGTTGAGAACACAGACTAATGTAATAAACAGTTAATTGTTAACTTGTCAGTATTTACCCAAGACCTCCCTACAAGGCGGGATGTGACACTGGTTTTTAACGTGAGGCTTTCTGAGTATGTACACCCAGGCAAAAATTCCCCATAGACCCTGTATATATGGGGTCAGGTGGCTGTCGACCTCCCCAGATAAGACTGCCTGCAGACATAGCCTTGTCAGAGTTCCTCTCCACCTGAAGACAGAGGCGACAAGCAGAGTAACAATTAATTGTTAACTCTTTTCCCTCAGTAACAGAAAGTGCTGTTTAAATAATCTTAGACCAGTATATCTTGTGGAGGTGTTCAGTTACTTCACAACAGTGACCAAACATCAGATTTATTTTTGGAAGGGCTTTGGGCCAAGAACTTTTCAAAACTCTTTCATACTGTCCTATCTACCTACTTTCTGAGATATGTGACAAGCTACATAATTAAAGCTTCACCTGCTTTAAAAAGATCAAAGGGGTAAAGGAGTGCTAAGATACAAAACAACAAACCTATTTTTTTCTATTGTTGCTATCGCTTCCTCTTACCATATTTTTAGTTACCAATTTTCATTTTCTTCTAGCTTTCTTACTTGCCTTTTACATTTCCTTAACTTTTTTCTCTACTTCATCCTCACCCTTGCCTTACCCAGTTCTGAGGAAATCAATAGATAGCCATATATGTCTGGTTGAATAAGTTACACAGATTGTGTCTGCTTATTTTGATCATAATCCTTTCATATTCATGAATAGTTTCCATATTAAATGAGGCAAGAAATTCACAGTAACAGTGAGAGTCACTTTTATTTCCCCAAGTACTTTCCATCTCTTTCTGAGATCATCAGAGATGCAATTGGTAATGCAAGGCAAAACTATGCGCAGCTATCCATTACTGAAATTTTTCTTTTGCATTTAAATGCTATGGCTGACAGTTATGCTTCAGCATTCATCCGACCATTAAATTCAAACAAAAGAAAAAATTCTATAATGGATAACTATTCATGTTATGTTTTCCTTCCAATATTGTTCTTGATATATAAGAGAACATTGAAGTCAACACTTAGAGGCGACCGGCTGTTTCATGCTAGATGCAATCATCAGGCCTGACAATTGTGTCTAGCATGAAACAGCCTGTTGCCTCTAGGTGTTGACTTCAATGTTCACTTATATATTTACACACACTATCTCTGATATGGAGCACAGCACTTTATCCCATAAATATAGCACACCTTAAGACTATATATATATATATATATATAAAATTAAATAAACTAAGGGTAAAAAGAATAATTATATGAAAAAAAAAATTTTTTTTTAAATTAATCAAATAATAAAAAAAAATAAAAAACTACTCACCATTTTCAATTTTTTTTGCATTTATTATTTTGAAATCTATTATTTCCTGAAGAAAGAAAAAAATACTTAATGAATTATTTTGGCTATTGACTCTGCTGAAATCAATAATTTGTGAATTCATTTCTTTAAATTTCACGAACTCTTAGGAACATTTCAAGATTATTTGTTTTATTTCAGCAAGCAGAAGAAAAGCATTCAACAGAATCACACAAATTGTTTTCAAACAATTTTAAATATTTGTTGGCCTTTTTTTTCTAACATATTTTTTGAATATTACTCTAAAGTAAATTTTTCACTAATCAAGTAGCAATTATTTTCTAACTGAAAATCATAAAGATGAGCTTTTCAGCCACTAGCATTTCATAATGACCATCTCAAACTATTAGAGAAATCAAGCAAACCTTACAGCCATAAACCAAAAAAGAAAGCATTTTGCAGTGCATGGTATTTATAAAAATAATTGTCTCAATATTTGTGAAAAACCAGAAAAAACCTCTTAAGTAAGGTTGCTTTATTAATATTTTTAAGTTGTATTATATATTGGCCTATGTTGGGTCAGTCACATATCAAGTGTGAAAGATGAATTATAAATAGTGTTCCAATAACTTGGACCAATTTTAAACTTAATTCAATTTAAAATTGGTCCAAGTTATCGGAACAACCTTTATACAATGCAAAACCTTAGGTTTATTGGATTGGAAGATTTAGAAGTATTCCAAGAAGTCTTGGGATGGTTTTCAAAAAAAAAAAAAAAAAAAAAAAAACTGTTATCATCTTGAACTCTGACAAATTTTTTAAACTTTAAATAATACTGTAAAAAAATTGTGCAAGGAAAGAAAATATTTTAAAATAATTTAAAGTCTTGAGTTGTAATTTGCAGTAAAGATCAGGAATGCATAAATAACAATATCTGTCAATGTGACATGAATTTAGTTTTGTAAAGACATCAACATCACAAAAATTCATCTATTAAAATAGCCATTAAACATATGAAAAAATTATTTTAATGAACATTAGAAGTACATTGGAACAGTGAAAGGTGCCTTTCAAAAAAGTTTAAAATATTAAGAAATAGGAACATTTCAATAGAAGCAAAGAAAAGAGTGTTGAATTACTGTGTAATATCAATCATCCTATATGGCAATGAATGCTGGGTAATGTTCTCACAGATGAGGAGGCGATTTGATTTGAGTTGACAAAGATGTAGCTCTACAGAAGGATGCCGAGAATACCATAGACAGCTCCTGAGAGCAATGAGGAAGATTTAAGGAAAATGGACACTTAGAATCAGAAAGAAACAGCTGAAATTTCTAGGACACATAATGTGACAGATTTGTTTTTTATGACTTACCAACCCTTTATCAGTTACTTAAAGCCAAAACAGAAAAATTATTTTTTGTGAGTGAATGTTGCATTAAAAGGGTCTTAAGAATAACAATTTTTTTTCCAGATACAAGTCCTACTATTTAACCCATAGCTGAGAGGAGATATAGTCATACCTTCCCTAAGTATGTGGATAAGTGATTGTAATGAACTTGATTGGAATTCAAACTCTATTCTCTGAATTTTCATTCCAAGTCACTATTCATTATACTACCTGCACATAGTAAGAAAGGAGGGCTTGGAGAATTTGACACTGACAGGACATACTGATGGAAAAGAGGGACAAACGGAAACAGTGTAACCTACCTAATGAGTGTGTGTAAATGATGGTTGGAGAAGAACTGGGAGGGATAGTAAGAGGACAGATATTACCTATAGCTAAAAAGGATAGGAAGCTGTGGAGAACTGCGATCTCTCACATCCTGAAGGGACAAAGCACAAGAAAAAGTAATTAAATATAAGCATGCATTGTGGTCGCTACATATCGATTCACATAACCTACAGAGGGAGCCAAGACTTTGTTGATCTTCAAGACAAGCAGTTCCAATCGACTTAGAAGATTGGCTCAACACAATCATCTTGGTCAATTTCACCTTGTTTCAGAGAAAACTAATATATATATATATATATATATATATATATATATATAGTTCAAATAGGTGAGTTCAAATCCATTACATTACATCCACTTACGGGCTAATACCATTAGGAAAGGTATAAATCCTCTTTTTTCCCCCAGCTATTAGTAACTAGCAGAAGAGACTGGGTTCTGTAACCTTGGGTGGCAACCGGTCTAGGAGAAGGGAAAACTCTGAATTCAAAAACAGCCTGAGAGAGTTGGGCTGGCCAGGCTATCTTGCAAGAAACACCACTTCTGCTGCGACTGCAGGACACATGGTAATTTACAAATCTATGGGTCACACGATAAATATATATATATATATATATTTATTTTTTTTTTATCATGTGACCCATAGTGTACGTTGAAATATATATATATATATATATATATATATATATATATATATATATATATATATATATATATACTCAGGTTTGCATTTAGTAAACTAAAAGAAAGATAAAAGAAAGTGTAAGCTACCAGTGCAGACAATGTTTTATGTGGCCATAAACAGATAGAAACAAAAGCAATATTTAAAACAGATAAAATGGGTAGTGGTAGAGGAAACAGACATATATAAGAAAACAAAGAGAAAAAAAAACAAGTAAATCTTATAGTGACAGATGAGGATAATACAATACAGCTGTCCAAATGGATATAAAATTACAAATAGGTCTCATGCTGACAAGCTATGAATGTCAAAGTGTTAAAGCTGGTTATTGCATAATAGAGCCTCCATCCATGCTAAATTTCTACAGTCTTGTTTAAAGAAAAAAAAAAAAAAGACATTAAAATCATGACAGATGATACTGGTAAAATTTCTGTATCTGTCTATATTTCTGAGATGAGGTATTATGTACACTATTTACATTATTTGGACCATTATCCTCATTTTGTCGTCATATTTATTACAATGTTTCGGCCTTTCAGTATCTGTCTATATTTCTGAGATGAGGTATTATGTACATTCTTTATATTATTCGGACTATTGTAACTGACATCCATTAAACAGGGCACGTGGAACTAGAACAGTCTACCCCAGTGAGCGAAATAAAGGGTTTAGATTGACATTCCAACCACCTGAAGAAGGCCAGAGTGTACAATGGCTGAAACATCATAATAAATATGGCAACAAAGATGAGGACAATAGTCCGAATAATGTAAATAGTGTACATAATACCTCATCTCAGAAATATAGATAGATACTGAAAGGCCGAAACGTTGTAATAAATATGGCAACAAAGATGAGGACAATAGTCCGAATAATGTAAATAATGTACATAATACCTCATGTCAGAAATATAGACAGATACTGAAAGGCCTGAAACGTTGTAATAAATATGGCAAAAAGATGAGGACAATAGTCTAATAATGTAAATAATGTACATAATACCTCATGTCAGAAATATAGACAGATACTGAAAGGCCTGAAACGTAATAAATATGGCGACAAAAGATGAGGACAATAGTCCAATAATGTAAATAATGTACATAATACCTCATGTCAGAAATATAGACAGATACTGAAAGGCCTACAAACGTTGTAATAAATATGGCGACAAAAGATGAGAGGACAATAGTCCGAATAATGTAAATAATGTACATAATACCTCATGTCAGAAATATAGACAGATACTGAAAGGCCTGAAACGTTGTAATAAATATGGCGACAAAAGATGAGGACAATAGTCCGAATAATGTAAATAATGTACATAATACCTCATGTCAGAAAATATAGACAGATACTGAAAGGCCTGAAACGTTGTAATAAATATGGCGACAAAAGATGAGGACAATAGTCCGAATAATGTAAATAATGTACATAATACCTCATGTCAGAAATATAGACAGATACTGAAAGGCCTGAAACGTTGTAATAAATATGGCGACAAAAGATGAGGACAATAGTCCGAATAATGTAAATAATGTACATAATACCTCATGTCAGAAATATAGACAGATACTGAAAGGCCTGAAACATCATAATAAATATGGCAACAAAGATGAGGACAATAGTCCGAATAATGTAAATAATGGTAAATTTCTTTATTTCTCAATAGTTAAGATGTTGTTATTAAATAAGAATAATTTCAGACATGATCAAAGACAGTATGAATAAAATTAAAATTTATTAAAATATTTAAAGAGGAAAAAAAAAAGTCAGTTTTTTTTTTTTTTTAATGTACCAAAAAGCTACAAAAGTTGCCAAAGTAATAATATTTTATGTTGTTTTGCAGTTTTTAATTTTTCAATTTAGAGCTAGATTTTAACCTGTGTCAGTTTTAACTGATTTGTTTTGTAAAAAAAAATCTTTTTAATAAATAAATTCAGTCATAAAGAAAAATGTGCTATGAAATAGCACATTACTATGAATAGTTGAAATTCCTTGGATTTTTAAAATGAAGTTTATGAGAAGTTCAAATTCCTTTTACGTTATTTTTTATATTTATAGTTTTTAACAGCTGGAGATAAATTTTCAAATACACATATCTCCATTTTTTACAAAGCGAATGAAAATAATTTCTATACCAGAATATTCTTCAATTCTTTTAAATATGGAAACAGATTAATCTTTAAATGCAATTTAAATGGATTTTTGGTCAGAGAGTCTGTGAGAATATCTATTTGAATGATGATAAATGGTTTGAATCTTGTCAAAATATTCCTTCTACATCATGATCTGCTGAAATGAAGGTCAGATGAGGAAAATTTGTACAAGCAATGAATATCTGACATTTTCCCACATTTGACAGCATGCCGAGGTGAGGACAGATACAGTTGTTGTTGCTACTAATATTTTATTAGGATTTTTTCTTTTCTATTTTAATCATAATTAAATAATGTGCAAAAGGGTTCTTTAATCTTGGGATGATATTTAATTTTACTGAATAATTAAAAGTGATATTTAGACTTCTCAAAATGCAATTACTATCAGTCCCAAATGGATTTCCGTCCTGGGTATGACAATAAACTACATCCGTGTCCTGGGTAAGACGATAAACTACATCCAACAGCAAGGCCTCTGATAAGGAGATTGGAGGTTTTGAGGAGCGTGGAACTATCTCTTAATTGCTGGTGTTCCCAGGTCCACCTTGACCTGGGGTGGTAGCACCTGTTAAGGTCCCAGCTATGGGCAAATAGTTAACACTCAAACTTGTGTAAAAATAGGTTTTAATACCAGAAATACTTTGGAATAAAAAAGTTTATTACCAGCAATAATTTTTGAAGGAAAATTTATTATCAGCAATACTTTAAAAAAAAAAAAAAAATACCAGCAATACAAACAGCTATACATTCTTTGAAAAAAAATATGACCAGCTATAGATTTCTTCAAGGAAAAATATTCCCAGAAATAGATTTTTGAAGAAAAACATTACCAGCAATAAAAATTTTGTCGCCATTAAATAACCCATTGAGGTTGATATGCCGTAAAACAAACCAAACCAAACCCAAATAGAATTATACAAATGATTATTTTTTTTTTCACATGAATTTCATCTTTTCAGTGTTTTTATTGTACTAATATACATTTGGTTGATGTTACTTTTTTGCTATTTATTTTTACACATACTCAACTAATATATTGGATATTTTCATTTTACTCCCTGTGATAAATTACAGAAAAAGAAAAATTCAATCTTTAATCCTTTAGTATTCAACACAGTCAAATCCACCCCCATAAATATCGGCTCTCAAAGCCTCACTGTTTGTGGTCAGACACATCGTTTGCATGTCTTCCAGCATTATTTGTGATGATGCCGTCATCTATTATGACAGAATATACATGAGACAGGTTACAGCAGGTTGAACGTTGAGAGCCGATGGCATGTGGAACAAGAACAATCTACCCCCATGGACAAAATAAAGGGTTCGGTTTGAAATCACCTGAAGAAGGCCGGAGCGTAAAATGGCCAAAACGTTGTGAATGTGGCAATGAAGATGAGAATAACAGCCCGAATAATGTAAATAATGCAAGTAATCATAATACCTCATTTCAGAGATATAGAGGCCGAAATGTTGTGAATATGACACTGAAGATGAAAATAACAGTCCAAATAATGTAAATAATGCAAGTAATCATAATACATCATCTCAGAGATATAGAGGCCAAAACTGTTGGACGTAGTTTATCATCTTACCCAGGACAGTTTTCTTGTGTTTATATTAATAATAATAAATTAAGTGAAGTTATATTTTTACTTCTTTAACTAGTTTGGTCCAGTTTTAATGAAATCTAAAACAGATTATTTTCACTTATTTAGATAATTCCATCATTTTTTTTCCAGTTCCATTTGACTAATTTGTAGTAATGTGAAATAGCAGATAATAACAATGCTTATTTTTATGAACACTAGTTTTTTCTAACTTACGACTGAATTTTGAAATTAAATTTTTTCTAAACTTAATGAATTAAAAAAAAAACAAAGCTTTGATAGAAATATTGCTTATAAATGGCAATTTTTAAAATTTGAATTAAAACTGAATAAATATTTATTAACACTTCCTCTGCTAACTACAGAGATCTTCGTTTTTCTTATCTTGCTCCAGCTGGCTAATCTTTTACGGAAACCTATGTTTTTGCATACCGCTGGTATGAGTGTATTATTGCCATCTATCGAATAAAATGACAAATTACAATGCTTCAAAAGATATCATGTGTATACCCATTACTTATCTGGTAAGTCATTCCCAGGTATATCCATGAAAATGGAATGCAATAAAAAACACACTGGTGCCAGTTTTCTGTGTAATAAAATATGTAGGTTGAAATTTGGCATTTTCTTTAAAAAAAATGGCTGGCCGGATGGGGGCAACACTGGACAAATGAGTAGCAGTAAAAGTGTTAAAATATGGTTTTAAAAAGTGTTATACAAATTAAATATTACTGTTTATTTTGTAAATACAATTTGTTAATAATAATATAAATAAAAAACTGCTAGTAAATCCTTCATGTATTGGCTAAGGTTGGTTTGTTCTACTGATGTAAGGTGAGGGAGAAACCGACAAAACTTTAGCATTACACAAATTTATAAAAGAGAAAAATACAGATTATAATTACTGTTGTATTTCAAATAAAAGAAAAAGTGAATGATGGCCAGATTTTGAAAGAAAAAAAATTCCTAAGAAAATACAATGTGAAAAAGAGAAGAGATTGTATCAAAGAAATGCAACTCTCCTGACAGTTTTTAGTTAAATGTTTTTCTAGAGTTCAACTTCCACTTTAATGAATGAATGGGTTGTGAATCTGATTAGCTAGGCATAAGATAGTGACAACCAGCCTCAAACCATTCCCCACTTTTTGACCTTGTGCCACAATTGCTGTATTTTCAAGCAATAAATCTCAAATTCAACCCCCACTTGTCAAAACTGTTTTTTGATACAAGAAATTCAAATACAATTTACAAGTTCTGATCATTCTTTAACAAAGAAACAAATTGTTAAATTTCACAGAATAAATCTGAAGACAATTTGAATAAAAAGAAGACAACTGGAAAATATATTTCTTAGTCATTGCTGACATGTTTCATCAATCTGACTTTATCAAGGCAAGTTTAAAAGCAAAATGTTTTTAGTTACATTAAATTCAAATATTAAGGGAAACCTCCTGTTTAACTAAAAACATTTCACTTCTAAATTTGCCTTGATAAAATTGGATTGATAAAACGCATCAGCAATGACTAAGGAATATATTTTCCAAATTTTTTCTTCTTTTTATCCAAATTGTCTTATCTTTAGAATTATTCTGAGAAATTTAACAATATGTCAACTTCAACAAATTCTTCTTCTAAAAAAAAAAGTTACAAATATCCAGAAGAAGGCTTACACAGGAGTGTTCTCTTTATATTTTGAATTTAATGCAACTAAAAGACATTTCGCTTTTAAACTTGCCTTGATAAAGTCGGATTGATGAAACGTGTCAGCAATGACTAAGAAATATATTTTCCAATTGTCTTCTTTTTATCCAAAGAAACAAATATAAATCACTTACCTCTGTATACACAATGTCTGCTCCATAATCAAGGGCTAAAAGTCTCATGGGAAGAGTACCTACTCTAACCATTGGGGCAAGAATGCGCTTGCTCTTAAAGTCAAGAGTTTTCTTACCATCTCCCATGACAATAAAAATAAGAGATCTAAAGAAAAGAAAAAAAAAATATGAATTATTTATCAGTTTTTTGAGCAAATGAAAGTAATCACAAATTGGACATTATGTATAGCTGCAGGCATAGTGTTATCAGCTCTTCCCAGTGACCTAGGGGAATTTGTAGGTATACAGATGACCTGTATACCTACAAATTCCCATAAGCCATCATTGGAACTTCCATCTCTTCCAACCTAAACATCTGTTTTGGTGCAGCTGGGGTGGGGGCTGGAGCTCTCTCTCTCTCTCTTCTAATTAAGGCTCTTCAGCACAAGGATTCAAAGGAACATTAACATCTACCATATATACTCATGTATAAGCCAACTTCATGTACAGTGTTACCCTGGAATTTTTTGACATGAATTTCAATCCTTCCAGAAAAAAAAAAAAAGATTTACTTGTGTATATTGTAACTGGTCACTGAAAATGCATGATTTTTAACCTCTTCAAAAAAATTACCTGTGTATAGTGTGACCACCAACTTTTGTATAAAAAACTGATCATAAAAACACGTGCTATACATGAGTATATATGATAAATCATCTTATCTCGCAAACAGGCAAAGTGGGATATACATATTTGTATTATATTTTTGAATTTACCATAATTGGTCTTAGCTGAATATTTTACCAATGTTTGTTCCTTTGTCTCATTTCACGGTGTTGAAAAAATGGGAATGTGTCTCAGCATGTAATTTTTTTTTTTTTTAGAAGGAAATCCCATCGCAGTAGAAGTGGTATTTCTTGGGCAAGATAGTTTGACAGAGGCCAACCCTCTCCAGGCCGGTTTTGAATTCAGAGTTTTTCCTTGTTCTAGACCGTTTGCCACCCAAGGCTACAGAATCCACCCTGTCCTGCTATTTACTCATAGCTGGGAGGAGACGAAGAGGATTCATAGCTTTCCAAAGGGTATTAGCATGTAAGTGAACATAATGGATCCAAATGGAATTCAAATTTGGCTCTCCAAGTTCCAATCGGATCCATTACATTCACTTTCGTGCTAATACCCTAAAAACAAAAACAACGAAAAACCTTGTGGGTGGAACTCGTTTAGCCTTTGATGATGTGACCATGTGGCAGTTAGTAGTGAGTTACATGGTATGAATAACACTCGTAAAAAACTAAACAAGACTAAACAGAAAATATCTAAAGCGTGATCAAGACTTTTGGAAATAATTTAGTCACTTTAACTGAAGTCTACTGCAGTCGTAGTAGAAGTGGGGTTTCTTAGCCTGACAGAGCCTAACCCTCTCCAGGCCGGTTTTTGAATCCAGTTTTTCCTTCTTCTAGATTGGTTGCCACCCAAGGCTATAGAACCCAGTCTGTCCTGCTATTTACCCATAGCTGGTGGGAGAAGAAGAGGATTCATACTTTTCCCAAGAGAATTAGCATGTAAGTGAACGTAATGGATCCGACTGGATTTCGACCTCGGTGGCTCTTTGATTTCCTCAATCTGAGCCACTATCCATTACTCCACCGTGCCTTCCATTCAGCATGTAATAAAACATCATAAAAAGAACTTGGTCTTTATTTTGTTGCTAACAGAGGCATATTTTGAATGTGATAAAACTAAAAAAAAATAAATAAATAACTGATACCAAAATACAGAAGCTTTTTTTTTAAACATTGAAGAGTTAATTTTCAGAATATTTCTTGAACAGAATATCAACATCCTCAAACAAGTTCCAAGAAATCAGTCAGTTATGTGCCATGTGTGATACACGCTTAGGTGATCATGTATCTTTCAATACATGACTGACGAGGCAAATTTTTTCCCCCCTGCAGTAGGTTGCCATTTCTTTCTGCGGTAGACCAGTTTCCATCCAAGGCTATAGAACACAGTCTGTCCTATTATTTACCCATAGCTAAGGGGGAGAAAAAGAAGATTCATACCTATCCCAAGGGTATTAGCATGTAATGGATTTGACTGGAATATAGTACATAAAATAAACCTTTTCAAAACAGAAATTATGATCTGGAATTGGAATGAAAGCAGTGATGACACATTCCTTAAATCCACCATAAAAATTCAGGTTGTGGAATTCTTTCTCTCTTTCTTTTTATGTGCCATGTCCTTTCAGAATGTAGGCCATCATGGCTCTCCACCTCTCTCTATCCCTTGCAGCTCTCAACAAGTTCCTTCCTTCTGCTACCTCCCCTGTGATCCACCTGCTTAAGCTTGCCAGGTATGTCATGCGCTGCTTTCCCTTGTCTCTCTTTCCCTCTATTCAACCTGTGAGTATCAGATTCTCCAAGCCCTCCTTCCTCATTATGCATCCAAGAAACTTCAGCTGCTTCTTTCTGATGTTAAGTATAAGTCTCCTCCTTGTTTACATCCTCTCTAAGACCTCATTGTTGCTCACATGCTTGGTCCATGATATCCTTAGCATCCTTCTGTAGAACCACATCTTGGTCACCTCAAGTCTCTTCTTCATCTTTGAGGAGATGTAGAATTAGTAAAGACTAAAAACTTCAAATACCTTGTTGCATGGATCAATTGTAACAAATTTAGTATAGGCAAAAAAGGATACTGAATATATATATATATATATATATATATATATATATATATGTTGCACCAGGGATAGTTTCGCCCAACACCACAAAAAATCAACATGAAAATTCGTACACTATTTTACATTATTCAGACTATTGTCCTCATCTTTGTTGCCATATTTATCACAACATTTTAGCCGTTGTACACACCGGCCTTCTTCAGGTGGTTGGAATGTTGAACCAAACCCTTTAATTCGCTTGCAGGGGTAAACTGTTCTAGTTCCACATGCCATGTCTAATAGATGTCAGTTATCAGTTATCTCCTGTTAATTTCCCTCTCCAAGTTCTCCCACCACCTTAATCAGCTATTGAACTTACACTCTTTGGGTCCTGTCACTGGATCTAATTAACGCCTTTATCCACTGTGCCATGTGTCAGATCAAGACTTTCATATGGATGCCATGCATGGCACCAAATCCATTCAGAAATATCTAAATTGTCAGCTGTATGCAACCGCTTTCTAAGATCAATGTTTAAAAATGGATTTGAACGAGTGAAGCTTGATGATTTTGGTGAAGGCCATCCTTCTGAAATATTGCAGTCTGGCGCTACAGAATCACAAACAAAGAAACCACATTACTTGAGGACTACTTACAGTAACAAAAACTAAACTGCATAGCACATGTAACACAAAGAAAAAAAATAATGGTATAGTCAAGATGTTGATATTCCACACTACTTCAAATAAAAGGTTAGGAAGGAACCCCCCCCCCATCTATACTGGAAAAGCAATAACAGCTACTGAACTTCAGAAACTTATTTTCCTGAAAAATTTTTTTAAGAGAGAGATTTCATGCATTTCAACTGAAAGCTGTACTGGCTGCTCAGCCAATGATAAATACTTTCATGGTAATTATTCTAATGAACTTTCCTCTATGGTACCTAGACATTATGAATTCAAGCACAGTACGATATTGGCAGCAAGGTCTCATCATTTCAGTCAAAATGACTAAATATAACCGTAAGTTCTATGATAACAGTTTCTTTTATCATACTTATCACGTCTTGCTTTCCAGTCAATTTTGATCTTCAAAAAATTTAAATGCAATGTCAGTCATTATTGGCTGTCTTCTTAATTTCTATTCTTTTAATGTTCTCTCTCCTTAAGAGTGTTTTTTCTAACACTGAGTCTGAGTAACCCCTTGCATTTTAGTGGCTTTATTGCCTTGCTTGGTGTGATTTGATAAAAAAAAAAAAAAGTATATTTTAGGCAAACTGCAACATCCATCTTCTCCACATCAAATATTATTGGAAATAAACAAATTTTTCTTGTTTCAATTTTACACTGACTAAGAGTCATTTTATTTTTTATTGTGCAGCTAAGTTGATCAATTTTTTTGGGGGGGGGGGATTCCCATAAAAATCCCCATAAATGATAATTTTCAAAATGTAAATATTTACATTAATACTATTGTCCTCATCTTTGTTGTTATTATCATGAATTTTGGGCATAGTTTCCTCCTTCTTTAGGTGCTTGTAAATGCAGGTAAACCTTTGGGGAATTCTGAATTGAACACTTTATTTAATCTACAGGGATAGAGTGTTCTCATTCCACTGAATGTATCTAAGGATATCTTGTCTTGTTCTTATTTAGTACAGCTCAGTTATTGCACTACGTTTGCACCACCCATTTTACTTTTTCTTTTCTTCCTCGCTGACTGCTGTTGGTTGTTGTGGTGGTGGTGGTGGTGGGGGTGTCTATTAGACTTTCAATAGGGGGCGCGCACAAGTGTAACATAACTAACATTTTGCCTAGACCATTGGCTATTAATATATAAGATTATTTTCAGATAATCCAACAACCAGTTTGTTAAGCTTTTATAATTTTAAGAATCGGTGACAAGTCAAGGAGACAGACAAATCTGACTTCAAAATCTGGTTTGCGGCTAGCAACTACATCATGTGAGGAACCTGCTTTCTATGGGAATCGCAGAAACAATGACTAACTTGTGGCAGCAGTCATGCACTCCACAGCTGGAATGTCCGGAACTTGAGAGAGAGAGAGAGAGACAAGCCTAGGCATACCAGCATCATATAAAACTTGATAAATATATCAAATATCAATAAAACCTTTTCTGTATACTAGAATTCATCCAATACAAAGCTTGAGAACCACTCAAAATAGAGAGGTAATGTTAAAATGTTAATGATTAATGAGGTATATGCAATAATAGCATTCTAGATTTCTAGGAACCGGTTCTTTAAAGGCAGGTAATCTTTATGAAACTACATTCTGCTTATTTTCTTTTCAAACTGAGAATGAAAACAGTCACTTTATAGTATCAACAAGAATTAAACGATTTTGTTAATTTAATAGAAAACATTTGAAACATTTATTTAAGATATTTCCAGATTGAAATTCTGTTCAGATGTATGATGCTTTTTGACTCTAGTGTCATCACCTGTGTTATTAGCCACATTCAAACTGAATCACCACACTCAAAGAGGCAATGGAAGACCTATCAAATTAATAGTGAGCAGATATGCCACATTTTTAACTTCAAAACGATTTTTTTTTTGTCAGAATAAATTATGTTCTTCACAGAAAACCATCTGTAGAATTTACAGCAATGTTATTAATTATATTTTCAGCTCCTTGGATTGTTTTGGGTACATGTTTATGGTAATTTCTCATCATGTTTTCAACATAATCACAGAAATCATTATTGTTGTCATAGGGGGCATGTGTCTATTAGAGTTACACTGTGCACACACTAGTATAGCATAACTAACATTTTACCTAGACCATTGGCTATTAATATATAAGATTATTTTTGGATAATCCAACAATTGGTTTGCTAAGCTTTTACAATTTTAAAGAATCGGTTTGTGTGAACCAGTAGGATGTCACCACTGCATACACCATTTTATCAAGGGTCAGATTATGACCTTTTGGCACCAGTCTCGAATAATTTTTTTTAACTCATTATATTTTAGCGACATTTACATAGCTTGAAGTAGTAAACATTGTAAATTCTTTAAATAAACTAGAATACCTATCTTTTGTTTGTCAATAAAAATAAGAAATACCACTTGCAAAGCAAAACAACCGTAGAAAGAAATATATATATTTTTTTATAACCAGCATTATAATCGAGAGGCCCTAGGCTGGTGAAGCCCATACTAGCCTAAAGGATAATTCGGTCCTTTAAGTAAAATTGCCTAATGATAAAAATAGGAAAAGAAAGGCGTATTATTCTTTGTTTTTTAATGTTTGGGTGCTCCTTTGAAGAGGGCTTGCGAGAAACAATCACGTTGGCGTTGACATTTTCATTAAAATATAATTATTGAAAAAAAAAAAAAGTAGTAAAAGACATTTAATTCAAGTTTCCACTTTATTCTTCGATAAACCAGTATTAAAACCTTTTTTTAAATTCATTATTTTTATTTTTTAAGGCAAAGTTTCGTCAGAGATCGATTGGTGCAACAAGCACGTGTTTAAAATGTCCGAATACTCGAGAATACGAACTTCGCAATTTACACTTCGAACAAGACAATTTGAATAAATGAAAAAAAAAAAAATTCTTTAATTTACATTAAAGGTGAATTTTAATATTGTCTCGACAGCTAGATATCACAGGAAACTTCGAGATTTTTTTAAGTGTAAATTTGTGTTTTTGTTTTTAAAGTACTTTTTGAAAGTATACGCAAATTGTTTTGAGTTTTAAAATATTTCATAAAAAAAAAAAAAAAAAAAAATTAAATATGGTTCCAGGATTGACCATAGAAACATTTTTTTAGATATTCTTATTTAATTGAGATTTGCAATTAACAAAAATTTCCCACAGAAAACAAGTTTACTTTAAGTTACTTAAAAAAGAAAAGAAAAAAGGATTTGCTAATTTCGTTCCAGTCAATCCAATCGTAATTATAATCGTAAATTAAATTTAAAAAGTCAATAGAATATTTCAAAAATGAATATCAAACAAAACAGAGATTTTAATTATTAAAGCTAAAAGTAATTATTTTGCAAATAAATTTCCTAAGATACAGTGAAAAAAAAATAACCGGAAAAGTTTATGTGACAATGTGTCTTTCTTTTTCTTTTTTTTTTTTCTTACGTGTATGGTTATTTTTTAAAAGGTTTCGGCAAATGTATATTTCAAGAATTAAGAAATTCTTTCCTGCAGGTAAATGTAAAAAAAAGAAAGAAGTACATGTTTCTGTTTTGTTTTAATGTCGAATAATTTGGGATGGGCACGAAACCAGCTTAAATTCATACACGTGTAAAAAATAAGAAAAAAATACCAGATAAATATTTGTTTAATTTTACAGTTAAAATAATAAGGATTTTACAATGCTTTGGATGAATTAAAACGCATATTCAATACAATTAGCGAAAGAACTGGAACAGCTACTAAGATTAACATATAAGGTTTACTAAACTAAAGAAGTACTTACGAGGCTGGGAGTTTATCGTAATGGTTGAAACAACTGAGAGTTATCTCCCTTTAATTAAACCACGTTCAGGAATTTATGTGCAGACTAACGTCTTAAGAAAGAGAGAGAGAAAAGAGTTTTAAAATAAATTTAAGATCTAATAAATTTATCCACTTAATCTCGCAATCCTCTGTTTTCCGCTATTATATGTACAATGTACATATATCATCACCATATAAGTTTTCGTATGCAGCAAACTGCACATTTTTTTAAATAAAATAATACAATTTATTATTTATTTAATTTATGATTCATGATATTCATCATTCTAGAAATAAAGATCTGAAATTTCATCATTCTCAATAAAAACAACCTTTTCACCAGTGATGATGGATGATGATGATATTTCATCATTCTAGAAATCAAGATCTAAAATTTCATCCCTATGAAAAAACAACCTTTCCACCACAAGCAGGTGGCAGTAGCAGTAGTAAAAAGAACAAGAAAGACGTATTTTCTTCACTCCATGAAAATTCAGAGTTGACGGTTTCAAAAGCTTCCCTTAACCACAAAATTCTCAGAACAATTTTAAACTAGTAAGCCCAATAGTGTAAACTGCTCTCTCAAGTAGTTTACACACTCTGATAATTACCAGGCACAGGGATCCATCCTTGCACTGGTAGTCTCATGGTCATGACTAGCTTGGACCGGTTATGACTAGTTTGAACCAGCTATGACTAGCTTAGAGCAACTTGGACCAGCTATGATTAGCTTAGACCAGCTTTGACCAGTTAAGACCAGCAGCCCGAGTGAAGATACTCGGGTCTCCACATTTAAAAATCAACCTTGTGTTACAACCTGACTCTGTGGAGGGTCAAGTAAATACAAACTAGTAAACCCAAACTTTTAAAGAAACAAAAACATATAATAAGCCTGAGAACACTTAACACACACAAAACCAATATTGTAAATAACATCACGATAAAAAAAATACACATTCATGTCATTTATTTCAACACGTGTTTCAAAGTCTTATTGTTGTATCTTATTGTTGTACATTTTATTCATTTCATTTTTCGGTTTAAAAAAAAGAGAAAAGGAATCTTCTATCAATTACTAATTGCTATGGTTCGGTTCCTTGTACCACGGTGATAGTCCAAGGTAGAATCAACAAAGAAGAACTCGAACACGGATATGGAATAGCATAGATATATTACAAACAGGAATATATACAGAGGTAGAAAGTATTAGTACGAACAATCAGGTTCAGTAGTAATTGTCTGAACGCAACTCTGTTTCGGACTGCCTCTGACTCGACTGACTGACTCGCTCGCTCTGAGAGACAGACAGACTTCTGACGGACCTCACTCCAGACTTCAGACTGAACAGTATTTAGTCACCCCCCCATGAGGGCATCATATGGCACAAGGGGATCTGGGATCTCTGAGCCCATGAGATCAGCCAAAAATATGCCCTTTGAACCCATATAAATGGGTTCAGGGTCGGTTTACCTCCCCGAAAGAGACTCTGCCCTTCATTGTAGCCTCATTCGGGTTCCTCCCCGCCCGAAGGCAGAGAGTTCAACTGATAAGCCAGTCAGCCGGTTGCCCAACTTCGGTCTGAACTCTCTGCTTCCTCTTGAGGTGCAGTATTTATTACGTATGGAATAGTCCATTATGTTATTATGGGTAAGGTCCCATAACACTAATATACATATATTTCTATATGTTCCATAAGGTGAGTAGATGTGGGTTTAAGATGGCTGAAACATATGTCAAAGTGTTGAAGATGTTATGATTCATGATGATGATGATATTTCGTCATTCTAGAAATGAAATTTCAGCATTATAAAAACCACCTTTCCACCACAAGCAAGAGTAGCAATAGTAAAAAGAACAACACAGACTGGACAAGGCGTATCTTCTTCAGTTTGTAAAATTCCAAAGTTGACAGTTTCAAAAGCTTCTCTTAACCACAAAATTCTCAGAACAATTATAAAGAAATAATCCCAAATTTTAAAGAAAGAATAAGAGACAATAATCCTGAGAACATTTAACACACACAAAACCAATATTGTAAATAACATCACAATAAGAAAAATACACATTCTTGTCATTAATTTCAACACGTTTCTCAAGGGGCAACTTACATTAACACAACTCAACACAACCTCATTACAAATTAATAATTTATGTCCCTACACACAAGCCACCAAACTGCCACTGGGTGACATGCCACTAGCATTTACCACTGATGGCCTGCTGTCGGATCACCGGCGTGTTCGTCTCGGCAATGTTACCACTGGCAGATTGCTAGAGGTCCACCAGTGGCCTGCCAGAGGCTGCCACCAGAGGACTGCTGGCATTGCCATCAGCAGCCTGCCATTTGGCCACTAGCAGTTTGCATGTAGGGATGTTCCAAATACTTATCATAATAATTTTGTTGGAAAATCTAATTTTAATTTTTTGAAGAAGTACAAAACTCAAAAGTATTTTTTTTGTTATCATTCTTAATGTCATCTCTCTTAATGAGAGGGTAAATGCATATTTTGATTATTTTTCATCAAATAAAGAAAATTACTTTATGTGTCAATATGAATATCTAAAAAAAAGTCAATGATTAAAAAATAAAATTGCTATAGATTTTTCACAACTTTATAAATGAAACATTCATAAAACTTGATAATTTTTAGATATAAGATTATAAACGAAGTAATAAAGCATGCTTTTAACTTTGCCACCTGTGAGAATATTTAAAGCTACCAATTTTCTTTTAGTGAATCCCGATATAAAAAACAATGAAATAAAATATAAAACTAAAATATAGAAACAAAAAATAAAAAGAATTCAAAATTAAAATAAGGCATTTGGCTTACCTTTAAAACCCTTACCTCTTTCTTTCTCTTTCTCTCTTTCTTTCTCTCTCTCTTTCTTTCTTTCTCTCTCTTTCTTTCTCTCTGTCTTTCTCTCTCTCTCTCTTTCTTTCTCTCTGTCTTTCTCTCTCTTTCTTTCTTTCTCTCTTTCTCTCTCTCTCTTTCTTTCTCTCTGTCTTTCTCTATCTCTGAACTTCTCTTTCTATACTTCTCTCAACCTATAAGAAGGAAACCCTCAAATAAAAAGAGGAAGAAGAAAAGGCTGAACCCAACCAAAAACACCAGAAGTTTGCAGGAGCAGAACCTACAAGGACCATTCAATAAATAAGGTGAATTTTTCGGTATAGGGACTTCTAATACAGATAGAAGCTTACTTTTTTAATTTTTTTTTTGTTTTACTTCTTTTTCCCATGGATTTAATTTCTTTTGCAGATTAAAAAAAAACCTTGAGAGTTTTGGCGATTAACAAAGATGGCCGACCAAGAAGCATGCTCCAGGATTGAACAGCGGTCAGTTATCAAGTTTTTGGTTGCTGAAGGGTGCAAACCAGTTGAAATTCATAGGAGAATGTCAACTGTATATGGTGCCACATGTTTCAGCCAAAAAATGTCTACAATTGGGTTAAATTGTTTAAAGAAGGATAGAGCAGTGTTGAGGATGAAGACAGGCCTGGGAGGCCTACAGAAGTGAGGTCTCCTGAGGTGATTGAATCAGTCAATGACCTCATTCAGTCTGACAGAAGAACTACTGTGAACTGCTGAGGCAGGTCAAGAAAGACATAAAGAACAAACGCAGGGGTCATCAGTCAGAAGGAGTCATTTTGCATCATGACAATGCAAGGCCTCACACAGCAGCCCAAACGGTGCAGACCATCAATAAACTGAGCTGGGAACTGCTCCCTCATCCTGCTTACAGCCCAGACCTTGCCCCTTTAGACTTTCACGTGTGTGGTCCCTTGAGAGTGTTCACGAGAGGCACGAAGTTTAAAAGTGATGATGAAGTCAAAAGTGTTGTGAGCGACTGGCTGAGACATCAGTCCAAAGATTTTTACGCTGAGGGAATACGGAAGCTTGTGCACAGATGGGAAAAGTGTGTGACAGTGCTGGGAGACTATGTTGAAAAATAAAAAAAAAGTAAGCTTCTATCTGTATTAGAAGTCCTTATACTGAAAAATTCACCTTATTTATTGAATGACCCTCGTATTTACTTGTGACTGAAAAATATAAAAAATTGGGAAGGCTCGATGCATAACTTTCATTATTAGAAAAAATTTTAAAGTAAAGAACATTCGAAAATGAAATAAAAAAATTGACACAAAGAGACTTTTGATGTTAACTGAAACCAATGTTCAGGCCAAATTCTCAAGTCAGGTCAAAAAGGATATAAACCTAACTTTTCTGGGCTAAAGGCAAATGGGACAAGAAGAGGATGGAATGAAAAACATTTGTTTAGAAACCATGCATGATGCATGAAGAAAAAGTTAAGAGGTAATTTGTTACTGATATTTTTGCCCTGCTTTATTTGAATAAAAACACAGTAGATTTGACATTGACCCAATTTCTGATATTACTACTACTCCTACCATGGTCTTTTCAAAACACAATTACTGGACATTTCTCCAGACTGCTAGCAACATCTGAACTTTTTTGCTACACCGAATACCAAAGGACTCATTCATCACTCTAAAGAGAATAAATAAAAATATATTATTTATTTTAAACCCTTGAGTCAGTTTGTTTTATTCCTGAAGTTCTGATAAAAACATTATCCCACCACATATCCATACTTGTGACCCTCACACATGGCACAATGTCTTTCTTTTGGGAAGTAAACAGTTTGCAGTAAACGGTTTGGGTTTCTTATGATTGTCATTGTAATTTGTCATTATATTCTATTTTCCAACTAAAGTGGAATTTTTTTTTATTATAACTGTCAATATGATTACCAGAAAAAAATTGAAAAAAGATGGCTACCAATTCATTTATGTAAGGTATCCTGGGATATTGGATTTTCTATGGTATTTAAAAATATTTACAAAAAATATAGTATGCTTATATTGTATATTGCCGCTGGACTCAAATAAAGCAACAAACACTTATATATAAAAAAATATATAAATATCTTTATTGTTCGAGTTGTGGCAAATAGATAGAGTGAGGGAGAATCACAGTGGTTAGGATTGCACACACAGGAATTGATGGAGACAAATCTTTGATGAAACTCTAGCCAGCCTCACTGCCAGGCCAAGAATTGGACTGGTTTTATAACATTTGGACACCCAAGAAACTTCACATGGCTACACCGTCTTCCAGTATGTTGCTAATGCAACTTCTTGTAGCCACACCTCTTCTGGCCATATGCCCACGCAACTTTGTTTGGCCATGCCTCTTCCAGAATGCGCTCACACAAGCACATATTTCCTTTTACTCAGAACACCTGTGCACTCTGTTTATTCAAGGCTCAGGACAGCTGTGCATTCTGTTTATTTTAGCCGCCAGATGCATTTCCTGTTTTATACTATCACCCATTCTGATTTCTGCTCACTCTCTGATGCAGTGGAATAAACCAATAACCAACATTTATATCTTTCCCCATTTATTTGTGGAATAGAGATTTCTTGATAGAACTAAAGTTATTTTCTTTTTAAAATATTCACATATGAAAATAAAATGTTTCTTTTTATTATAATGCAATATTTAACCACATTGTATCTTATTTGTAGCTATTTGTTTTGGCAAACACAGAACATTTATATTTTATTAAAACCTTTTTATATTTAGGAATAAGAAAAGTGTCAGTTTCCTCTTGGAATCCTGAACTTACACCATAAAATGATAAATGTCTCCAGCATGTAAGAATAAAATGATAAGTGTCTCCAACATGTAAGAATAAAATAAAAAATGCCTCCAACATGTAAGAATAAAATAATAAATGCATCCAACATGTAAGAATAAAATGATAAATGCCTCCAGCGTGTAAGAATAAAATGATAAATGTCTCCAGCATGTAAGAATAAAATAATAAATGCATCCAACATGTAAGAATAAAATAATAAATGCCTCCAGCATGTAAGAATAAAAAAATAAATGCATCCAACATGTAAGAATAAAATGATAAATGCCTCCAGTGTGTAAGAACTTAAATTAAATTTATTTTAAGATTCTAAAAAAAATGTTGAGTTCTTCAAGAAAGTGATTCAGAAAGAGTTTTTAAAAAATTATCAAAATCTGACCATTGATTAGTTTTTACTAATTTCTTTCTGTGTAAAGAGGGTTTAAAAATTTGATGTGACTATGATTTACTGGGCATATTTAAGAAAACTGTAGAAATTTATCACCTGCTGAGTAAATTTTCTTTTTTTTTTACAAATGTTGTCTAAAATGTTCATAGGCCAACCAAGATATTGTTGTATTACTGCCCCCAGATTAATAAAATCTCACTGCGGTGAAATTTTGAAATTATTACCACTGATGATTTATGGGCGGTACAAGATTTGAAAGACTCAATCTCTTTCTCAGTGAATTTTCATAGTGTAAAAACGTATTGTTTTCCCTCCTGCAAAATGTGAGTAATCAACTACAGACACTTAAAGCTGCTTTTAACTTTTCACATTTCATTTCGTTTTTCATCTTTTCTTTTGTAAAATGCTCTAACAATATCTGTCTATATTTCTGAGATGAGGTATTATGTACACTATTTACATTAGTCAGAATATTGTCCTCATCTTTGTTGCTGTTATAGTGAACACACTTATTCTATAGTTAATAGACTCTCACATCTAAAATAAGTAGAGTAGTAAGAGTAACGGGGGTCGCTCAGTGGTTTGGGCAGTCAGTTGATGCCGGACGACCGTTAGTCGGATACTAAATTATCAGCGACCACAACTAGATTTCTCTGTGTCATTACCTATTATATCAAGTTCCTAACATTTTGTACGTCGAACCTATTTTAGGACCGACTTAGTACAAATACAAGCCTCCACTGTGAAACCACTCCATAACACACTTGGCGACGAGGATGAGATACTCATACGGAGAAAAAAATTTTTAAAAAAATTCACCCACCATAACAGTTGCCATGTTTATCACAATGTTTTAGCTGTTGTATGCTCCGGCCTTCTTCAGGTGTTTGGAATGTTGAACTGAACCCTTTATTTCACCCACTGGGGTAGACTTTTCTATTTCCATGTGCCTTGTCTAATGGATGTCAGTTATTTCCTGTTAATTCCCTTCTGAAAGTTCTCCACTGCCTTAACCAGGTATTGAACTCACTCTCTTTGGGTCCTGTCACTGGATCTAACTAACGCCTTTATCCACTGTGCCATGTGTCCTTGAGGAAATAAAGGGTTCAGTTCGACATTCCAACTGCCTGAAGAAGGCCGGAGTGTACAACAGCTGAAACATTGTGATAAACATGGTGACAAAGATGAGGACAATAGTCCAAATAATGTAAATAGTGCCCTGACAATATATTTTTTATATTTCTTTGTTAAAATTCTATGTATTATTATTCCTTTGGATTTATATGAGTCCACCAAAAATTGTTAGTGGGTCAAATGTACCAGGAACTTATAACTTCTCATCAAAAGAATATATATCCACTACAATATAAATGTAAATAAACACACCAATTGGTATGTTGCACTTCCAAAAACTAAAAGATATTTTCCCATGAATAAGTGGATATAGTCAGGATGAAAGCAATAGTTAACTTAGACATTTAGATGCCATAATGTAAACAAAGCATTTCAACAAAATAACAAAACCAGAAAATCAGAATTAAGGATTCAACGTAAGCTAATCAAATGAAAGATCAAGAGTCTAAAATTGTGTTCAAGTTGAGTCTATCTCTACCGATATAAGCAGAGGAGAATCAGCATTTAAACAGCGATGTAGCAATAGAGGATAAGCAACCACGTCGATGGACCAGGAACAACACATCAGTGAAGCAAAATTCCACTCACTATTCCCAAACAAGGAATTTGATATGAGAATTAATGCTCTGCAGATATATAATTGGATTTATTTATAAGTACAAGCTTTGCTCTCAAAAAACATGCATTAAAAAAAAGACAACCTAGACAATTCTAACATTTTAAAAATAATAAAAATAAAATTTTTATAGATTAGGAGAAGGAGGTTAAACTGGTTTGGCTGTGTAATCAAAAGAGGAGATTGATATTTTGTGCATACAAAGCAATTTTACTGGAAAAATATAGACCACCTCAGAGCAAATCAGAGAGAATAGTGGAATACCACTTCTGATCCTTGAAAGGATTGTTTTAGAAAAGAAGAAATAGCAATGTTGTGTTTGCATGGATCTTTTTGGGATTATGCAGCAAATTAAAAAATATCAGGTGATAGACCACCTGTTGTGGCCTTGTTAGGGCCAGAAATAAAAGCACAAAGAGAGGAATTGAATTAAACAAATATATTAGCAGAAACAATAATACAAACAAGAATGTTACAACAAGAATGTTCAGTCTGACTGTCAGAGCTGACTGCTAGAAACTTCCCTCTCCAAAAGGCAGTACCTGCTCCTATTTATAGCTGGGAGGGTCTATGCATATGTGGGTAAATTACCATAACACCACCTAAACAATAAGAAGATCAAATTGAAGAGAACACTGGATAGAAAATGAAACAGACTTGATCAGAATTTTATCTCTACATACCAATTCTAACCCACTAAGTGTTTTGCTATTTAAATCTCCTGGTGATAAACCAGAAGACCTAAGTAGCTCCATTTTCATCACACAGCCTAAGAATCTAGCAAATGAATGTGAACTCCATTGGACAATCAGCCTAATAAACCATATAGCAAAACCTATTTGAATGAAACAGGTAATAGAACAAGAACAGTGCAGGTTTGTTAAAGACACTGGAACAAGGAATGTAATATTTATGCTCATAATTACATAAAAAAGAGCAATACAAATGCAGAAGGATGTGTATCTGTGTTCTATAGATTATGTAAAAGTCTTTGATAAATTACTACATTTAAATTCAAGAAGCTGAGGTACCAAAAGGGAAAGTTTATCAAAAGAATTACCATGATTATATTTGTAAAAAAGGCAAAGGAAAGCAGCATTAAAGTGGTGAAAAATGACTGAAGCTGAGATGCCAGGTCAGGACTGATAATATTGCATTGTGGCATAATACAAACATCATGATATAATGGGAGAGAGCTATGGAAGAAAAATTTATTCTCCAATTTCTATTTCCCCAATTATGGGGACTATTACATCCATGATATAATAACACTATAATTTCATGGATGGAACAAAATAGCTGAGAGTAAAAAGAATGGCAAACATGTTTTTGTTCACAGAGAGACTTTTATACCAATAAGACAGACACAAAACTGTATATATATGTGTGTGTGTGTGTGTGCATGTGTCCAACACGGAGAACAATATATCATATATATCTACACAGTGAGCAGAATGTAAGGAGAAACCAAATGTAGTGGAACAAAATGGTACATATGTGGTTGAATACATCTATGTACAAATATATAAATATTGTCTTTGAAATTCACTTACAAAACACTCCTTCTGAAACCAAACCAAACTAAACCAAAAAAAAAAATAATCTTTTGTTGGCACTAAATAACCCTTTGAGGTTGATATGCCATAAAATAAAACAAACCAAACCACTTCTTCTAACCCATTACAATCACCAGGGCTGGTGAATACTACTCTTGAGCCACTCGACAATTGGGGGGAGCGCCTGATTAGGGTCCTCAGGTAGTAGTTTGCTTCTTTTTCTACTTACATTTATATATGTTACAAATTAAACTAAGCATAACCAACTATTAAAGGATGACAAATTTTTGTGGATTTTGATGTAATTCTGGTTTCATTTGTTTGTCCAAATCTGTGAATTTGTTTTAATCGTGCTAAGTGTTGAAAATGCACTTTATAAAATTCACTATTTTCTATCCATAATGTTGAATGTGTTGAAATTATTCAACTCTTTAAGAAAAATCTGAAGTTAATGTTAAAAATTGTTGCATAACATTGTTGATTTATTTAAGATAGAATAATCTATTATGACATGTCTCTAATTTGTATTTAGAAAATTGAGATGCAGTAGAGTGTGTGATGGGGCAAAAATTTAGGGTGCTCTGTATCATAGATTCGGTGGGGGAACACAAGACACTTGCACTTTCATATACATACTTATACATATATTATAAATTTTAATTTAAGTTAATTACTGAGAATCACTTTACACAATTATATGGTTTATTTGGACTAGGATGTGTAGTGAACATCTACGATACATCTAGATTTAAAAATTCAAATGCTAAGCACTGGCTCATTGATTTTGTTAGAAATTAAAAAGACTCGAATTTACAAACTTTGCTTAACACATACAAAAGCGAATCCAAAACAAAACCCCTTGATGTGAAATGTTTTTCGGCCAATAGAAAACTAGGAAACATTTAAAAACAAAATTCAAATAATCTTCAATTCTCAGAAACAAATTCTTTTACAAACCTTTTCATGAGCTGACGTGAAGTTTGTTTGTCATTCAATGGAAAGGCCTGAATCATATCTAGGAGTGAATTCCCAAATGACCTTTTCAAGCCCCACAAACAAAATAAAAGATGGGCAAGTTTGCCTGTCACCCGAGAAAAGGAGATGAGCGTATTGACACGTCCCTTGACAAACGTCAAGCGATCGTTATTATAATCTCTACGTTTCTCCCTCACCTCTTTTATACTTGATAAACGAACGGAACATTTTAAGACCGAGCGATTACTTCAAAGACATTCCTACCCTACGATAATGCTCATACATACATACATCCACACATACGTTTCTGCCTACATACACATAAACTCATTCTTGCAAGGACTACTATGAACATTTTGACGACCTTGTATCAACCAAAATACATTGATTTTATTTGTAGAGACCGTAATTGATTTATATGTATATTAATTTGTTGTTTCACTTTACAATTTGATTTTCTTGTTGTATACCCCTCTTATGGTGGGCTATCTAACTAACAAGGCCAAATCAAACTAATCTGTTTCAACACTCATGCACTTCACTATAACTAATAACCCAATATAGATGCTCAGCTTGATAGTTATACCCATAACATTTGACTGTTGTAGCCTCTGACCTTTTTTTTCTGGCCTGTCATATCCAGTAACCTACTTGGAATTTTTAACAGAACCCTTTATTTAATCCATTTGTGTTAGATTGAATAAATAAATTGCTTGAATGATATCAATTAATACTCACCAGTTTCATAGGACAAGACAAGACAAAAGAGAACTGAAGAAGACAAGAGTGTGGCAGACTTCACCACATTAATTTAACTTTAGATTAGGAAACAAGACTGACGTGGAAAAGGATAAGCAAAAGACATCGTTACACATAAAATATGTATTTAACAAGATGTACAATATCAAACAACGATATGAAAGAAAGGTTGAATAAAACAAGAGTTGTCTCTCTTTAACTGTATTTTTAGTATTCCAAAGTTCACTGGAAGAATGTTTATGAGAGTTTCTTATAATGACTGTTCTCAGAAGATTTTGCTGTGTAAGAAAAGATTATGTGAGTGTATAAGGAATGTTCAGCATGTGAGTGGTGTGTGTGAGTGAGAAGTTTGGCGCATGGTTTCCACTGTCATGGATTCATTTGGCAGCTGAATTCTCACTAATTAGCTAAGAAAAATTCTTGCTTATATAAGTGACTATAAGCTCCAGACCACTGTGTGGGAAAAGTTACTCTTTATGTGCAGTTGATCTGATTGGTTGGCATTGATCAATCAGCGAGCGAGTTTTGAGGAGACTCAAAAAAGCTTCTGTGATCCATTTCTCCCAAAAGTGCACAAAATTGACTACATGAAAATAGAGCGATTACAAAATTGTTGCATTGCTGTGATTTGTAAATTGTCTATAATAACGTAGTGGTGATTTATTAACCAATGAATACTTGTCGTTGTATGTGATTTGCATTAGTGTATGCATGTATGTATGTATGTATGTATGTATGTGCAATATAGATCAGCACAAGAGCGTACCACAACTGAAACATTATGAGTACCACTAAGAACCCCATGCTGATTCAAATAATAAAGCATATGTATGGTAATGGTCATTCTTCACTTAAAACATTCTGAGATAAATAATTGTTGTGTATGATACACCTAATTTACATAAGCGGACTACCGACCATATAAATATGGGTTGGTACCGGAAGACGGGAAGATAGTAGAGATTAAGAAATTGAATCCAGAGACTCTGCCCGACTGCGATTTAGTCAACCCATTATACAGGAACAGTCTTCCCAAGAATATACCAAACTAACTGTAAATATTGTGTACCTATTCTTTGTTTCAATACATTTTGTTAACGTACATTTTGTGTTGTATTATTCCATGCTTATTTAAGCTTCAACAATAATATTCATGTATTTTTGTTTTTTTTTGTACAGTTTGTAACAGTTATTAGGGAGATGTAATTAAATATGCTTTAATGTTTAAAAAAAATTTATTCAGTATTATTATTGTTTAGGTAATAAGCATTATAACACAGCACAAATAGCTATATTGTGGAAAAAGGAATTTTTGACAGTATATGCATATTTTTACATATTTATTAAATATTTTTAATTTTATATTTTATTTTTTATCAAAAACAACATTCTTGTATATGTAATTATGCATAATATTATACATTAATTACTAATTTTTTAAATTAATAACTATTTGTGCTCAGTTGTTGACATTAATAGCTATCTGCTGATGTGTTAAAATTTTGGAATAATGCAATAATAAAAATTTATATTTCATCATTCTGATAGATGTCGCAATCTGTTAACTAAATCTATGCAACTATTATAAATAAACTAGCGGCATGGCCCGGCATTGCCCGTGCTTGATTCAAAAATTGTATGACTCATACAGTAATCACTATCACTTGACTTAAAATATTTTTGCCCTTCCTTTATTTTTAAAGGAGTGCCCTTTGCCATGCTGATGTTGCTACATGCCTTACTTCTTGCCTATCTCACACTGCAAATTTTTTCTAAGCTCTATACTAAACATTAAATCTGTTATGAAAAAAAGAGAACTAAACAAAATGAACACAAAACAATCAGAACAAAAAAAAGAACTCGTTACTGGAAAAACCGAATGAAAAAAAAGAATGTTAACAACAAATACTTTTTCACACCCAACCCAGTTTTGTGGAATCAGAATCAACGTTGAGTTTAAGCAAGTGAATGAGCCAATTGGAGTAAAGTGCCATGCAGATTTAAATTTTTCCCACTTGTGACAAATGCAGCTATCGATTTTTTTTTGCATGCTAGCATGCTAGTCAACATTCGTGTCAGTCAGCTGTTGGCTCCCACGCTGGCCAATAGAATCTTCCTGCCTATTCGTGGTAGCCAGCTATTGGTTCTCACTCTGGCTAGTACAAAATGGCCGCAAACTACATGAAAACTGCCATAGAAGCATGAAAAAATCGATTATTTTCACTTTCGATGGGAGTTGGGAAATGCAAGGTTGGTCTTGGCCTTCCTGCTAACTTGGAGCATGTGCATGTAAATTTTGGTGCAAATCCGTCAAAAATTGCGGCTGTGCATTCATTACACACACACACACACACACACACATCCTGCCTTTTATAGATAGAGATAAATAAATAAATGAAATAGAAATTTTATTTTTTTAAGGAAAGCATCTGGATAGTCTCTAGTTAATAGCTATAATTAAAAGCATGAAAAATTCAGAAAAAATGACATTATTAAAAAAATTTAATTAATTCATTAATTTGACCAACTTAGTAAATTGAAATTAAAGATAAAGAAGTAAACTGGAATTTTTCTTGTTTTTGTACGACCATCCTAATTTATTGTAGGAATGTCTTTATTAAAACTTGTTTATTGGAATTACGTTAGCGTTTTTTAATCTTTTATAATTTAAAGTTGAAGAAGTTTTGCTTTAAAAAAATAAAACCCAAACAACTGCTGCCATGACAACAGATATAATTTATCTGCAAGAATAAACTGCCAATCAATGCGGAGTTCGTCAGCGTTTGTTGGTGTTAGCCAATGAAAAAGCGAGAATCTATTTGCTGCAGATGTGTCATCATACTTGTTTCCGTTTCCTTTTCAGTTGCCCTTATGACGTCACTATAGCCAATTGTTACTTCAATTTGGTAGACACAAGAGGAGGAGGTAGTCTAACTATGGACAGGGTGCTAAGTCTTTTGAATAGTAGGGGAGAAAAAACAAACAAACAAGGAAGGCCAACCATCGTGTAGATGAAGGAAGAGTGAAAAGAAATTAAAGAGAGCCTAATAATTCTTTCTCACTAAATGAAAGGATGGGTAGAAATGCAAGTGTCAGATAACTTTAAAAAAGTTACTTTTTAGAGAAAATCCTAGGCTATTTTTCTGTCACTCTGTGACTGTCACTATGCAAAATTGAGAGTGTAGCTAATTAGATTTTTTTACACAAATTTAAGCAAATTAATTTGTTTACGTTAACATTTTAGTTGTCTCTGTTAATTTACTTTTTTAGAATTTGTGTTTTATTTTATTTCGCCAAAGCTTGAATATAACGGGCAGTCTTTATTTTTCTAAATAATCTGCTACACGTAAACACCAAGGGGAATAACTGTTCTTGATCGGAATTTACTAACTGGATAATTAGAATTAATAACGGACGGCGTATTCAAAATTGATATAAAGTTGAGTGATTATTAAAGCAAAACAAAAAAAAATTAACTTTTCTTAAAACAAATCGAGCTGAGAAATCTAACTTTTTAAAGACAGTCGGAGTTGATTTCTTCCTCCTCCCTCTTCTTTTCCTCCTCCCATGTCGTAAATTCTATCTCCTACTCTTTCTCTTAGAGTTATCTGCTCCTACCCTGTCTTGAAATTTTCCTTTACAATCTGCCACGACATCCGCCGTCAGACGAGGGACAATCAATGACGATAATGTACAGTCAGTCACATACATACATCGTACGTAATGTATGGATATAAATAGATTAGTTTGGCGTCATACGTGGGTCTTACGTGCCTATGTGATTTTTTTTGTCTGGTTGAAAAACGCACAGCACAACCGGAAAGACATCCGCCACAACAACCCTTCATTGTTATTTGTATCGTAATTCCTCGTCATATCCATTTTCCCCCACCTCTTGACACAAAACAGATTTTTTTCTATCTCTACACACCCCCATAGTTATTTTTCTGCGGCTCTTGCCGAAGAAGCAGCCTGATTGAACTTTATCCCAGACACACAAATCGGGTTTTACAGGAGGAGGAGAGGATTTTCCCCCTTTTTTTATATCATGGACCTTCCAACAGACAGCACGCCAATCACTTTGGTGGTGAAAGCTCCAAATCAAAGAATTGCTGACATTACAGTTGTTTGTATGCTTGGGTGGACTGTCAAGAATCTTAAGAAACATTTGGCTGACGTCTACCCTAATAAACCCGTGAGTATTTTATTTATTTATTTTTTAGTATCATTAATGCTATTTACTAACCTTAATTTTCGGCCACAAGTAATGGGCCCTCAGCGAGGATCGATCTCTGGTCATTGAGACAAGTGATCGCTCGCTCCACGCTGAGGCGACCGTTTATTTATATTTATCTTTTTCCATTAACTCCACCCATTTTTTTTTAAACTTCGACATTTCTTTTTGTGAATCATTTTAACTTACTAACCTTAATTTTCGGGCACAAGTAAATAGGCATTCAGTGAGGATCGAACTCTGGTCAATCAGAGATCGCTTCACACCGACGTGACCGTTTTTATCTTTTTCCATTTTAACTCCACCCTTTAAACTTCGCAATTTCTTTTTTAGAATCATTTCTATTTACTAACGACAATAAATTATATTTTATTTCGTTTCCGTATTTTTTTTTTTGATCACGTAACAATTAAAAAATAAAAATGTCTGAAATGAATTATTACTTTGTTTTTTTTCGCTTAATGATTTTTTTTAAAAATGGTGTCTGTTATTTTTAGTTTCTAATTAGTCAGTTTAAGTTTTTGAAAACAAAAAATGCTGTCTAATCAACAATTTAAAAAAATTGAATGCACTTTCCACCGACCGATTTTTGTAAAATGAAAATGTCTACAAAACAAATCTTCGAAATAACAAAAACATTCGTTATTTATTTTTCATCCCAAATAAACTTTGTGTCAAATAAACATTTTTAAATCCCACTAAATAGATAATAAACAATTAATTAGACAATTAAAATAATTAAATAATTAAGCAATTTAAAATAATTAAATAAATATTTTTAATCCCACTTTTTAAGTGGGATTAAAAATATTTATTTAACAAAATAAATTCGAACGAAAAACAATTTTTATTTTACCTACTTTTTTTTAAAAAATTTACGTATCTTTCCTTTTTTTTTTTTTATACATAATTAATTTCCGTAAAGATTTAAATGTTTCATTTCTTTAAAACTCTCTTATTTTTTGCCATCGTTGAAGAAAACCACCATTTTTACTACATGACTACGTGTGGGTATTTTTTTTTATTTGTTTTTGTTCAATAAAAACACTTCTTAATCGTAGGTTAAGAAGAAGCCTAAATTTTTCTGGATACAGCAAAAAATACACGAAAGTGTATTTAAATAGGATTTAAGTTAAAAATAAAAAGTAGGTAATTTGTTAAACGACTAAAAGTTTATATTTCATTCAATAATGAAGAACAGTCATTGACATTTAAAAGCTCCTTTAACCTAAAACTTGGTACAATTCAATGAAACAAAAAAAGTAAAACTCACTAACAATGGTTTGAGACTTGTTAGTTGTTAACCATCGCTTTTTAGTTAAATTAAGAATTTAATCCAGTTTCTTATCACTTTTTTCTTCTTTTTTTTTAAAATTATTTTTTATTCAGACTTTTTATGGTGGCTTTCGTTTTGTTAAATTCTTTTTCAGAATTGTTTTTTATTTATTTTATATCGTTTTTTTTTTTTTTTGTCGATGCAAAAAAATGTTTATAATTGTTGATATGTCAAAACAAAAATGCTAAAAACGTCGTTGATTTGTCGATTTTTCTGCGTAGTTGAAAAACAAAACAAATTTTTTGTTTATTTAACTGATTATTATTATTATTTCATTTTTAACAACCGCAGAAAAATTGGGCGAGACACTTTTTTTTATTTTCGTCTAAAATCACATCAAAGCATAAACTTATTTTTTATTTTTTTTGTATCAGGCAATGAAATTTCAAACAAATCAACTTGCTGGGAAAATAAACTACTTTTCTTTTTTTTTAAATATTAATAATATTCATTGTTTTCTTTTCTTGAAGAGAAAAAGAAGGCGATGATTGTTTTTAATCGCCTGTTTCTCGCTTATTAAAGTAAAATGGTTAAAAAAGTAGAGCCATTTCACTCGGCATTCATTTTTTTACTCGTCGTCTCTTTAAAAAAAAAAAAAAACTCTCCCGATGCCAAAAAAATAAACTTGATGAATCGAAAAAAAAAAAATAGAAATTGTCTTTATTTTATTTTATTTTTTTTTTAACATATATTTTGTTTTTTACTTATATATTTTTTTACCCACACCCACGGCCACATATCTGGGTAAGTTGGTTCTTTATATTTTCTGCCGTCTCTTGACAAATTACTTTCTTTTTTAACGTTGAACCCACAATAGATTTTTTTAAATTTAAAAAAAATACAACAAAAAAACTAATAAACATTTAAACAGTAACACATACTCTTCCTAAACGGTGGGAAAGCAAAAATGTGGAAAAGAAAATAATAATAATAATAAAAAAAAAAAACATAAATTTTAATTCAGATAAAAAATGATTAGTTTATTTTTATTTTTTTCATTACTAAATAAAATAGCCTTTTCCTTCCTTGGACTAACGTTTTCCTCTGATAAGTGAAAAGAAAAAGTATATTGAATCAATTGCTAAGTCTGCAGCTAGATAAGTTGTTTCTCTGTGTCGAACTAAAGAGACAATTTTTCTCGACAGAATCTATATGTTTGTAAGTCTACTATTCATCCATGCTTTAAATATTGCTGCCATATCTGCTCTGGTGCTCCTATTCTTGATAAAATCTAAAGAAGAATCTTCAATGTTATTAGTGCTTGACATGGCATCTCGGTTTCAGTCATTCACCCACTGTGCTGTGACATAGCTTCCCTGTGATTTTGCTATAAATACTTTCATGGTAATTGTACTGATGAACTTTTTTGTTTAGTTATAGCAAGACAAATTGTACATATTGGTACTAGTTAGGACTTCATAGAGACTATGAGGTATTGTGGTGGCTGTAAAGAATGGTAAGTAAGAATGTGTTGTTTTAGTGTAAGGAATACTGTGGTATGTTTGGGTCAGTAATTGTGACTAGCTAAATTTAATTAATTAAAAGACGAAGACTGGTTATTTCAAAAATGGGTTTAGAAATACATTTCGCTAGATCAGAATTTCAGAAATAAATCTTAATAAATTCTAAAAGATTTCAAATGACATATAATTTGATATAAACTAAGATTATTTAAAAGTCTCACTTTTTTAAATATCAATTAGTTTAATAATGATGGAAAAGGAAACTGCTGCAACAAAGAAAAAAAAATGAAATGTGTCTTGATCAGGCGAATATTTGCAGAAATACCAAACACAGTTCAGAAGCAGTTTAGTCAATTATCTTTGAATCTCTAAGGAATTGAAAATGAATGATAAATCAGTTTGGGTGACATTTTCCTAAGTGAAGTGTTTTTTTTTTTTTATAGTCGTTTCATCCCAAGTAAAACAATAAAACCACTAAAGTACAAGCGGTTACTGAGTGTTAGAAAATAAATATTACTTTCCTCTTTGGTGCCTAGACTTTATGAATTTAAGCGCAGTACTAGATTGGCAACTAGGTCTCAAAATTTTACAGTTGCAATGGTTAGATGTAACCATAAGTTCTATGCTAATAGTTTCTTCTATCACACTTCTCACTTGTTGAACTTACTTCCAGCTTTTTGCTTCCCTGTCAACTTTGATCTTGAAAAGTTATGAAATAAAACCATAGATTTACACACACAAATATGAACATAGTTTATTTCAATGGTTCTATTCAACTATTCATTTATTCAAATATTAACGCTGTACCATTACTAATTCTGTGCGTGCTCATACACACACATATGTATGTTGTGATAATATTTTGCGACACACTTAAGAGGATCGTGCAATACACTAGTGTGTCATGGCACTGTGGTTGAGAATCAATGGTTGTCGTGGAATTATTTCTCTTTGAAAAAAAAAATGTTACTTTTGTACTGATTTCTTCACAAACTGAAACTTTTCATTTTTCATATAACCTGATAATATTAATAGTTTATACTACAGATGAAACAAAAACAAATTTAAATTCTGTCTACAACTCAAAATTGTTTATCTAGGATTTTTTTTTATGATTTAAATATTTGTTTTGCCTTTTCTGACTAGTTCACTACAATTAAACAAATATTTACTTAAGAGAAGGTTTAGAACAACAATTATCATAAAAGAAATGAAAACTTTCTTAATGGTCTTTGTAAAGGACGTTTTCCTAATGATAGGTCTGCAGCTAGGAAAGTTGATTCACTATGTGGTGCTAGACAATTTTTTTTTTTTTTTTTTGTCAGAATCTTTCATTCCTCCTTGTTTTGAATATTGCTGCTCAGTTTATGTATATAGAGATTCTTGATAAAATCCAAAAATCTGCAATATTATTGCTCCTGACCTGGCATCTCAGCTTCAGTCACATTCCCATCACCATACTGTAGCTTTTCTGTGCCTTTTCTATAAATACTTTCATGGTAATTGTTA
This sequence comes from Acanthosepion pharaonis, assembly GCA_903632075.3. Taxonomy (NCBI): domain Eukaryota; kingdom Metazoa; phylum Mollusca; class Cephalopoda; order Sepiida; family Sepiidae; genus Acanthosepion; species Acanthosepion pharaonis. The sequence continues at coordinate 116,437 of CAHIKZ030002367.1, forward strand.
TGATGACCTTCCTTCTATGGTACCAAGACTTTATGAATTATGCAGTACTGGATTTGTGGCAAGGTCTCGTTGAAGTGGCGAGATGTAACCGGAAGTTCTATGCTAACAGTTTCTTCTCTCGTTTGTGAAACTCTCTTCTGTCTTCTTTTCCAGTCACCTTTGATCTTGAAAAATTTAAATGCAATGTTAATCATTATCTTGTGTCTTCTTATTTCTTGTTCTTTTATTGTTCTCTCTCCATAATAGTGGCTTTATTGCCTTGCTTGTAGTGAAATGATTAAAAAAAACAAAGATTCTGCTAACAGTCATTCATGATAAGCCAGTGAAATCACCAAAAAGTGGGCCATTAATAACCAAATGAATGACTATTCTAAGAAATTCTTTTTCTTTCATAAAATAATTTTATAAATCTTTGCATTTTCATTCAAGACTTTCTCTCAATTGAAGAGGAGGAATAGTAATTACAATGTTTCTATTGACAGAATGGCTCCTCATTTCTTTCTCTGTTAACTCAAGGATAATGTAATAATAGGATTCTGTTATTCTGGGTTCAGTGAAATATGTAAGCCAAGTATTAAACCAGATTAAACAAAAGTCTATAAAATGTTCTGTGTCTACATGCAGTCTTACTCATTCACTAATGTTGAAACTTTTAATTTACATGAATTTTACGTTACTTTTCACTCCCTTTACTGATAGCTTCCAATCTGTAACCCCCATATATAATTACTTGTTTTGTTTCAATGTGACATTATATAGGCTTATTGTAATTCATTATGAATGGGAAGTAGATCTATATAATGATTTTATATACACACAATCACTCACACATGAACTGTCTTTCTCTCTCTCCCACTCTCTCTTTTCTAATTGTTGTTTAAAATCTGTTAGTTTCTTCATCCTTGAAACTTGAAATGAACTTACATCTTGCCAGTATCAAAAGTTTGAACATGCTGTTGAAGATCAATGGAGGGAAAAAGCACTGTCAGATTTAGTGTAAGCTGATTAAAATTGGGTTACATTAGCATTTAACAGACTAAAGATGTTAATGTAGGGAACTAATATCAACCTGCTGTTACAAGGGATATACTTTTGGGGTAATTAAGTTAGCAGTGAAATTAGCTATATTAAATAAGCTATAAATAGTTTATTAACTGTTAAATTATGAATATCTCTAAATTGTGAAGGGTGCCAAATCTATATTTCAACAAGACACTGGAGAAAGAAAAAAACAAAATTGAGAAGATTTGGTGTTGGGGAGAGTCAACATTGGATCAGTTCTATGAATTCTTAATGTTTTCTAAGCTTAACTCATAACATATATAACTATCTTGACCATGAAGCTTGCTACAACCACCTTTCTATTTAAATGTTGTATGTTTTAAGTTTCTGTACCTTTTCTATTTGTTGACCTTTCAAGAATGTTACTTTTTCTCTTCAGTTGATATGTATATTTTGAATGTATCAAAAATTAATATCTATATTTTACATTTGATTGCTGAAAAATTCAAAGTTAAACATATTTAATTTGATTTTTGTTTATATAAAAGAAAAGTGTCTGTTATCACTCAATAGTAACTGGTGCTTGCTAATTATTTCTTACTTGAACATTGAGACTTTTGTTGTAGTTGATTTTCATATTAGTGAGGGAATTCTAAAATTTACAAAATCATAGAAATTCTTTTCTTAAGTAATTTAGGAAATTTGAAAGTAATTAAGTAGAATTTGCTGGTGCTTAATTCAATCAGTTTATAGTTAATCCTTTGAAACAATGTTGACCTTCATAATCTATTTTTGTAGGTTTCATTTTTTTTTTATGTATTGAGCTAAGAATTTTTGCAACAATCATTTATTATCTAATATCTGACTTGGATTTGAAATGAAATTTTCAAAATGAAAGTTTTCCTAGTTGTGAAATTTGGGTTGTAAATCTTGTAATTGCTCAGGCAGTGAATTAAAAGCATTAGGAGATTGTATTGTAATTTGACAATGAAAGTCTACCTTGGTATTGAGTGCATGTAGTTTAGATATTGGTGAACTGTTCATAGAAGAAAGTATGAAAGAACTTCTAAAGACTGACTGAAACATATGTGAGAAAAGTTGAAGAATTTATCAGCTAAAAAAAAAAGTAAATAAACAAAGATGACTACAATAGTAACAAAGAAAACACTTAATCTCAAGGACTTGAGAAAATAACAATATGGTGCACAAATTCTGATGAATATGTTTTTTCTTTTTTTACAGACTGTTCTTGTAGAATTTGCTTTTTTTATTAGTTAAATTAAAGAGCTGAGTAATAATTGTATCCTGAAAAAGAATGTCATGTGAAAATGTGCACATGTCAAAAAAAAAAAAAAAGATTTGAAATAAATGGATTTTTTTTTATTTATTTTTTTTTTTTGATGTCTAAAAGATTATGCTCACAATAGTTTTTGTCTGTCTTAAGGTCTCTTCCTATTTTCTGACTGTATTAGATGTTTCACTCATCCACATTATTTCTACAGTCTAATAAAACAAGTTTGAATTTCTCCTTTTCTTAGTTTGGTCATCTGCAATGATAAATTTTATTATGAATAATAATGAGATAATCTATAAGTTTTAAGAGCAGCACAAAAAACAACTCTTCATTGATCAAATATCTGAACTTAAATTTTAATCACTTTATGCTTCTCTGGTTAAAGTTAATATCTATCAAAGACTGGCTTCCAAAATGTTAGTGTAATATTGAGTCATGTCAGAAACTAATTCATTTTCTATTTTTTTTTCTGCCATTTGCTTCAATGGCCAAAGAGTGTATAAGTCCATTGTTGTGGTAAAAAGCTCAGATAATGAAATAAAACTTGTAATAAAATAATAGTGAAAAGGTTTCAAGTTTCAGAAAATGTTTTATGAAGTCATTACATTTTCTTATATTGTAGATGAAATCTTAATACTGTAAATAATAAATTTTCATTTTCAATATAGAAATAGCTTTAATATAATCTATTGTATTGCTATAATATATAGATTTTTTTTTTTCCCTTTTGTTGCTATGGTTGACATTGTCAGTCATTATAAATATCCTTTGTCCAGTTAGGGGATATTGTAGATTTGCAAATTGTATACAGACTTTTACATAACACAAATTCAACTGCTCTTACTGTCTTTTTATTTTTTTTTTTGTTTGATATTTTTGGATTTATCTTCATCTCTTTTTAAAAAAAGAATGCATAAAATGAAGAGGCACTGCTTAGGTTTTTTGTAGAACTCTTTATCCCAACTTACAAATGTTATAAATTATTGTAGGTACCTTCAAAGATTTAAAAAAAATGTCTTAAACTTAATAAAAATAGTGTTTTATTGTCAAAATTTTTGTTATTATTAGAAGGAAAGACTAAAGGATTTTTTCATTATTATATTTTTTAATCCTTTTTAGAACATTCAAAATTCTGGTTAAAATAATTTTTTCTTGCATCAGTGGATGGCTATAAATTAGCATGGGAAATTTTTTTTTGTCATGAAAAACATTGATTTGGAAATTCTTGCAAAAATCAAATAGTTGCTTTTTAATGAAATGTTCAGGACTTATTCACAAATGAATTAAATTATTTTAGAAAATTTTGGTAAAAAATATTCTTTTACGTCTGTTACCCCAAACTTATTTAATTTTGTGAAATTGAGAAAATCATTTTTGTAGAGCCTAATGTTTATATTAGTTATAAGCACAAGTCCTTAGAGAATTTAAATTATCAGTTTTTTTTCTTTATCAAACAAGACCTCCAGTTACAGCAAATCTGCTCTGAATCATAAAATAAAAAATGCAATAAAACTAAGTCATTATTTAATTGGAAAAGTTCTTAATTACTTCTATGAATAAGATATATTGTGGACACCAGTGCTGTGGCGTCTGAGTCGGAGGCAATTAAACGGTTACTGGAGTCGGAGATGGTAAAACTATATTGACTCTGACTTCAGTTGAATTTATGCTTTGTTATTACATTATAGCATTTTTATTGTTATTTCTTCTATGTCCTCTCAAAAATTTTATCTCTAATTCTGTTTAAAAAAATATTGAATAGGTATCATATAAAAGCCACAGTATCTTTATTCTTTGATATAAACCAGTTATAATGATATAGCCTTACTAAAGTTAGGAGCATATGCATAGGCTTTGAGATTTGTAGGCCATAATCACTTAATTACATAAAGAGAAGTCAGAGGTCCCAAAATAGTCAAAGGTTTAGTGTTCCAACTCCACAGCCCTGGTGGACACTATTGTCTTAAAAGTTTTTTTGATGAATAATGAAATTTTACAGGAATTGTTTTCATTTCTTTAAAAATTTTAACTAGAATATTTTATAAAGTTTTTGATCCTATAAAATTTGTATTAATTTGTACTGGTTAGGTTGATATTGTTATTAGAAAAGCTTACTACAATTCAGTGTCCCTCACTCCAGTATTTTAAAAAGAATTTTGAGGTTTTTTTTTTTTTTTTTTTTTGTGTGTGTCCATTTTTGTAAATATGGACATCCATACATGATATCGGAAAATAAGAGCAATAACTATAGTAAATTTAAAGCCAAAGTACCTAAAATTCAATAAAACATTAGATTACTTAGAATATTTTCCTAAATTTTTAAGATTACTGCATAGTTAAAAAAAGATTATATAAAAAAAAAAAGTTGCTCATGTTATGTTCATCAAGTAATTTTTATAGATATGTCCCCTGTCAAAAAATTACTTACACAATGAACATTTAGTTAACATAAATTTTCATTTTTGACAAGGCACTTTCTCCCGAAATATAAACTCTATAAGCATTACAAGAGCAGTTTATTAAAATTTGAAATCTTGTTTTAGATTAAAACCATAAAAACTTTATTTTTATTTCCTTCTAATCTAATGAACTGTTAATTTTAATTTACCCAAATGTTTTTCTGGGAAATAAATGTATATTCACTGCTCAAAAAATAATACAGTTATAATTAAAAACCAAAACTGAACCAATATGATCTGAGAGCAATACAATTTACAAAGTGATTATTTTGTACTTTGTGTCTAACTTTAAAGTGACAATTTACAAGCTCATCTGGCAGACAAATGTTGTATTTGGTTTGTTGTGTGCTGACCGACTGTTGTGACCTTGTGCTACATGAACAGGATATTTACTTAGGAAATATCAATAATTCCTTTCTAATCATTTAAAACGGCAACTCCTAAAATTATTTAATAAACTCTGATCAAAGAAATTGGCTGTGTCTTGTCTAAGTTTTCATTAATTTTTTATGACAATTATTGTTGTGATGAATCAAAAGTAATTCACAATAGTTTATTTTTGAATACATTTTTAACTGAATCTTGAATGTATGTGTAACTGATTTACTTTGAATTGCTGGCCTTTTTATTGACATACCAAAATGACAAATAATTGTTATACAGAAAACAACTTTAGTTATTTTGATGATTGTTTGGTTTGTTGTTGTTGTTCAGAATTGTTTTATTTTCTTTCTCTCTTTCTTTCTTTCTTTTTTTTTTTTTTTTTTTTTTTTTGCACACACATCGCAAAAGATCATTTGCTTTATTGGAATCTTATTCTAGAATTAAAATTTGCAAACGTGCAAAGAATTCTTAAACTTCATAGTGAAATGCTAATTTACCTTAAAGATAAATGTTTTTATTTTTAAAAGAAAAGATTATTTAATTATAAAAATATAGGTTACACAATTTGTTAATGTTTTTAAACAAAAGTCCTCTCATCATAAAAGACTTAGAAACCAGATATTCATGTGACTGTCTTTTTGAATTGTAGATTTTTTTTTATTTTGAGCACTTGTTACATAAATAAACTTCTGACCAGAGAATGTTGCCTGACAATTGTGTCTGATTATTCTATTATTGTCAGCAGCTGTTCTTCTTTAAAAGGTTATTGTCTTTTGCTTATAATTTCTAACTTGGACTGTAGTTGACATTAAATTGTAAAAAACTTGTTTTCACTGATTTGCTTAATTACGCAGCTTGAAAAGTTATTTACCAAAATAAATTTAATACTGTTAGTATTGATAGAGCATTGGAGTGGCGGCCACAGAATCTTGCTCTTATATATGTAGGTCATTTGATAACACATTTATGCAAAACTGATTTAGCTAGGTTGGGTGTTTTGTTCTGTAGACAATCCTGTAATGCTGTGAATATTTGTTACACCTAATAATGATTATCATGAACTTGAGTCCTGCATTTTATCAGTGGCTTTTTTTTTTCTTTTCTTTTCTGCTTTTAACTAAACTTTTTGTCTACTGAAATCGTTTTTTGTGGGTTTTTTAGGCCACTTGTGTGTGTGTTTGCTTTTTTGTAAACTTTGACTTTTTAAAAATATTTCAGAGTAATTAATTTCAAAGTAATGGCACCAATTTTTCTTTCTTTATTAGTAGAATAAAGTATTTGATATGTTTTTATTTTGTGCAATTTCAGAGTGAACAGCACCAAAAGTTAATATATTCTGGAAAGCTTTTAATGGATCATCTTCAATTGAAAGATGTCTTTCATCAAGTAAGTACTTCCTTACATTTTTTTTTTTGTTTCTTTGAAATATTTCAGAATTAAACAACACTTAGAAAAATCAAATATTGTGTGGATTGTCAACCTGATAAATTATTGAAAATAGATTGGTAACGTGATCTTTTTCAATCTCTTAAAAGAGGCTCGGTGTTCAATTCTGCTATCAACCAATGCAAAATGAATCCATTTATATACATTCCTTCCTTTTTTTTTTTTTTTTTTTTTTTTTTGTTTGATGAGCAGACAAGATTAGTTGGTCATGGTCCATCAGGATCATAAAGCAATTCTATATTTAAAGTAGCAACAATTAAAAATAGATTTAAATGAAATTTTGTCTTATTTTCATCTACTGTTTAAATAATACCTACCTAACTAAACAATTGTCATTAGAGCATAAGTAAGATTTCCTTTTTCAGCTGGTCTTCAGGTAATGGTATTAATATTTTGTACTGTTTATTTATTACAAAGTTTTATTGAACTAACAACAGTTCTTTCTGTTTTGTATCATCTAAAGTCTAAAGAGCAAATGATACTTGAGGTAGCCATACAATATTAGTCACATGCCCGCACACAGGTCATCACATTCTTCCCTTCTTTGAAGAAATCGTTTCCAATAACAAGGGGGGTTTTTTTATGACCTTACTGCACAGGTTGTTCCAAAGGCTCTGGTTAAAAAGATACTTAAGTGGAAGTTTCAGCAATTGGTCAGAGATCTGCAGAACTACCAGAAAATTCCCGTATGGCAGACAACGCCTCACCACATTGCCATTTTTGACAGGTTATATTTCAATCTCCAATTGGATCTAATGTTTCCAAATAAGTGATCCAGGAGACATATCAAACTTACACCAATATCTGTATGAAGGTCTGCTAGTTTCTCACAATGACATGTTATCAGTCAGCATTAAATCATATCTGTAGATTGACATATGTAACAGAAAATATATCTGATAATATTGTATGTTTCCTTGTAGCAAATCACTTTAACAAGTGAATCATATGTAGCAAATGTGCAAACAGTCATCCAGCATGACCTGTTCAGAAACATAACCAATTGAGTAAAGGCACTGATACTGGTACAAGGTTTCTAAATTCATCGTATTTGTTGCAGTACAGTACAGAAATTTGATTGAATTTAGCATGTCGGGCAATTTTATCGCACACACACACACACACACACACGCACACACACACACAGATTCCTGGATGCCAAAACATGAATGTATTCCTTAATTAAGTATCATGTTGTTCCTTCCCTTAAATGTTATAAGATGTCATTTTGCTGCTGACAACACAATAAAATAGTCGGCCAAATCGTGGGGGTAGAGGAGTGAGAGCTCCTGAATGCATACTGTGAATATCTGATATAGACATTGGATAACAATGGTTTATGTTTGGATACAAAAATACAAATGGAAAACTACAGTACTCATCTACTATTGTCAACATGAAGCATTTTCTGGAGGTAGAAACAAGATGACTTCAGATGTTCTATTTACACTGTCTGTGTAATTTTAAATAAAACTTCAGTGTGTAGAACTGAGGCTTTAGTTGGGCACATACATGCCATTCTCCTCACTTCACCAGAATAAGGAAAAGATTTTTCACCTTAATGAAACCAACACATTTAGTTATACTAGGACAGAAGAAATAAGTATTGGATTCGGAAAAACTGAAGTCCTGAAATTTTTGTTAAAATCAGGCACTTATTTGATTTTTGCAAGAATTTCCAAAACAATGTTTTACTTACTACAAAAAATGCTAAATTTCCCATATTAATCTTTGGCCCAGCCACTCAGAAAAACAAGATTTTTAATCCAAATATTGAATGTGCTAGAAAGGATTAAAAAATTTTATAAAAAAATACTTTGGTCTTTCCTCTTAATAATAGCATAAACATTTTGACAATAAAATTTTATTTTTATCAAATTTGGACCTTCTTTCATCATGGTATGTTATTTTTAGAAAGTTTTTGAAGGTACCTAATTTACTTTGCAAACACACACACACATTCTTCAGATCACAAATTTCATGTAAGTTTTTTTTGTATTTGATCAAATGATATTGAAAAGCATTAAAGTTCATTTTGAATTGATTAATAAATAGAATTTGTTTATTTTTTAAAAATATTTTCATTGTTCATAGATCAATTATATTGTTGACATTAAAAAATTTAAAGCACTGTAATTAATTTTTGCAGAAGTAAAGTGGCACATAGAGAAATATTATCTGAAAAATTGTTAAGTGAAAAATTTCTCAACTGTTAAAAAAAAAAAAAAATAATATAGCATTTCTTTAAAAATGAGAAATCTTATTGGACATTTATCCCTAACTGTAAGCAGACAATGACTGATTATAAATGGTGAGACATACAATAATAATGTAACCCAGCTAAAACAGTGTAAAAAGGCAGTTAACCTTTGTAAGCAATGAGTTTTTTTTTTTGTGGATATCAGCTTGCAGTATTTTTCATTGTGTACCTAGTTTGGCTGGATTTTGCAATTAATTTTGATTATTCCCAAATTTATTTCCAAGTTATAAAAATTATCATACAAAAAATATGTTCCAAAAAAATCGCTGAAAACAATCACAATAATGAAAACTTGGGAATCCAAAATTTCAAGATTACGAGTTGGGATCCAGTGTGGAATGTTTTTAATTTGCTCACGGAGTCAGTCTGATTCCAAAATGGTGTATGTTGAGCTACAACCTCTCAGAGTAAAGTTGAATACAGAGGCAATTTTATTTTGAAACACTGTAATTTGAAAACAGTAATTTTTTTTTCATTTAAACATGAGCTAGTTAGTTAGTTGTGTCCCTTCAATTGTTTTTATCAGTAAAAGCCAAGGTGATACAATATTGTTTTAAGGTATGCTATATTTATGGGTTAAAGTGGTCAACAATTGTATTTAGCATAAAACACTGTTGCCTCTGGTGTTGACTTCAATGTCCACTTTATATACATGCATATACATACACACACACACACACACACACACACACACACACACACACGTGTGTGTGTGTATATATATATATATATATAATTCTGAATAGATTTAAGATATTTCTACTTTCAAACTCTCTTATTGGTTCATTTTAGTTCAGCATGTAAAACAAAAATGTCAAACTGTGTATCTTTTTTAAGTAGTCAGATATTGAACAATTTTTTTAGATCACTTTATAGGTACCTCCACGAGATTGCTAAAAAAAGAGCATAGCATGATGAAAAAGACACCAAACTTGATGAAAACAAAATTTTATTGTCTAAATGTTTGTTATTATTAAGAGGAAAAGTCAAAGTATTTTTGGGGTATTTTTTTCCATTTTTAATCGTTCCTAGCACGTCCGAAATTTTCGTTAAAAATCTTTTTTTTTTTTTGAGTCAGCAAAAATTGACCTTTTTTTTCCATTTTTAAAAAAAACTGGAAATCTGACTTTGAAATTTTTTTAAATATCAATTATCATTTTTTCAAAACTTATTTTAAGAAAATCAGAAATTATAATGTTTATTTAAAATATTTTGAACCAAACTTAACTTTAGCTTTTGTGAAAAAAAGATGTAATTTGAAAATAAAACAAAGCAGGTCATAAACTTTTTCGCGTCTCTTGACATGTGATGAATGATATATTTACGAATTCCATGAGGCTAATTTGTTCTATGGAAGGAGAAAAGTGAAATAATTTACATTTACGTGAACAAATTATTTACCTCGTTATTTTTTTAACAAAAACTTTCAGCGGTCTAATTTTTTTTTTTTTTTTTTTTGTACTTAGCTTTCACCTTTACGTTTATGATGCTTTATGGGAAATATATTCTAAAGAAATTAAAATAAAACTGTTAAGAGTGACATTAAATTTCATATTTCTTAAGAAAGGTATCTAATTAATTTATAGGTACCTTTCTTATGAAATTTTATCAGAATTGTACATAAAATACTATAATTTTATGTACATTTATTATATTTTACTGTTATTTGTATTTGCATTCATTTTATTATTAATTTTGATATTTCATTTATGGAAAAATGTAGTAACTGAGATTAATATAAAAATAAGATCATATAAATTTCATAAGATGATACTGATACTTGTAGGTACCCTTCTCAGTTGAAATTGAAAATCAAATTAACTTCTCCACACGTGTTTTCAAAAAAGTAAAGGCCTTAACAGCGGAGAACAATGCTTAACTCAAATAACGCAACTTAATTATATTCTGGTTGGTCTTCCATACTTTATAATTACAGCTCGTTATAAGCACAAAATTACATTTCTTAATTACTGTGGATCTTCTGATTAGTCAAAATGATACAATTTACAACGCGCTAAAAAAAAGATCTATCTCATAAGGACACTTATGAAAGCCGATGCAGCTTTTTAACTAATTTTATAATATTTTAACAACTTAAATGTAAAATCTATTATAATTAATGAAATAACAAATAATTGTATTAAAAATTCATTTTCATCGAAAAAAATTTTTTTGCTTTCAGAAAATATTGTCCATATTCATAAAAACAACTAAAAAGCAAATAAAAGCATTTGAAATTAAATAATATCTTTGTTTTATTGAGTTTTGTATGTTACAATTCAGAGCTGATTTTCAGGTACTGCGGATCCAATTAAAAACAAAAAAAAAACATGATTTGCATTCCTCAAAGCCCTGTGCTTTTAATTATTGTAATCACTAAAACCGAAGCGATTGAATTTCTAGCGTTTTCATAAAATTAGTTATGGGGGGGTTAATAAATATTTAAAAAAAATATTTCTACCATGACTTTTAAAAAAAAAAACATATTTATAATAATTTCGATCATCTGTGAATAGTTCCTGAAAGTTTCATTAACATCCGATAATTATTTCTATTTTTTTTTTTTTTCAAATTAATGTGTGTCATACCAAAAAAAACGTGCTAAAAATTGTCTATGTTATTTACTAGTTCCGCTGATACAAATAGAAACAAGGTTTTTTTAATCAAAATTTAGAATGTTCTCAAAAGAAGGAAAATTTTTTAAAAATAATTAAAAAAAAACAAACTTTGGTCTTTCCTCTTAATAATAACATAAGCATTTAGGCAATAAAATTTTGTTTTCGGCAAGGTTGGCGTCTTTTTCATCAAGCTATGCTCTTTTTTTTAGCGATTTCGTGGAGGTACCTACTTTAATACCTTTTCTCTAGAATATCAATTTAAACACCATCCCTCCCACAAACTTTGCAATTTAACATCTTCTCCTTAAAGCAGTCTTAGAACTAGAAATGCATTATTTTTTGACAAAAGTTGAAAGATATTGTTCAATCATAGAAATGCATGAAAAATTAAATGCATTATTTCCAAACTTGTTTGGTTGACATTTCCAAGCCTATGCATCGGGACTTGTGTATTGATTATTCATGTTATGTCAATTAGCAACTAGTCTTCCAAAAGCGAAGAAAGAATGATAGTTTGGAATATGTTATTAGCCATGCTTGTTTTCGGTAATTAAACAGCCTCGTCTAGTAAATTAGTTAGGGAGAAGGATGTTAAAGTGATCCCTAATTTAATTTTTTTTAATTCCATCTTTTTAGTCTACATAACAAAAGAAAAAACAAACTCCTACTGTGTTGACTTTGGAAACTTTAATTTTGTGATATTGTAATAAAAGGGTTGACTTATATTAAAATTTAAATATTCAGAAAATAATATTTGCTTAATTTTAATGATTTGGAATAAATCATTAAAGCTTTACAATTAGTCCAGTTTTTATTATTATTTAGAAGAGAAAAAAAGAAAGAAAAGAAAACAGTAGTGATATAAAAAGTCAGAGATGAAATTGTGTTTATTCCAATACTTTCCAAAAACAGATTTTGTTTTTTGAAACTAATTGGACCTATCAGTTAGTCTGACAAAATCATTTTTATATTTTAAAAACATATCTACTTTTTATATAAATATAAAACTAGGGAAATTAATTTCATAACATTGATATTCTTTTGTAAATTTATTTAAGTCATTTTTTCCCCTCCAGTATGATCAAGGCAGTCAGCACACTGTTCATCTTGTGTGTTCCCAAATTGTAGACTGTCCAGCCAGATCTACACATCAAACAGCTGATTCAAGAAACTTTGTAAGTAATTTTTAAATTTTCTCAAGATTTGTATTGAGATTTTGTAATAAGTAGGTAGGTCCATTTTTTTTTTTTTTTTTTTTTTTTTTTTAAAGGATATTCTATTAATAGGAAAATCTTCTTTTCATGTAAGAAGCAACAAAAGAGTACTTTTCCTGTCATTATTATAAATGGAAAAGATGATTAGCTCTGCTAGACTTATTGAAGATGGCAGAAACCTATCAAAGTTCTGGTTGAAAAGTGAACATTTTCTAGTTAGTAAAAATATAAAGTTTGAATATTTCTGAAGTGTCTAGCAGATGTAAATGCATATTGAACAACATTGATCTGAAAATATTATTTTAATCTAACCCTACTTTTATTCAATCTTTTATTGTTGTCTTATAAAGTTTAATACTGTTATTGATATTTCATCTTGATCTGAAATATGAATCAAATAAAAACACTTTTTATCTGAATATTACTGTTGGACTTTGCAAACAATATTTTTGTTTTCTTAAAAAAAAAAAAAAGAACTAAATTAGATAACTTAATTCATATTTGCTAAACCTATTGTGAAATTTATTAAAAGTTTATAACTTTTGACCAATTCAATACTATCCTTATTTCTGTACTTCTGTCTGTAAGTTAAATTCTGTCCAAATATTTTTCAAAATATTTATTTTAATTTACTGAAAATGACAAATTTAAGATAAAGGGTAAATTAAACATTGTACTGAGGATTTAGTCAAATTTTTCTAGCAATATGCAGCCAAATTTGGTAAATTTTTTAAAGAATCAGTTTTTTGCTTAAATAATTTAAAATTCAGGAAAACTCTGGGAACAATTTTTTATATGATACTGTAGAGTCACTTTGTTACAAGATATGCTATGATCACTGGATTTTGGAGTTTTAAAGTACATTGGGATGCCAAAATTTTAATTACTAAAATCTCTCTCAAAAAAATATGATCTTGCAACAGACTAGATATGATTGTCACTGTTGGGTTAATTTGTGTTATTCAGTACACATTTGTGGTTGGATGAATAGTTGCCATCATTACACACACACACACACACACACACACACACACGTTTGTCAAGTATGCACATTTGCAGATATACAGACTGACTTCCATTTTAGGCCAATTGGGGTTAGGAAAGTAGTCAAAAGAAAGCAGTCTGTACCAGAGATGTTAAAAGATGCTATCTCATTTCTGGGGAAAGTTGAAACCTATCTTTGCTCTTTGATGTCATTCCAGCATCCTAACTCTCTCTTTATATTTTGTATCATGGGGCAGGGATCATTTTGTGAATAAAATTAAAGTGAGAAATATTTTACTCAACTTTCCTGTCTCACTTATAATCTGTGGGGACTTATATTTTTCTTTTTCATTTTTTTTAACAGTAGTGTGCAATTTAGTGCAATGCTATAAGTGACATTTTTGTTATTGTGTAGGGCCAAATCTTTCAATATTTTTTGTATTTTTAAAAGGAATTGCAAATTTAACGCAATTTCTGTTTGTGTCAAATGATAAAATTCTCAAAGTAAATGTATTGATGAAAGAATATAAAAATAGTCCAGGTTTTAGGATTTAGTCTTCAGCTTATTGTCTATAATATTTAGTAAATTCTCCAATTTCCGTTTGACTAAAAATGGACATAAATCTCTTGTTTGTTAGAAATAGTCTTTGATGGCAGAACAATTTTCAAATTCAGGTTATTTGATACTTAACTGTGAAGAAAGTCTGTCACTCTTTGTTTCATAAGTAAAGTTTGAAAAGAATTTGTCCAAGTGTAATAAAAGAAATGAAAGATTTGTTGCTATGACAAAATTTCAGCAATTTTACAAAATACATCTTGGCCTTCTTTAGGTGTCTGTTGATCCAGGTAACCTAACTAGATCCTTTATTTATTCTACAGGAATATCTGTGTTTTATACTGCTCAGTTATTGCTAAATTATTTTTACTTAGCCTCTACTATCTGCCCCAGGGAATAAGCATGCAATTACTACCCGATTCATGAACCAACAGTAGGTTTGGTTTTTTTTTTTTTTCATAGATATTTATAAAAATGTACCAAGATTCTGGCTAAATATACTGCTTACAAGAGATGCTTTTATTGTTTTGCTGCAGATTTAGAAAATTTAATTTCTGCTTTTAGTCATTGAATTATTTGTAAAGTTGTTTTATCTTGGAAGCAACTCTTTGATAATTTGCTGTGAGAGTCTTTGCTAAAAAGATTACCTTTGTAGGTCAACAAAATCAGTTTTTACTTCTCTCAATTTATCCAAATGCAAAGACATATGTAATACAGTGTATTTATAATTTGGAATGATTTGTTTTATTTTTAGATGAAATCTTTTTGAATTTGTTGTTTAATCAAGATTTTTAAAAATAAACTTGTCTAGCCAGTTGTGAACTGAAAATACAGCTTGTCTTTGGTGTCCTTCTTTGTATCTTTTTCATGGGTTTTTGAAAAACGATCAAATAATACTTTTATTGGACTCCTTATTCATTCAATGTAAATTGGTAGTTTTTGAAGAATACATTTTCTATTGTACCAGTTTACTTAAAAACTACTTTTTACTAGATTTTATGGCATATTTTTTGTTTTTTGGAATACATTATCTCAAATTTCAATATGCAAAATATTTCTACAAGCATTTATAATTTACCTTATAAGTAAATGTAGTTTTGCTTTAGTCTAACATTTATTTTCTTTAAATATTTTTTAACTAATCTCAGTGACTTGGAATTTGGAAATAAACTTGCAAAGTTATACATTACATTCACATGAAAACCTCTTCAAAAAGATATTTTTTTATTGAAATGCACTTGGTGACTGTTCTAATTTTCTTTTTCTTAACTGAAATGAAAGTGTTGTTCATTTTCTTTTCTTTTTGCTCTTTAAACAAATTTTATTATCCTTTTGGGCCACATATTTTTCCTCCAAGAATTTCATGAAGAAAGGAAAATTCTGACTTTTTACAATTTGCTTTCCAGCATCAGGAAACAGCTCCTCTAGACAATACACCTCCACAACCTGTTTCCAGCCCTGAAACAGAGCTACGGCATAGGAGTCATAATTTTGAAGGCTTTCACAACCAAAGGTGGGTATATTTTTTTTTTTTTTTGTTCTTTGTAGGTAACATTTTAATATCTGCATAATTGCAAACAATGTTTATAAAAACTATTTTAAAACTTTTACCTATATATTATGTTGCCCAATGATCTACTTGGGCATGAGTAGAGTAATTAGAGAGAAGATGGGTGCTGCTGTAACGTCATACTCTACACATTATTCACTGCACAACTGTGATGGCATCCAAGGTTAGTTGCATGTGTATATACACCCAGTTAGCTATGTTGACAGGTTTGTTGCTTTGGCCACAATTGAATTCAACAAAGAATAACAACAAATACTTTTCAAGACACTGGTTGAGAAATAGCAACAATATAATGTCTCATTTAACTGTGGTATTTTTCCTTCAGCTTCAAGAGAGGTGTACTGCTATCTTACTAACTTCCAGCCACTGAAAGAGGACCCTTACATTCACTGACCATCTTGGTCACTGCTGATTCCTCTCTTTGATTGCTGGTCCCTTCCTTACTGGCCACTGGTAACTTACTGCTGACTTCCTGCCTCTCTCTGCTTATGTGGATACTGGTTGGGGTTCCACCACCCCTATCTGTCCACTTGTGTTCTGGAAAAGGAGGCCACCTAAAAGCTGGATGGGTGGTCAAATTTTCAAAGGACTCTACTTTTATGATTATCTAAAATTACTAACAAAATTTTCTGCTTGCCAATTCAAAAGTGGCTGGAGGCAGGAATCCTGAAAACTCTGGTAATAAATTAACCTAAAAGATGGACAGGAGACGAGATTCCTAAGATACTCTGATAATTAAATGGACTTAGATTCCTTTTCCTTTTATCTCCTAAGGATGTGTGAAGAATTGTATTATGCTGCCAAGTAATCTTATTGAAATACCATAAAGGATTTTGTATGGTTTCACAATGAATGGTCCCAAGTTGCAAGATTTAATTTTTATATTGATTGACTAATTAAAATCTAAAAGCCCTGATGAATTATTATTTTTGTTTAATAAAAAGAAAATTTTTTTTTTTTTTTTTTTTTTTTTTCTGAAATGTGTCCTAATTTTATACTGACACTAACAGAACCCCCGCCAAATCTATGATCTTTATTTGCATCATAATACCGCTGTCCCATGCTGTTGTATTTGTATATGAAATGTCTGCATATATCACAGCTGGTTTTATTTTTAAAACGATATTAAAAATATAAAGTTTCTTGCTCAATTTCAAATTTATACTCAGCACATTCCAAGGTCACATTGTGGGTCAACCATTGTTTCCTTTGGCTGTTGGCATATTAAGTTTTTTTTTTTTTTTTTTTATTTCCAGAGAAGTAGAATTCTAACTTGTACGTGCAAGAAATTGTGCCATTTTTAGGAAGGTACTGTTGTGAATGATTGGGTGTCTCAAAATTAGGACGACAGAATTATAAAGTTGTTTGAAGGAAAGAAGAGAATGGTGGGTAGAGGCAGGCCAATATTTTATTCAATAAATTTAATGTGGCAAAATAAAAAAAAAAAAAAAAAAAAAAAAATACTTGTCTTTTATTTTTTACTTAATAAAGCAAAATTACTTTTTTGGTGTGGGGATGGGGTCACTAGTATTATTGATTTCAGTTTCAAAGGACCTGAAACCAGAGAATAGTGATTGAAGTTCGTTTGCAATCAACTTTGTAACTTTTATGTCTGCTAGTTTTCTGGAGATTATTCTTTATGCTCATCTTGTGGTGAGATGCCATTTATGTTTTGCATAATGTTAGACAATAATTTCTTGTAACTTTGTTTCTTTTTTATTGTTCTTTGGTAAAAAAAAAAAAATTTGAAGATTAAACCTAAAATGTATTTTGTAATTGTCATTTGGCTACAGCAATTACAAAAAAAAAAATTATTTTTCATACTTTCTCTTAGTTTTTTTTTTTTTTTTTTGTTAAAAACTGAACATGTAGCAGTTTAAGCCACTTTTAGATGACTTTCTCACAAAATTTTGGATGACGTTGGGCAACAATTTCAGACTCATAATCTGTGGAGGAAGTGAAAAATCTCTTTTCTTTCCTTTATTTTATATTCTCTAAATAATCATTTTTCTTTTCTTATTTGGCAGTTTTTACCAACTTCACGTTTTGGTTCTATTACAAAGAAAAACTTCTTTATGCTCAAACTGTGTGAATATACAATGCTTATTGGTCATAATTTATGTTGTTGAATCTTACATATCTAGGTAGCAAAATAAATTCTACTGGAAAGGATGGGAAAATTCGCATAGCAAAAGCCTAGACCGCCATGAATAAAATGAATGTAATCTGGAAATCTGATCTACCAGACAACCTCAAATGGAACTACTTTTGTGCCACTGTAGAGTCGGTTTTTAACGTGTGGTGCCACTGCTTGGATATTAACTAAAACCCTTGAGTCTAAACTTGATGGAATCTACACTAGGATGATGAGCAGTATTCTTAACATGTCTTGAAGACAACATCAAACTAAATCCTAAGCTCTATTGACCCACATCTCTGATATTTCTACAATCTTATACACATACAGAATGCACTTTGCAGAACATTACTGGCGAGCAAAACAAGAACTTGTGATTGATCTCCTGCTCTGGACATCTAGTCATGGTGCAAGACTGGTTGGTCACCCAGCAACCACCTACATTGACCAACTATGTAATGACACAAAATGCCACCCTAATGACTACCCAGCCTTGATACGGTACCATCATCGATAGCGTGGTAGGCACGTGAATGTCCGAGCTGGCTTGATTGAATAAATGAATTGATCATAATGTGTTTATTCTAAACTAAAAATCCTTAGTGATAGTTTGGTAACTGCAGGAATGAAGCTCTTTTCCATTGAAGGAACTGTTGAGAAATTCTCAGCCTCTCCTACTTTCAGAAAATCAAATATTTCTCACTTTGCTCAAATATCACAGAATACAGATTTGGAGAAGTGGGTCAGGCCAAGAACTTTTACTCTACCATCTCAGACATGACCAATTTGTAACTTTTTCCTTTTCTTCTTTTTGTCTTTACAGCATGAATCCAATGTTTCACCAACAAATGCCATACATGATGTCACCAATGGGTGCCATGACAATGCCTCAGGCAGGTTTTCTCTACAGTCCTGAACAGTATGCATGGATGCAACAGATGTATTCCCAATACATGGCTCAATATATGCAATAGTAAGTAAACACAAAGTTCTTCACATAATTGTTATTCTTTCAGGATTGTGAGTAGAAGTGATCATATTTGAGATCACGTCTTGTAGTTAGAATCTTTTTTTCTAATTTGTCCATCTCTATTTTTGAATATATTCTTTTCAATAGAGGAATATTTTTTTTATGAACTTTATACTATAAATACATTCTGTTGTTCTTTTACTGTAATCTCAAATAATAAAGAAAAAAATGATTTTAAAAATATTTTAACATTTTTAGGTAATTTTATTTTCCACACATGGTCTTTTACCAAAATAATCCTATAAACCAAAAGTGTTGAAATATCTGATGTTAATCACCTGATTGTAATGTGTAGGAATTCTTCTACTTGGGTTTTTGTTAAATGTCAAAATTCGGAGTGTCAGGATTTGATACAATAACATAAAATAATGTGGGACTGCTCGAAATTTGTCCGTTTAGAATAATCCCACCATTTTCATTGAAAGAATAAAATCCAGTAGAAAAAGACAATGTCGTATCAACAAATAAACATCAATTTAATATAATGACAAGAATACAAGAAGTTGGTTATAAATTTAAATGTCTTTTTGTTTTGGTTAATAAAATTCTGGAATAAAATAGAAATTATATTTGTGTACGTATATGAGAAACAGTGAAATGTTATGTGTGTGTTTGTGTAAAAGAGTAAGTGTGTGGGGTGCTTAGTAGTAACAGTGGGGGATACAAGTGATACTTAAAATTTAGTTCTTACTGAGAATGGTGTTGCTGTACTTCGGAGCAGTCTTTTTGTAGTTTGTCAGCATGGTAGCTTTTTGTGTGGACTTGAATGGATCTTGTTGACATCTGTGCGTCTCATATTTGGGGCCAGAATTTGTGAGTTTTATACACTTTTTTTTGTAAGAACACTGGCTCCAGAATTATATTTATTTATTTTATTCTTAATTGGCCCTAAAAAGCCACGTGGTATATCTTCTACTTCTGCACAATATTTTGGCAGTATCTACCTAAATCATGACAAAATATTTTATTAAATACTTTAGTGGACATAACAAATGCATTGATCGATTTGCTGAATTAGAAAATTCATTCAGTCTGCCCCTTCGTTCCTTGGCCATTTTTCTAAGATTCTACAGATATAACTGAACAATCCAGACATTTAAAAAAAAAAAGAAAAGTTTTTAGTTAACTTCTGAACCCATTTCAACAGTAAGTGAAAACTTTAAAAAATTCTAATGTTTGCTCAATTTATCCAATTTTGGGAAGTGGGTTGGGTTAGGAATTTTTCTGGCAGGTCCTTGTATAAATAAACAATTTATGTTTCTAATTAAAAAGAAATATGAAGTTAAACGTTGATATTTAATACTTCCACTGCCATGGACATACATACTTATGTCTTTATGAAGCTTACATTGCCTGCTGTTGACACACACACACACACATTCAAGATACTGTGAAATGCCAGATCATAGCATTTGTATTATAAACTAACTAGCACTTATTATTATTATTATTATTATTTCTAAACTGTCATAAACATAGAATTAGTGTGCAATATAAGCTGTTTTGTGACATTTTTATCATATGTGTTGGGAGTGTCGTTTAGCTTCATATGTACTTTAGAGTGTATGATGAAAGCCAAAATGGTGGCATCCATTGGGAAATCACTGTCAGTGTCTTTATAGTCATTTATTTCCAGTAAAGCTAACCAGCACAGCCAGGCAACAAGGCTATAACAATGCAGTAGTGAAAGTGTTAATAACTAAAGTAAATTCATTAAACTCTACTAACTCTTTAAATTATTAAAACTTGTTTCTATAAAAATTCTTCATTTATGAAACCTCAAAAATTTACCTAAGATCAGTTGCAAATGATTTTCCATTTATAGGGTTGGATTCATGCCTGCCGATGTCACCAAGAAGATTCCATCAATTAATATTATTCTTTGTTTTTAAAACTAATGTTTACTATACAAGAGGCTTACTCAAAGTGGTTGTTGTGTGAGCAGTAAGAATAAGGGATGCTGTCTATGTCGGGGAAAAATAACAGTTAATCTGAGACTTGAAGAGGTTAAGATTGTAGAGCACTCAATAAAGCATATATGTTGTGAATAAATTGATCATAGTTAGGTAGACAACAAAATTGGGGAGGGTTAAACTGATAACTGTAGTAATAAAAAATTTAAAAAAAACTGCTATTGTTTTTGCAAGTTTTCTTCTGAACTTTTTTTTTTTACTTTTGTTATAACTCACACCTTTTGCTCCTGGAGGTATTTCAACCAGCTTCACTTAAGACTTCCTCAGATCAAAAACTTAACAATGTCGGTAGAGAAGATAGACTGTCAAAGTGAGACACCAAGGCAGTAGTTCCAGGGTAGGAAGTTAAGTCGGAGGTTGTGTTATACTTTGGGAAATTTAAAAAAAAAAAAAAAAAGGTCTTGATCCTGTCATTTCTTCTGTTTACATTTGTATTCTTGATAATTGTTGTAACTTGTACCTTTTCATACTGACAAATACAGTCTGTTAACAGCTTTAGCATTAGAAACAGTTTTCAAGTATAAAACCTCACTAAAAGGATACACTTCTTTCTATTTTCCTTAGGAGTCATTGGGACAAGTGTTGCCAGAATCACATTAAGATCAGTGTTAAAATATCTGGGAATCACTTGGTTTATCATTTCTATAAATTTAATTTGTTCAACTGATTTAAATGCTTAGCAAAGAAATTCAGTGAAAATTGAAATCCTACCTGTTGATAAGCTTTGAGTAATTGAGAATTGTTTTCTGTTTCAGTGAATTTTGAACTTCTGTTGAAAACATTTTTTTCTCTGATCCATTAACCTTCAAATATCTCATCTCTCTCTCTCTTTTTTTTTTCCCCCCCTCTCTTCTCCGCAGTTACCAGTCTGGAACTTATCCGTTGTCAGTGCCAGCTAATGTGCCTGGCAATGTCCTTGACAATCAAGTTGAAGCAAACAATGCAGAAATTCGGCCAATCAATGAAAACCTTCGAATGAATGCTCAAGGAGTGATGGATGATGAAGATGATGAATTTGAGCAACGTGATTGGCTGGACTGGCTCTATGCTGCCTGCCGTTTCGTGATCTTGTTGAGTATTGTTTATTTCTACTCAACTATTAGCCGTTTTGTGGTGGTCTTCTTAACTTTCTTCCTCCTCTATGTGTAAGTTTTCTGGCCATTTTCCCAGTTTGATTTTTGTATAAATCAGAAAAGTTTGATATGAAAGTTGGCATACTTTGAGAGAGACAAGGAAATTTAAATTGAATCAAATAAAAGAATAAAAAGTTTTTTTTTTTTTTTTTTTTAAGCAGTTTTTGTAGTTGATACTAATTTATAATTCTCTGTTTTGATTATAATCAACTTTTTAAGCTAAGTATGACATGTCAGACTTATTTTGTTGGGTCTATGTGTTAAGTCCCAAAATCTGTGATGACTGGATGTCAATTTCTTTTGCACATGAATGAATCCTACTAAAAGCATTATCAGTTGCTCTAAAAATGTTATTTTTCTGCTGTATATTTCATATGCATAGTGATTGCATTAAGTTTAATCTTTTTTCATAGCATGTATTTAATTTGTAGCACAAATTGTTTAGGTGATGCCAGAATCTAGTCTAAAAAGAAAATTATCAGATGTTCTTTTCTAACAGTAAATATTTTTATAGGTGAAAAATAAACAATTTTCATGAATTACTAGTAACTTTTTGATTGAATGCAAACTATATACTTTCTTTTTTACATTACCTTTTTAATATTTCATTTTGGAAAAATATTTACTTCTATTTGAATATATTAAACAAATCAACAGCATTCTAAAAAAAAAAACAAAAAAAAATGGTAACAACAATGAAAATTTTCACTTTTCTAGAAATTTTCTAGTCATTTTGAAAGTGGCAAATTGTAATATAGAATCTTTATCTTTTTATTAAAAACTAAAAAAATTAGCTAAATGAAAACTAAAAAAAACTGAGAATTAAAATTTTTAAAAGTTTTTTGTTAGTATTATGATGGTATCATTAGGATACATTATATATAGATTATCATGGTATGATTTTTTTTTTTATATATTCATGTTGTTTAGAGTTTTTTTTAACTTTTCAAATTCTTTTCATGTGATGTTAGTTGTAAATCTTACAGAATTACTTTTATCATCAAACTTCAAGAAGCTCATTTACGTTTATTGCTGACCTCCATCAAAAAAAAAAAAAAAACTGATAAGATTGGCATCTGTTAACCTTAATTTGTTTTTTAGTTATTTATGCTGAAAGAAAATCCCTTATGAAATTGTCATTTGAAATATCAAATATATAAAGGCTTATTAATTTGTGCTTGTTAATCACCGATTTGTTTTCTATGGAATGTTTATTCATTGATAAATTTCTAAATTGTATTGTAATTGAAAGCTAGAATAGCAAATGTTTTATCAAAAAAAATATATAAAACCATATTTATTTATTTTTCCTTCTACCAGCCACCAAGCTGGATGGTTCCAAGTCAGAAGACAAGCAGCTGGTGCTGAGCAAAATAACAGAGAAGCTCAACAAGCAGCTCAAGCTGCAAATGATGTCCACCAAAATGAAAACAGAGAGGCGCAGGTAAATGCAGTTTTCATCTTTCAATCTGACTTTCCATAAAAGCAAAACGTTTTTGTCAGCAAATATTGGACTCACTTTAGAAATAACACATTTTTCTTTATTTTTCATTGTACATTTGAGTTTTTTTTTTGTTTTTTTTTAATCTGAGATTTGAATTTTGTTGAGAATTGCTTACATTATCTGAATTATCACGGGTTATTTCTATACAAATCTCTTCCCATTTTGTTGGTTTATTGAAGCTACAAAAGGGATGGCTATATCTATTGTGAATATGAAACTGCTTGCTATCCTAGAAAGTTTTGTTGTTATTACAATCAATTGTCTATTTTTATTCATCTATTTTTACAAATCAAACTTCCAACCTACATATGGTTGGACGAATCAGTTTTTCATGTCTTTCCCTTCCAAATGAACTGCTGAGTGCTTTTCAGTTTGGCTTCTTTTGAGCTACTCATTGTTATTATCCAACCAATTATGCCAGAATTTTCCCAATTTCAGTGGAATTTTCCCAGATTTTTGGATCATATCTTTTAATGTTAAATAATTGAACTCTTAGAATTATGGATTTGCTTTGCCATGAGATTTTCATTAGATTTGTCAAACTGTTTGCTTTTCCTCTTTTTTTGTTTCAGAATGTTGGAACTTCTGATGACAGTGGAACTGATCATATACAACCACAAGAACCGCCTCATCCTCGAGGATTGGCTCTTGTTTGGCTGCTTGTTCGGACGTTTTTTACTTCGCTTTTCCCACAACAGCCCCCTGCTGTCAATGCCAACTGAGAAAAACAACCCAGAGAATTGACACTTTTCACTAAGTTATCTTTTTTTTTCATTATTATCTGGGTTAAAAAGAAAACTTCATAAAATTTTGGCAAGATCTTTTTTGGTATTTAACCGAGAGAATCTGACTTTAATCAAATATGAAACTGGAAAGAGACAATTAGGGTTTTGGCCTTCATAAGGCCTTTCTGGGGTTTTTGTCTTTTTATAATCACTTGTCTTGCGGAGATTTTGTTTACTCTCATTAGCGGGGTCAGTTGGTAAAAAAGAAAAAAAAATCCATGATACCCTGACTATAAGTAAAAAGTGTATGATGTGAATGACTTGCAAATTTTCACTAAGTTGTGTAATTGTGATATTGATTGGAGGTGGTACATATAAGTGAACTTGGTGTTAGTCGTAGCAAACACTTCTGCTATGTCTGCCATACACAGCACAACTACAAGGGGTAAAAGAGAATGACAGAATGTACTTGATTGAATCTAGTGTATGTATGTGTGTGTATATATATATATATATATATATATATATATATATATATATATATATATATATATAATGTGTGTCCAGCATCTTAAATTCATTAATGAATTAATTCAGCCTCTTCAGTTTTGATCCCTATTTTCTTGTTTGATTTCTCTTATTTTTGTTTAATTTCCTGTTTACAAAGGGAGTTTGTTGTTAAAGTTCTGTTGATAAATCCGCAAACCAACTTTTTTAAAAAGGAAAAACATTTCCAAAAGGAAGGCCTGAGTGTTTTCATGTTTTCTATCATCCCATCAGGTTGCAGTCAAATGAGAAAAAAAAAGAAAACACGTGCAGTCAAGCTTTAATCAATCTGACTGATATTTCATGTAATATAAAGCTTGTATGTGTGTGTGTATATATATATATATATATATATACATATACATAAAACTAAAAGAAAAAAAAAATCTATTTAGAAATTGGTGAACTTTTGGTCCGTTAATCTTGTGTCAAAATCTTTCTTTTGTTAAAAAGGCACTCTTCATTCTCTGCCTTTGTTAATCACTTGGGTTTCTCTTTGGAATTTTCATTTGGCTGGAGTATCCTTTCTTAAAGAGCTGAACATTTTACAACAAAATCAGTCTTTTCAACTTTACTCAAGTCAAAAGCCGACGAATTTTCTTAGCCGTTCATTTTCCTCTGATTTAAAATATTTTCTTTTTACTTGTACTGTTTAGATTTTTAATCTTTTTATTTACTACTTTTTAAACACAAAAACAATTCTTTTCGCTTTATTCTAAATGTTTGCATAATTTCTAATAAAATTGTTGTTTTAAAAGATTAAATGAATCTATTGATATGACAATGTTATTAAGCTTTGTGACATTAATGTTGGCTCAAAAGATTTGTAGAAATAGATGAGCTAAATTGAAATGGATATTTTTGCTGTTAATGTTCCAATCAAATTAAGGCTCTAAATCTATTTTTTTTTTTCTTTTTACATTTAGAAAAGAAATCAATATTTCAAAACTGAGGAAAATATTCATCTTTTTAATATTCCTCCTTGCCATTCGTTGACTATTCGAATAGCATCCATGTCCTTAAATTCATAATAACTGGGTTTTGTATATGCTTGACAGAAGATATTTTTCATAACACAATTAATCAGAGGGTTTTTATTTGGGGAGGGTGGGGGGGGGAACTTAGATTCATTTTTTGTTTTTCTCCTTTTGGTATAAAACCTCTTTGATTCTTTGTTTTTTCTTGTCAGTGCATCTACAAGGAAGGATAAAGTGAAGTTGGGAAATTTATCAATTCCATAAAATCTCCATTTAGTATCAAACCAGAAGTGAATTCCAATCTTTGACAGTTAATTTCTAGCCTTCAATTTCCATTTTGTAACAGAAATGGCATTTGACTGTCAAAAATATTCTTTATGGATACTCATGAGATTTATATATTTATTTATTTAGACACACACACTCACAACCTATACATGTAAATAAATAAAAGCATAATATTATATTTGGTATTTTTTGTATTTAAGATTGAGGAAATTCTTCCATTGGCTAAAAATATCTTGGGGAGACATTAATTTTATCTGGTTTTTCATTTCTTTGTGCAAAATGTTTATTCTTTCTGGCAATTTTTGGGATTTATTTTCATAACATCAGTGAAAATTTCAAGTTTTTGTTTTAAACAAAATTGGCCTTTTTCTTAAACCATTTAGATTTTGGGTTGTATAATTTTTTTTTTCTTTCCTGTTATTCCCAGGATAAATCAAGTAGATTTCCATAAGCATTTCATTTTTTTTTTATCTAAATATTAAAAAAAAAGTTTTTACTTGCCTTGTCATATTTAGGGGCAATATTTAAGAATTTTATTTTCCATTTATAATCTTTCCAATCTACAAAAGGAATGTTTATTATCCCGTGAATGTCTGATGTATACATCATTTCAGCTGTTTGTTGAAATTCTACTCTATCAGCATTTAAGGCTGATAGCATTGGTCTTTATTGTGGCCATTTCAAGTTTAGTTGAAGACTTTGAGAGCCTTGGAAGGTGTTCTTTCTCTTTACTTAGGCCATCATATATACCTCTTAATATTTCGTAAAAAAATTGTTTCTAAATTAGATACTGTGATTAATTTTTAAGTTTGTTTTAGTGCAAGTTTTGAAAAAAGCAAATGTATGACTTTGTTTTGCTGAAACTGATATCTCTAACTTTCCATATTCTTTGGTTAGATCTTTTTACATAGAAGACATACTAATTTAAAGGAACTAAATCTTCAGTTTTAAGAGAACAACATCTTGGTATGTAGACTTGCTTTTTATCAAGCATTTGTCTCCAAGACTATTAGTCTCTATTTCCAGTTATTTTTCAGTCGATGCTGTAATTAGATTCACCATCAGAACCAAATAAGAAATCAGTATTTTTTTGTTTTGAAAAGAAAACCGGATTATGAAGCAGCAGAAAGTAATAAAATGAAGTCAATCAGTTCAGTTTGTAATTAAAAAGCAAGGAGTGAATGGGGACAAAATCAGAAAGAAAAAAAAAAAATTCTTTTATAGAATGTTTTTAATCTATAATCATGATAGTTATGCTTAAAAAAAAAAAAAAAAATGAATGAATTTCCTCTTTGCCTGATATAAGATTTTTTTTTAATTATTGTCTTAATGACTCATTTGATTTAAATAATTTTACTAAGAATCTTTTTTTATTTATCAATGTCTTATCTCACTACTTTTAGCTGTGAAAGAAATTAGGAAATCTACAATTATAAAAGCTTTTATTTGGTCATGTAACTGAATTTCCTTGGAATATTTGAATTTAACAAAAGCTATTTCTTATCTATGCAATCGTGTGGCAAATTATAGAAAATTATTTGAGGTTTTTTTTTTTTCATTGGTGGAGGGAAACCCTTAAAAAATGAATTTTGGGCTTTTTAGTTATTTTCAATTCTATCAAATAGTATAAAATTTATAGAATTCATTTTAATCTGGCATTTTCATTAAATTTCTCTTACAATTTAATAAGTCAACAAAAATTAACTTGAAATTTTCTGACTTTTCACTCCATTCCGTCCTTCATCAGTTTTGAGTCTTTCCTAGAAAAAACAACACAAATCTGAAAATAATTTGACACATACAAGATACGATGGTGTAGCACATCAAATAACTGTTCACATCAGCAATGTCAGTAGAAAGACAATTCAAGTCAGAAACATAACCTATAAATTGACTATTGGGGGGGGTATTTAATGCAAAGGATGGTTGGAAGAAACAATATCAACAGAAAATTTCCTAATTTTTCTTTTTAACTAAATTCATTTGTAATTTTCTATATTGTTGCAGCCACTACTATATCTTAGCTCTTATCTAGGGACCTTGAAATGTGCTGAATCTGGACAATTCTGTGATTTGTAGCAGCAAAAGTTTGACTGTGATATTTTGGCATTGGAGAATTGGTTGTCAAGATGATGTGGTTCATAATTTCGAAGCTTTATTATTTTGAAAGGCTTTCCCATCAATTTGCATTAGAAAAATCAGATTCTGTTACAACCTTTTGATTGTGGTAGAGAGGCAGCTACAAAATCAGGACTCCTGTTAAGAATTATCATAATAAAGTTCAATGAATGTGGCATTTTGTCTAACTGACCCTCAAGTATAGTTTGGGATTCTTTGGATTTGCAAAAAAGGTGGAATTGGTGCAACTTGATGACCAAGAAAGTTCATTCTTATTACTCAAAATAATTTAAAAGAAAAAAAAACAAAAAACAATGCCTTTTTCATTTAATAAAAGCATTTTGAGTTGAAGTAGGGAACTGATTTCAAAAGGAGACTCTGCTTCCTTAGGCAGTCAGTCTCAACAGTAACCAAGTTGTAGGAATAACTCCCACCCACACCAAAGATTATCAGAATTTTATATTTTGATTTAAATTGTGTTTAATATTTCTCTCTTGTTGAATAATGACATCTTCCTTTATGGTAAGAAAGAAATAAGTAAATATCAGCAAAATATGAGAACGGGCAGGTTTTTTTTTTGGAAAAAAAAAAAAAAAATAAATGTAAATAAATATCTAAATATGTCTATTGAAAGTACCTGTATTGTATTGATATTTACTAAGTATAACCGTTTTATCACTAGACTAAAACTGATGAATGGGTTATTGCCCCTTTATTTACCCAGGGAAAAACTTTGAAATCTTAAGAGTCCTTTTTTTATTTGGCTTAGGGCAAAAGTGTTAAGTTTTTGCAATGCTAGTAAATTTTTCAAATACTGAATTGGGAAGGGTAGTAGATATAGATATATTTTTTTTGTAGTTGAATCTTTTCAGTGTTGGCATTCTTTCATTGAGTATGATTGTGCTCTCTGTGTCTGGTTGTCCTGTTTCTCCCTTTTTGTTAATGTACCTTTTCTTTGCTTTCTCTTTCCTTATTTGAGGTGAGGGGGGTGCATGATAAAGAACAGGTCTTGTTTTCTAAAAAGGTTAAAAAAAAAAAAAAATAAACAAAACAAGATCAGTTATTACATCTACATATACATTTCTGCCTTTGTCAGGGGGGGAAAATTCTTTGTTACAAGGAAAATCTCCACTATTGGGATAGAAAGAAGTGAATACCCAAATTTGCTTTTAGGGGGTCTTGGAATGTTCCTTTATCTCCCCCTCCACTCATATCTGGCCAGGGTAGTCTCATATTTAGAATAGGGAACAGCTCTATGGAAGATGTTCCCATTAAGAAAACCTCTTTGACCAACTTTGTATTAAAAGAAAAAAAAATCTGTCTATATGCCTCTTTAGCAATCATCTTGCAATTATATTGGGAAAGAAAACATATTTTGTCATTTTTCAATAAATCCATTTGCAAATTATTCTACTTTTTGAATTTTTATTTGAATACGAAAAAAATGGGGGAGTGTACATTGATCAAATTCTTCCAATTGTATCTAGGGCACCTCTAACTTTAGTATATTTAGCAAATATGTTTTACCTAAAAATAACATTCTCCATAGATTTGATTTCCAAAAGAAATGTTTTTCTTAATAATTCTAAGAGATTGTAGCTTAATCAATTTAAACATTGAAATCTAGGGGCAGATTCCTGTTTATCCAACATGAATTGTGAAGTGTTCATTTTTAAGAAAACACACATACACAAAATATTAATAAGATGAAGTTTTTTTTTTGTTTTTCTCTCCAACTTTGGGTGGGGTGGGGGAGCTATTATTTACAGAATATACAATAGAGTGACTGTCATCTGACAAGTGTTGTAAGCTAAGCATGCAAAAGAAATCTGTGGCTATTTGAAATTTATTCTACAAAAGGAACAAGCGGATTAAAAGATCTTATCACTAAATCTGCCCTGCTTATTTACAGAATTCTTTGAGTTCATTTCAAGCAGATACAGGATTTCTTTTTTTTTTGTCCGATGTTATTTGCAGTTTAGTTCAGTTGACAGATTGAATTCACTAGGTCAGCAAATTGGTAAACGAGATGAGTTTGTTATTGTGGGTACACAATTTGAGATTGAAAAGGTGTGGGGGGGAGTAATGATTTGTATTTACCAAAACACTTCACATATATATATATGTTAAAAAAAAACTTCATCTTGGGTTACATGGCTGCAGTACAGAATTTTTTGTTTTATATTATCTTATATAAAGAGAAAAAAAGGCATACTGAATATCAACAAATAATTTACACAATAAGTTGGATTATGGAATCTTATGTTGGGCTTATGGTCAAGTAAAAAATGAAGTCATTGCTAACATGAAATTGAGATTAAGCTTGCTTCAATATGAAATGAGTGTATATGCACATTTAAAAAAAAAAAAAAATGGATGTGTATGACATTGAAAAAAAAAACTTTATTTGGGAAAATATAAAGAAACATACAAAAGTGATGAAAAGAATTTGGTGCAAAAAAAAAAAAAAATATTCAGCAATTCCTCATAGAAATGGACAACATGAGGTGGTTAGATCTTAGGTTATATTGCTTACTTTATATTCATTTAATTTGCAATTTTGAAATTGGTAAAGTTTCTTTGTGTATGTGTGACAAGAATAATTATTTTGCATTTAGTAATTGAAAATTAAATTAATAATTAGAAAAAAGAAGTCAAAATATTTTTAAAATGTTTTCAAAGCTGGCATATCTGATTTTCTTTTGAATTACAAATAATTCAATTTAAAATGCTACATTTCAATAAAATTCTAACTTCATAATAACCTGCCTTAGTCTTCTGCCACTGAATATAAAATCTAGATACAAAGGAATGTTAAATTATAAATAAAATGGACAGTTGTTTTAACCAGTTGTATCTTAATGAATTTAAATGATCAATTTCCAAATTCTACAAGAATTTTTCATAGCTGTAAAGATTTCTTTCTTTCCAACAAATTTGAGATGCAAAAAGCTCATTACAAATGCACATGAAATGAAAATTTATTTGTTAAAACCTTTTATTCTAAGCACTTTGTTGAATTCACATTGCTGTAAAGATTATTGATTCAACTTTTGGCTAAAAAAAAAAAAATACTTTTAAAAATGTTGCTATTACAGTAGTCATAGCATTTAAACATTCAAGAAACAGGAGATACACACTAAAGATATTTCTTTTATCACACTGAAATATTAACTTTAGATATAAAGTTGTTTGCTGAGAGAATGGGTGTGGAGTGGAATCAAACTTTAATCCTACCTCACCTAGAAAGATAATTTTTACACTGAAATTTACTTTGAAAAACTATATAATAAATTATACTAAATGATAAAACAAATTATCTTTAAATTTAAATTCCTTAAAAAAAACAAAAAAACACTCCACTGGATCTGTAATGAAGAGTTCAATAAAAGACCTTATTCAATCATAACAAATTGTATCCAATATCATCTCAGTGTTGTAGCTCCCTAAAAAAAAATCGTTTTAAACGAGGACCCCCCCCAAAAAAAAATGTTACTTATGATTAATTCTGATAAGTGCTTTGAAGAAGTTTAGCAACTCTTCTGGTGTGGACGGTTGTAAGTCAAGCCAGTGATTGCATCTTGAGAGAGGGGCACAATGATCTGTTATGATGTAATGATAAGTCAGATGAGAGAGCAGCATTTCTAATACTTGAGTTATCAGCCTATCCGGTAAAGGCAGTAGACATCCAATGACTTTGCTGAAATAGTTCAGAATTGCATAGGGACTCTACAATAAAGAAAAAGATAAGAAATAATTAATGAGTACGCAAAAGTAATTCAAAGATTTAACTTTCTTGAGAGCAAAGTGTATCCACTTGTAATTTAAAAAAATACTTTTATAAATGGAATTGTAACTATTTTTTCTTTAAATTACTTCCCTGCTAGTCTCAAGGAGACATTTAGAATATTAATCTAAGAAATTAAAATGTGATTAGGAAAACGAAATGAAAATTACATGTAAAAAAAAAAAAAGGCTTGGAACTACTTAAAAAAAAAAAAACCAAAACAAAAAAAACAGCTTTTTAATTATTTTTTTTTTCTGTGTGTGTGTGTATATAAGAAATGTTTTTACAATTTCTTGTTAAAAAAGAAAGCATACCCTCTCCCTATTTCATGTCAAATGCAAGACCATCAGAATTTAAAAAAAAAAAAAAAAAAAATCTGCATCACTGAAATAGTATCACCAATAGAAAATTGAGAAGAAAAAAAGATTTATTGGCTTTTGCCATTTTTAATTTATGCACAAAAAGAGGAAAAAAACCAAAAAAAAACCTTACTTTTTTTTTTTTTTTTTTTTTTTTAAATTATCTCCCTCCACCTACCAGAAATTTGATACAAAATTAATAAGTGAAAAATATGAAAACACTTACTTTTTCCAGTGTCTGGAGACCTGAAAGCGGGTCATTCACATACGAAAGCAATCCTTTCATATCTGTATATCTCAATACCGGTTCCTTTTAAAGACAAACAGAAGCAAAATATATGAATAGCTGAAATGTTTGCTGTCTTGATAGACATGAACAAGCATTAATATACATTTGATATATGTCATGGTTGATTTGCAGTAAATATGTTTTGAACTTTGAAACACATTTTGTTTAGTGTAGTTTTATATTTGTAAAATCTGAGACAACCAATTTCAATAATATAATCACATTTTTAATTCATTTTCTGGAAGAGAAAACGCAAAAAGGTGAAAATATTTAAATTTGTATGATTTTGAAAAATGATAAATAGATTGTTAAATTTAACAAAATTGATTATTACAGAAAGCCATGGAAAGAAATATGTATTTGTACCATTTTAAGGTTAAATGATTTCAAAGTCACAAGAAAATTTTTCATATTTTCAGTTGATGTAAAGCTTTTCCACATCCTCATTGTTCTTTGGAATTGTTAACTAAATATTTGCATAATTTCAATCAAATGGAAATCAGTCTTAGTTGGCATATTTCAAACTTCATTGAAAAATCAGTTAGGTGGGGTGAGTAAACTCTTAAAAATAATACTGGTGATTATTAATCAGTGATGGAAATTTAAAAGAAAAACGTTTTTTGTAACAAATAAACATTTGAAGAAATTGAAAACACTTTATTTTTATTGGTTAAAAAAAAAAAAAAAACTTCCCCAGAGAATTAATACAAACATACAGGATGTGATGGATAAATTGTCGTCTAAATTATACAAAAATGAAAATAACGCTGACATCTCACCTCATTTTAACAGATATATTTACCAAAATAGTTTTGAAATACTAGATTAAATTTATTCAATAAAATTGTCATTGGCTTCAATCCCAGCCTCCAGGAATCTCCTGCAAAAATTCTGGACCGTCTCCTTGCTTATGTTGGCGAATGCTGCCATAATCTATGCCTTCAGTTCATCTTTGGTGTTACAAGGAGTTTTGTTGGTCTCTTTCTCAAATGTGCCCCACACAAAATAATCAAAGGGGTTTCAGTCTGGGGAGTTAGGTGGCCAGATGTAAGGGGTGATATGATTGCAGAAATTGTCTGACAGCCACAACTGGCATCTCTTGCTTGTGTGGCATGGTAGAGAGTCCTTTTGCCAGACATAAGGTTTTCCAGCAGCCACCCTCTTGACCCAGGTTAGCAGTACCTCCTCAAGTCACTTGGTGTAGGCCTCAGTGTTAAGACCTTCACCAACAAATTCAGAAGTTCTTTTCTTACCAGAATGATCAGAGTGAGTTTTGAGGTGCTGTACCTTCGTAATCACCATTAGACTCATCCAACTCTTTCTGAATCCTCTACACTGTCCTCAGATTGACACCCAAACACTCTGAAATGTTTGTATTGAAGCTTACAGTACAGCATACATTTCCAAATTTCTGGTGGACTGAATTGTGTCATGGTGCTCTCTTTCTCACAGACAGTGCCCAACTGACCTTACTATGCTGTGCAGTTGACAAAATCAAAAACAAACAACGTGTATGCGTGAAATAAAAAAAATATAAAATGATGACAATTTACCCATCATAACCTGTACATAGCTGTGTTTTTGTTTTTATTTGTTGAGGCAGGAGCAGGATTAATCTCACACAAAGCAAGCTGGATCCGGCTTAACAAAGGATTTTTCACAATGATTTGAAGTAAAATGTTCTTCTCGACATCTCTTTGACTCCCACAGTAGTCCAAGTACACAGAGTACTTTTGAGACATCATCTCTAGGAAGGTTGCCATTCAAGGCTTGAGACTTCATTCTAGCCTTTATATATGTTGAATGTTGGCCCCTATATGAAGCATATCCGCACTTTGGTCTTTTTTTTTTTTTTTTTTTTTATCATCCTGTCGGGGGTTGACATGCTATCCTTTTCACCAGCAGAAAGGTTATTTGGGGAGCTGGTTTAGATGTGGCAGGTTGAACTGAGTTATGTTATCAGTAGCAGGCCTAAGCCTGACCTGATGTAATTAATACAAAACCCTTGACAATATATATAGTCTAAATCGAAAATAATGAAAGCGATAAGCCTCAAGCGGTTATAAAACAAACACGAGCAGTCAGTTTTTTTTTCTCAAAATAGGGGGGAAAAAAAAAATGATGACAAGATTGTAATTAAACCCCTAAAAGCATAGGACAACAATATTTTAATCTTTCTGAAGGATATACAGGTGGCCTAACAGGCATAAGAAATGAATTTCTGTAAAGAATTCAGTGTTCACACACACAGTGTGACCCAGATATAAGAGAGATTTTCTCTGGTCCCAAATTAGAGCCTGTGTTAATGTATATAAAATAGACCAAACCCGGATATAAGAGACTTCTTCTCCGGTCCTGACAACTCTCTTATATATGGTTATACTATATATATATATATATATATATATATATAAATAAATATACATTTTTAAGGTATGCTATATTTATAGTATAAAGTGCTCAATATTAAGAGATAGAGTGTATGTAAATATAAAAGTGAACATTGAAATCAACACTCAGAAGCAATAGACTTTCATATTAAACAATCATCAAGCCACATGTGTTGTCTTTTTCCTCGACTATATTTATGGGTCAGTGGTGCATTGTGGGTAGTCTATTCTAACAGTTATTTTGGCTGTAGTGGAACTCATTTCAAAAAATTTTGCTGCTTTACTTAAATATTGAAAATTGAAAAGAATAAAAATAAATAAAAAAAATCAAGTAAAATATATTAATCCAAATAAAACAAATTAACAAGCCACTCCAGCCAAAATAATCGTTAGAATAGATTCCCCACAATGCACCACTGACCCGTAAATATAGTTGAGGAAAAAGACAATGCATGTGGCCTGATGATTGTGTTTAATATGAAACAGTCTGTCACCTTTGAGTGTTGACTTTATGTAATTTGGTTACTATTTAGCAAGTTGTTAATATAATGTCTAAGAATAGAGAGAAAAAGAAGAGACACAAACCTTCAATTGATTTAGCCAATCCCATAAAAGAGCAGCCAAAACGAAAGGGTCTGATTCAGTGGCAATAGATTTCCAACTGTCATCACAACTGTTCAGTTGTCGCTATTGGAGAAGTGAAGATGAAATTGAAGGTAAAGTGCAGAAAATAAGCATTAAAATTTAGAGATTTCAGGTGGCATCACTAAAGATTATCAAACAATTATTCCGTCTAAATCTCAGGAACTGATTATTTAACAACATGTGTAAGGTTTCTAAATAAAATGGTTTTATAGTTCAAATCTTGTTACTATTGCTATACATGTTTCTAGGATTTTTTTTCTTTTTTTTTTTTAAAAGATGAAAAGGAAGAGAATAATAACATCCTGGGAAACAACATTTATAGAGTCTAAGTAATATTCTTGTATCTGCCAACAATTGCATCAATTACACCATATTTGGTGTTGAGTTGATTAAACCTTTAAAGTTCTATTGAAAAACCTTAAGTAGATGTCAAGGAGTATTTGATTTAAAAAAAAAAAAAAAAAAATCCCGTTTGATAGATTTACATAAAAAAAAGAAAAGGACACTGATAAGAAATTCTGTGGGTGCCTTTCATCCTCTAGGATTTCATGAGAGGAAACACAGTTTTTTTTTCCACTTTGTCATTCATTTCCCTAAAACGTCTGATATATAGACATGCATCATATTTTTAAATTTATTAATGAATAAAAAAAAAAAAAATTAAGTTACTTGCATTATTTACATTATTCGGACTGTTATCCTCATTCACACTGCCCAATGGATGAAGACATTGGTTAGATTTGTTTTTTTTTTTACACCCAAAGAGTTGAGAGTTCAGTGGTAAACCAAAACCAAGTTGAGATAAAGGTTTTTTAACTGAGACATCCAGAAGAGGCATGGCACCTGAATTTGAACACTTATTTTTTTTGGATGAAATAAAGAGTTTGGTTTGAAATTCCAATCACCTGAAGAAGGCCAAAATGTAGAACGGCTGCGTGAATATGGCAATGAAGATTAGGATAACAGTTCAAATAATGTAAATAATGCAAGTAATCATAATACCTCATCTCAGAGATATAGACAGATATAAAAAAAATAAATTAGTGTAGCCATCAAAGTGTATTTAATATATAGAGGTAGACTTCTTGTTTTCTAGTTCTGATTTAGTACTGCTAATATTTAGTTAGTACTTGCTTGCCCTATTTCCACTGAGTACCAGTCCACACTGCCAGATCCAGTGGTTGTACTCACAACCACTGTGTCACCAAATTCACAAAGCAACATTTTAATCCACTAGGCCATTCTCCCATAGGACAATTTGCTGTAATGAACGTGGAGCCTTAAACCTAACCTGCCTGCTGACTAGGGTTTTTGCTGCTTCTGTAATTTGTATTTCTTTTTGTATGTATTAATGTAAAAAAGAAGAAAAAAAGCACAGAGAAAAGAATTGATGATGTGATCAGTTACAACTCAAAGACAGTGGACAAACCTTGAGCTCATTTTTCCGCTTGGTAACATCATCATTAAATGTTGAATTACATAATGCAATTGCAATTTCTTGAGCCTTCAGACAGGTCACTTCAGTTTCTGTCATTTGCTTCCACCAATCTTGCAGGTTGTAACAATTTAAGGGTCTTTTTATTGAGCTAAATTTAAATTTTCTCCATTTCCATTCAGGATAACGGATTCATTTTCTTTCTCACACTCCTTGTCACTCGGGGCATTATTGAATGCTTTGTCACTATCCAGTGATTATCGAAAAAAAAACATTCTTTGTAGAAATACTGGGAAAAGTGTCTGCAGAACTACTTGCTTCCTGATTTCCATTTTTGCTGCTTTTGGATTCAAGTTGCAGACTATTTAAATCACTCTCAGCTCCCTTCAGATCAACAGGCCTTTTAGCAAATGTTGAAGACAATGAATTTCCACGGCCAGCAAGTTCCAAAAGGCGTTCACATACAAAATAAATAATCTGAAAATGAAAAAGGAGGAGGAAAATTTTATTAGAAAAAAAAAAAAACAAGAAAATGAAAATTAAATAAAACTGCTTTCCTTTAATTGTGTAAGAGGATTTGTTTTTGTCTTCCAACATCATGGCTGATGCTAACTTAATGAAGAGTACCTCATGACTTAACAGAGTAATATTTTCCACTGTCATTGAATCAATTGTTTGTAAAATTGGTTTATTGTGTCATGCTAGACAATTTCCATACAGAATCTATCTTGCATCATTATAAATCCACCATTCGACCATGCACTGATCTGGGGCTTTTATGTATCTAGAGATTTTTAACAAAATCCAAAGAGGAATTTAAAAAAAAAAAAAAATCACCCCATACAAGGCAGTAAAGCCACTAAGAAACAAGGAGTTACAGGTTGTGGAAGAATTAAGAAGAGAAATATTAATAATAAGCGAGAAAAGGAAAGAGTAATTGGGAGGACAGTAGATAGCGATTGACACCGCATTTAAATTTTTGCAGATTAAATTTGGCTGGAAAGCCGGAGCTAGGAGTTCCACAAGTGAGAAATCTACTTTATTATTGGTCTTGACCTGGCATCTCAGCCTCAGTCATTTCCCCCCATCACTGTGATATAGCTTCCCTGTGATTTTTTTTTATAAATACTTTCATGCTAATTGTTACAAGGAGCTTCATGAATTTAAGTGCATTACTAGATTGGCAGCTAGGTCTCATCATATTACTGTTGAAATGGCTAAAAATGTAATTGTAAAGTTCTATTTTAATTTTTTCTTCTCGTACTTCTTGCTTGTGGAACTCTCTTCTTGCTATCTTGTTGTTGACTATCATTTTCAAAAATTTAAATGCAACATCAATCATTATCTTCTGTTTCATTAAATGCTCGTCTTTTATTGTCTTCTCTCCATTGTTTCCTTTGCTTTCTGTAACCCATTGCATCTTTATCGACTTGCTTAGCATGAAATGATTAGAAAAAAAATGTCTTCTGAACACATGTATAACTTTATTTTAGTAATGTCTAATAAAAGACTAAATTTTTCATGCATAAAATTGTTTATTCACTTTTGAATTGCCAGTTATGAGGGGGTATGGTATGGGTTTAATCTTTACGGTGTGAGGGATTCTTTCCCCTTACAGGTAGGGGAGGGGTATATAACTTCCAGTCGTGCAGTTTTTTTTGTGTGTATATCCTAAGTTCAGCTTGGTTGACTTCCTGCTTACATGTTTGGCGCAGCCCCTAGCATCATTTGAGGCCCAATTCTGCACTTGGTGGCTATGAGGTCAGCTTCTAGGTCAATTTTGGTCATATTTTGGTATCAAAGACTGACATCAATTTTGATTTGTACCTTTGATATTTCCTAGAATGAATCGCATATTACACATTTATTTGGCACACTGATATCTATGAGGGTAATGTATTGTCAAGTATTATAAAAAGTACACAAAAGACCAAAGACTTGGGACCACCCTCTGGATTTAGTAATTAATAAGTTTCATGACCTTCTTTGATTTATCTAACTCCTTCTAAGCTAGGATGCTGTAACTATTTAACACATTAGGGCATGATGCCCAATTTTTTAGCGAGGGAGGTTCCTTAAATTTTAAAATCTATCAGCCCTAAGATTACCTTTAGTCAGCAAGGTAGTTTAAGCAAAGAGAGATAAAATCTTCAAGAAACTTTATGCAATAAATGGATAATTTTGTTATTATTATTATTGAATATATGATGAGGCCCTTCAGGAAGAGAAAGTCCTCTGGCCTGAGGTGAGTTTGGAAATTAATTTTGGAAAAAACACAAAACATTTAACTTTTAGATGATTCCTCAAAATCCAGAGAGTGGGGCCAAAATTTTGGTCTATAATGCATGTGATATACAATGATTATAAAAAGAATAGATAAGGTTTTTATTAGTAATTTTGAGAACAGAAATTATAAAATTTAATGAAAGAAAAAGATATTTGAATGAGAGAAACGCGTCAGAGCAGTCCAAAATTATTTTAAAAATTTACCTTAGGAATGTATTTTAATTTTCGTCCTTCGTAGCCATGAAGTAGTTTTCTTTGTCGGCTTAAATACTGTTGTAAGGTGAGTTCACAGGAAACATCCTCTCTGTCAAAAATAAAAAAAAAGCTATTATTGTATACTAGAAACGAGAGCAACATGATATATATTCAAATCTTAACAGTATTTACTATTTAACGTTTTTGGTTGTAATGTGGATTTATTTAGAAAAAAATATTATGCTTTGTTTTACATAATTTTATGACACGTGTTTCTGGTCTCGCGACCGTCTTCAGGTAAAAGCCGGGATTTCCACATATTATTAAAAATAATTAATTTTTTCCTTATGTTCAATGTTAAATATTCTCGATATGAGACATTCTCTGTTTTTGTGTTAGTAATCCGAATTTCTTTCTTGAATTTTTTTATATATATATATATATATATATATATATATATATATATATATATAAATAATCTTAGATATGCAAAAAACAATATTGCATTTTTTATTAAGTAAGTATTTGTTATTTTAATCATTAAATTGTTTTTAGAATAGTGGGAATATTTTGTATGTTTAATATTAAAACTTATAATTTTTCCCTCTAAAATATTAATGAAACTTTATTGTACTAAGCCACGCATCCTAGTAAAACCAATTGTACTTTGTACCCTCTTACCTGTTTGCACTTCACCCTAAAATTTGGTTTTGATCAGTCAATGTATAGCTATTTTAGAGGATGTGATGGATGGACTAATAGAAGTCACAGAATTATATAAAATACAGTTCATATATAATTATAGTCTGGAACAGGCCAAGATGTAATCTGAGAATTGGAGATGCCAAAACAAAGAAGTACAGAAACTGAAAAGTACACTATTTACATTATTTGGACTATTGTCCTCATCTTTGTTACCAGTTTACATAATACCTCATCTCAGAAATATAGACGGATACCAAACTGAAAAGTGTTTTAACAAACGAAAAATGACACTGAAATTCAAAAGTATAACAGAATAGCAAAAGATGCCTTCCAAAACCTCAAAAGACTAAATTCTTAAGAATCATAATTGACAAAAAACTTAACTTCTTAAAACACATAAATAATCTAAAAGAAAAATGCCAAAAGAACACTAAACTTCAATTATGAACTACGGAGTAGGCCCCAAAATAATATTAAAAATTTATTGATCACACATAAGATCTAAATTAGATTATGTCTGCATCACCTACAGCTCCACTCATAAATCTTAGATAAAAAAAAAACTACTATCAATCCAGAACCAGTGACCGAGAATCAGTTCAGGTGCCTTCCGGACTTCATCCATGGACAGCCTTCACATAGAAGGCCAACGAACCTGCATTACACCTAATGTTTGAAAAAATGATCGCTGAAAGTCTCATTAAAACTTCAAAGAAACCCAAATAATCTAGGTTGGCATCTCAGTCCAACCCTTTCACTGTCGAAATGGTTAAATGTAGTTGTCTCTTCTACTCCAATAGGTTCATGTCTTGCACTTCCCATCTGTGGAACTCCCTTCCTCTTACTTGCCTCCCTGACAGTTATAGTCTTCAAATATTCAAATGTAATGTCAATCGACATCTTCTGATGCTTTGATGTAATTCTGCCCTTCTTCTCTTCATCCTTTCCTCAATCACACCTCTTTACTCTTGCTCCCACTCTCTGTAACCCCTTGTGTGCTAGTGGCACTCCCACCTTGCTTAGGCCATCCTGGGTATGATGATAAACCACATCCGCATCCAGCAGCAAGGCATCTGATCAGGTTTTGAGAAGCGTAGAACCACCTCTTAATTGCTGGTGTTTCCAGGTCTACCCTGACATGGGGTGGTAGCACCTGTTAGGGTCCCAGCTATGGGCAAATAGTTGACACCCAAACTTGTGTAAAAATAGGTTTTAATACCAGAAATACTTTGGAATAAAAAAAAATATTACCAGCAATAATTTTTGAAGGAAAATTTATTATCAGCAATACTTTAAAAAAATACCAGCAATACAAACAGCTATACATTCTTTGGAAAAAATATGATGAGCTATTGATTTCTTCAAGGAAATATATTCCCAGAAATAGATTTTAGAAGAAAAACATTACCAGCAATAAAAATTTTGTCAGTATTAAATAAGGTTGATATGCCATAAAACAAAACAAAACAAACCAAGACCAAACCTTGCTTAGGGTGAAATGCTTTAAAAAAAAACAAAAAAAACAAGCTTCCATATTTACACCTGAGCATTAAGATGGTGCATGAACTCATTAAAAACTCAAGCCACCAGAAATTCATCTCCATAAATTTTCTGTCAAGTCTTGCAGCTCTGAAAAAAGGCAAAACTAAACATCCAAACAACTAGACATGTTAGAAATCTATAGTAAAAGAGTCAAATCACAAAAATTAGTCCTCTTAGCCTGGATTCCAAGTCATGTTGGTATACTGGGCAATGAAAGCCCTAACCAAGAAATACATGCGATTTAAATGGACTGAAGATTGTCAAAGGTCCTTTGATAGTCTGAAGGAGCAGTTTACGGCTATACCCCTGCTGACCTGGGTCAACCAATGATTTTACAGATGCCAGTAATAGTTGCATAGAAGCTGTACTTTCTCAACCATGTCTGGATGGAGACAAACCCATAACAAGCATTCCGGAGGAGATGCCCATGTACTTTCTGTCACACAGATTTTCCAAAACCCAGCGAAGGTGGCTAGTAATAGAAAAGGAAGCATTTGCTATCATGTACACTGTACAAAAGCTTGACCATTACCTGAGTGGGGCCGTATTCACCATTAAAACTGATCATCAGCCTTTCAAGTATTTGTTGGAAGCTGAATTGATGAATTGAAAGATCCAGCAGTGGGCTTTTAAATCGAGTGGGTACAACCGTAAAATTGAGTATCTGGCTGGTAAGGATAAAACCTGTGCGAGATGGAATCAGTCAGACTAGAACCAAGTGTGGATGATAGGAC
Source organism: Acanthosepion pharaonis (assembly GCA_903632075.3). NCBI lineage: Eukaryota > Metazoa > Mollusca > Cephalopoda > Sepiida > Sepiidae > Acanthosepion > Acanthosepion pharaonis. The sequence continues at coordinate 159,022 of CAHIKZ030002367.1, forward strand.
CGACTACATTCAAGGAATTAACTCTCATCCTTTAAGGGAGTGCCCTGTGTGGAATGATACTGACGAAGAGGAGTCTTAGGTGATAATCGATCACCATTAGAGAGAGGTAATAAAACAGGGACAGCAGTATATCGAAATAGCCGATATCAGAGTTAAAGTGGAATTAGAAAATACCTCAAAGTATATTATTTAGGATGGGATGCTGTATTATATGTCCGAAAGAAATGGAGAAACTAGACCCTTGCCGGTCGTGCCTGAGGTGTTAAGATTTGATATTCTGGAAGCAAGTCATGAAAAGATGGGTCATATGGGGGTGGATAAGATTTACAATCTGATCATAAAGAAATATTTCTGGCTTAGTTTGTACAAGGAAGTGATGGCTTATGTGGGTCGCTGTGTGATTTGCTAAGCATAAAGTAGGAAACTGAAGTGGGTTCCATGGATGGAGACTGATGTCTCTTACTTTCCATTTCAGAAGGTCAGTATGGATATTTTAGGTCCTTACAAGGAAATTATTCATGGAAACTTATATATTGTGAATTTTGTAGATTGGTTGACAACCTGCCTAGATGTTTTCGCCATACCTGATGAGAGGGCCCAGACCGTAGCTGATTTAATTTTAACTGAGACGTTTCTGAGATATGGAACTTTTGAACAGATTTTTATGGATAATGGCCTGGAGAAAGTTAATCAAATAATGAGGCTATAGCTAGCCTAATATTTCCTATGTGACGACATTCCCCTATCACCAACAGGGCAATGCGAAAGTGAAATGTTTCCATAAAACTTTAGCGGACGTGTTAGCCAAATTAACCGGCGATAATGAAGATGATTGGGATTTATTTTTGATGCAGGCGTTAGCAGTGGTGAAGTTTACTGTGAATGAAACCTCTCAGTATTCCCCATGTTTTTTGCTGTTTGGTAGAGACGCAATTTTGACAATCAATATTATGTTAAAGCCCCGTAGACCACCACAAATTGCTATTATAAAAGCAGCATCAGATCTTTATCCAGGTGAGGTGAAGAATTGATCAGGGCCCAGAAGAGATGTAATGAGAATAAACTGAGATAAAGATGGAGTAGAGCTACAAGTGGGAGATCCAGGATTTTATAAGATCCAGGATTTTATAAGATCCAGGATTTTATAAGATCCAGGATTTTATAAGATCCAACAAAGAAGTGAAAACTGGATAAGAGATGGGAACCACATTATCAAATAGTAGAACAAACAGGCCCCCCCCCATCTTTTGTTATTTGGGATCAGTTGACAGGTTGAATGAAGAGAGCGCATGTGAGTGATTTAAAATGGGTCGAGTTGAGAAGAGAAAAATTAGAAAGTACATGCTGGTAGTTCCAGAAAAAAATGGAGACTGGTAATGAATCCATTATTGGAGGTGAGGAAAGCAATGAGAACTGTCAGAACTTAAGTGAGATATCAAATCGGGGTATTGTCAAGAAGGAAACCTCAGAAGCAAAATGAAAACAAGACGATAGAAAGACCTGGAGAGGAGGACGAAGATGAGAAATGGTACAGAGAAGATGAGTTACTGCTGTCATATCTTAAAAAAAAGGAAATGGGGATGAAAAGAAGGAGCTTGAAACGGAGGCTACATAGTGCTGCTCAGAAGAGAAGGAATAAAAATTATTCTATCTAGAAAAAAAAAAGTATAAAAAAAAAAATGAGATCTTTATGAATGAATTGTTTGTGAATATAGTAACAGTAATTAGCAATTGTAAGTTAACAGGATAACAGAAGGTGACAAGGTTACATGGGCGCTGATCAATGAGCCCAGATAAGAAATATCCCAGTGTAAAAAGGGAGTTCCAGTGAATTCATTCATAGTATTATTATGAATGAATGTGCCTTCAGCTGTAGTAAATAAGAAAGTTTGTTGACAAGCCAACAGTGACAAGCAGTCCTCAATTATAATCAAATAATGGAGACTGCAAGCCTGGAAGGGGGGGGGAGTAAGACTACCGTAATTAAAAAGACAAGGAGGCAATTATGACCAGGTGTAAATGTTTGATTACACTGGTAATTGATTTAAAACCATACGATGAATTGTTCGACAAATTAAGGGAGGAAATGTGATGACTAACCCGGGCTAGAATGCATGTAGCCCAGTAATATTTGAGGGATGAGGGCCATGCCTGTTTGTTATTTTCATTAGGTCAGGAGATGGAAATAATGGAAAGACAATGGAAGGAAATGAGTTTCTATTTGAGAGCGGTGTCACTGTTACAGACTTGTGAAAGGTAATCAGTGCTGCCTATAGTAGGAAAAGCATTAAGTGCATTGATTGGAATGGTTTCTGAAGAAGGTGTCAAATTTATTAGATGTAAACTAAAGGATGTGCAAGCAAATCAAAAGACCCTGGGCCACAGAGAGAGTGTATCGATTTTAAATGTAACTCAAATAGAGTTGGCAGAAAATCATGGTAGCATAAATTGGTTAATTGATAACATGGTTACTCTTCAAGAAGAGATAGATAATTGCACAGAGTTAGTATGGACAAAGCTGAGGACCTTAGAGGGATTTGTTTAGCAGTATTCTCAGTGAATGTTGATCGTTAATATGGTGCAATTAACCAGTCAATCTCTAAACACCCTGCTGGAGCATGTAAGGGCTCAGCTGGATATGTTGTCATTGGGACATTTGTATAGTCACCCCTCATTGCTTAAAAGATTTTTTATTGAGATTACAGAAAAAACTCCCACATCACTTGGTTACTGGTGGACCCGGCAACCAAACTTTGAAAGTACTATAGTGCTTTGGGCTGTGTCACTCTGCTGGAGAACAACAAGCTATTGGTATGACTGTATTTTATTAGCCTATGGGCCTCAAGAGGTCAGAATCCGGCCCTGAAGATACCCTATATAGACTTCAGAAACAAAACAAAAGAACATATCAAAAGAAAATGGCGTGCAATATGGGACTCAAAACTTAACTATATGATATTCAATCAACTATAGGAGAATGGCTCCCAGGTTTCAGAAAAAATCATACAGGAGGAAATAGTTTTATGGAGACTTTGAATAAGATATACACATCTAACATGCTTCTACTGAAAAATGAAACTCCTCCATCATGCAACAAATTTCAAGTACGTTTCCTGGTTGAACATATATTAAGTTGCCATAATTTCAGTCAAACCTGAACAAAATATCAAATAAACAATACAAAAGAATCAAACAATATCCTTAACTTCTTAAAGGAAATCAAACTTTATATCAAAATATAAAAACTCCCCTCAAAACTACAGAAATATATAAAATATATACATAAAATATATTTTTAAAACTGGAAAAAAAAAGAAGTAAAAAAAAAGAACATTTCAGTCTTTATAAAATTCCCTACTAAAAGTAACAATGCAAACTTAACCAACTTGTATCAGAAACTGAATACAAAATAACTTTTATTAGAAGCCAGCATCTCTAATAACTGATAAAAAGAAAAAAAGGTAAATTCACCAAGTAACCCTAACCCCAAATTATCACTGATCCACATATAGCATCAAGCTATAACCAAAACAATCATTGATTCAAAACCTTTATTTGGCCTTAAATAACCCTATATTTGTTGATGGATCATTGATCAGAAACCAAACCTTACAAAAGCTAAACAAACAAATTATATCTTGTTACTATTTTACAATTGTCTATAAAGAAATTGGTTAAGGCCTTCAAAATAAATTAGTTTCTCTATTTGGAAAGTAATCATTTCAGTTAATATGTGAACATAGAATTTTGTTAAGCCAGAGAAAATCAGGAACTGACGGGAATGTGAAAATGATCCAAAGCTGCTGCAAATAGTCTGCAAAATCCTTAAGGCATTGCATTTGTCTTCTGGTCTGTATTGATCGCGGCCTAAAGTAGAAAGAATTTGTATTGACTGATAGATAAATGCAAAGAAGCAAAGAGACAAGAAGCAAAGAGACAAATCAGAAATGGAGAAAAAAAAAAAAATGAAATTTGAAAACAATGAACATCATTAAGAACTATTTTTTGCTTCAGTTTATTTAATTTTTTTTTTAAAGATTAAAAAAAAAGTCAATTTAGTTACTCATTGTCTTACTTTTTCTAAAATAATTTTGGATATTTTAGAAAGTGCGATTGTTTTTTAAAATGAAAAGAAATCTTAAACTGAAAAGTTGTACATCTCAATCAAGCTTCAAATGTTTTATATCTACTTTTTACTTATTTTTCTCTTTAAGTAACAAACTTTCTAGGCAGAGATGCAATAGACACGTTTAAAAAAGTGAAAAGGCATAAACACAAAATTTCTATGTGACATTTTAGGCCATTATTAACTCAAGATATAACTTGCAATCAGCTTCTTCTTTTTCCATGATGTCAGAAGAATTTTACTGTTTGAGTACAAATAACATTTTATGAGAGAGTACAAACCTTTTTTCCCTAACGTAATGAATAGCGTCATTGGCTGACATTCGATTTGTGAAGACGAGGTAAGAGCAAATCAACAATCCCGTACGACCTACAGAAAGAAAAAAAAAATAGGCTTGAATAGGAAACTCCATTAATCAGGACTGAATGAAATCAAAATTTAATTGAGTATTTGAAAACAGAAACTGCAGTTGATTGTCAAAGATAAATTATATGTATTATGCATAAAATGATGTACCTGAGATAAACATTTTTATTACTGAAGAATTAAAGATTGAAAGCACTTTTGACTGTAGCTTCAATAATAAAACTCGACATTTGGCAATCCCCCCCCACCTTTTTTTTTTTTTTTTTTTTTTTTACGTCGAGGAAATCTAGAAATTTGCAAGTGACTAATTCTAATGGGTAGAAACAGGAAAAGTGGTTAAAATCAAAGCCTCCCTAAGGAAACATCAAATATACACTGGCCTCAAACATTTTAAAAGAGATTGAAGGAACAAGAAATGAATTTCTTTTTTAAAATCTACATAATTATAAAATAAAGTTTTCATTAAATTTTAAAATAAAGAAAAAAAACAACTCATTATTAATAAAAAAAACGAAAATACAAAATTTGTGTTGAGTATAAATTTAACAATAAGATCTCAGAAGAATTTTGGTATGTGTGTCTCTTAGAATTAAAATGTCACTTAAAAGTGATAAGCAAAACAGAGGAAAAAAGATTTCTTACATCTGCTTTAAACATTTTCGTTTTAATTCTTAGCTGACAAGGCATTATAGTTTTGAAGTGTGAGTTTTTCTGATAAAATTGCCTTTAAATGAAATTACAACTTTTACAAATAAAAGTAATCAAGCCTAATACTTTCCTCTACACGTTAAATTTTCATTTGAAAATTGTCTATGCTTAATACTAGAAAATGGAGACAAAGTCTAAAAATTGCATAATTTAAAATTTTATATGAAAATTATTTTAATTAAAAAATCAAACTTGAATTGACATAATTTAATTTGCTATGAAAAGAAAACAATTCACTAATTTCCTATAAAAAATGCTTATTGGAATCTTCTGGAATATCTAAGTGACTAAAATTGAATTCATTTTATTGTATTTAAGAAATCTGACAAATTGAAAAAGTTTCTTTGAAAATAGATTTGATTATGTGTTTCACCTTCCTTGGCTTTATCAGGTCAAAAATGTGTGTATGCTTAAATAAAGAATCATAGTACTTTTTCCTTATTATGTTTCATTATTTAAGCATACAGCCAATATTCTAGGCCTGCATGCCTAGAAAGTTGAAATGTGTAAGCATATATAGTTTCAATGAAATGTTTTTCATTAGGCAAATTTCTTAAAATCTTTGATAAGATTCTATATCCTATTTTAAACATATTTTATTGCATAAAAAATGAGCCTGCAATTTTTCATGTATCAACTTACCAAGACCTGCATGGCAGTGGATGGCTACTTTGCCTTGTGACAAAGCAAACTGCATCACTCGGACCATATCCAAAATCATACCATTTGAAGAAGCACCAAAATCAGGGCTAAGAATTGAGAGAGAACAACTTTGACAAAAACTCATTTTAATCATAAACATTTGGCAAATGGCATTTTTGTTTACTTAATCCACCTTTAACCACTGCATTCTTTGCTTTCATTACATTTGAAATAAAGCATTTTAATTTTCAAGATTAATATAACTGTTTTTCACTTCTGCAATTCAGCTCAAAGTTGTCAAGTTTGTTGCAAACATGTATAATATTTCTTCTGTAAGTGGCTTGGATTGCATTTACAATGTTTGTTTTTAAATTTCTTTTTGTCATCTGATCTTATGTAAATTCTGTAACAATTCTCCATTTGCAAAGTGTTATTTAAACTGAGCAATTTATAAATCCATGCATGAGAAGCTGATTAGAAAATGTATGTCAGTTCCAACAACACTTTGATTTGGATGAAATAGACAAAGAAAAAAAAACAAAATGTGGGGTTTGAAGCAGAGAGATTATTAGGTCATTACAGTAATTTGATCCCATGTAAGACAGGCACTTATCTATATTTCTTAATTAAATATACAGAACTGGCAAAACATCTATGTGCGATATAGATGCATGTTTTATCAACTTAATGTTTTCAAAGACTAATAGGCATTCATTTTTTGTGGATAAAATTGAAATAAAAACAAAGCAATAAAGATTTTGTAAATACAAAGTAAATAAAAAAAATTCACAAAATTAGATGTTAACAAAACTCAAACATTAATAAAAATTAGTAGACTATGTAGTCAAGTATTGTAATTCTGATGAATAGAGGGTGCAGTAGAATTAGTCCAGAAATAGGACAAGAACAGTGCAAGTTTGTTAAAGACACTGGAACAAGGAATGCAATATTTCTGCTCAGAATGTTTTGTTTTGTTTTAAAGCATATCAACATCTCAATGGGTTATTTAATGCTGACAAGATTTTTATTGCTGGTAATATTTTTTTCCAAAAATGTATTGTTGGAAATAATTTTTTCTTCAAAAATTCATTGCTGGTATTAAAACCTATTTTTACACTTTTATAGTGTTTTGACCCCAGTTTGGGGGTTAATTATTTGCCCATAGCTGGGGCCCTAACAGGTGCTACCACCCCAGGTCAGGGTGGATGTGGAAACATCAGCAATTAAGAGGTGGTTTGATGCTCCTCAAAACCTCCTAATCAGAGGTCTTGCTGTTGGATGTAATCTATCGTCTTACCCAGGATGTGGATGTACTTTATCGTCTTACCCAGGACGCGGATGTAGTTTTTCGTCTTACCCAGGACGACACATGTAGTTTATTGTCTTACCACAACATGCAAATTACAGATTGGAGATACCAAAGTCAAACAAGTACAACAATTTAAATATCTGGGAAGTGTCATAACAGAGGACAGAAAGCATAACACTGAAATCTGAAAGCACATTTAGATAGTGAAAAATGCCTTCCAAAAGCTAAGCAAAATATTAAGAAACAAGAAAATACTGTTACAAAGAAAAGATTTCTGAACTGTTATATAATATCAGTCCTCCTGTATGGCATTGAATATTTATAAAGTGAAATCAGATTTCACTGTCTGTTGGATTTGTCAATAAATTTATGGAGGGAGGCGATTGTAAGAAAATTAGAAGTCCTACATTATTAGCGGTCACAAGCCTAACCACGTAATATATACAGATAACACAGTGTTGATAGCCGATACAGAAAGGAGACTACAAGAACTCCTACAGAAAGTAGTGAAGGAAAGCAGGAAGAAAGGACTAAACATTAATTGCAAGCAAATAGAATGTATAGTTGTTAGCAAAAGGAACACTCCAACATGCAAATTACAGATTGGAGATACCAAAATGAAACAAGTACAAAAATTTAAATATGTGGGAAGTGTCTTAACAGAGGACAGAAAGTGTGACACTGAAATCTTAAGGCACATTGGGATGGCGAAAGATGCCTTCCAAATACTAAGCAAAGTATTAAGAAACAGAAACATTTCATAAGATACACAGGAAAGAGTACTGAACTGTTTTGTAATATGAATCCTCCTATAGGAAAGTGAATGCTGGCAAATTAAGAAGAGATTTGCAGAAACAGAAATGTGGCTCTATAAAAGGATGCTGAGAATAACATGGAATAAACATGTGAGCAATGAGGAAGTTTTAAAAACAATGAAAACAAAAAGGAAACTTATACTTATCAGGAAGAGAGAGTTGAAATTTCTAGAGGAAAAAGGGCTTGGAAAATGTGATACTTACAAGACAGATTGAAGGCAAGAGGGACAGAGAAAAATAATTCAAGAATTGTGGAGAGCCATGATTGCCAACTTCCTTACGGGACACGGCACATTGAAGAAGAAGGAGGATGCTATACTAGACAGAAGGATAAATTGTTTAGCTGCTCAAATTGTTTAAGAAAAAAGAAAAATGGAACAAAACAAAAGAAAAAAATAACTTACCAACTAAAATTGTAAACATATACTGAAAAAAAAAAGAAAGAAAAAAGCCATCAATGTTATATAAAAGTGGACAAAAAAGTGTATGCACAGCTTACAAAACAAACAGCTAATTCCTTTAAAAGGAAAAAAAATATCAAAATGCATGAATAAACATTAAAAAAATATATAACTAAAATAAAAACATTATACAGTAAAAATTCAATTAAAACCAAGGATTTTATTGGAATTATTTTCGTTCAATAATTGTTTTATAGTTTTTAAAATAATTATTTGTATAATTAACACATTTTTAAATCAGACAAGGTTTCCACAATTAATAATTATTAATGATGTAGGCAAAAACTTTCAAGATTGAGATTACATTAAATATAAATGTTTCTACTTGTATTATTTACATTATTTGGAGTGTTATCCACATCATCATTACCATAAAAAATTTTGGCCATTGTACACTTCTGGCCATCAGATCATTGGATCTTTGAGATGAGGTATTATGATTACTTGTATTATTTACATTATTTTGTTATCTTCATCATTTCATTGCCATATTCACAATGTTTTTGATGATTGAATATGAGATGATGTATTATGATTATTGTATTATTTGATTATTGACTTTTGTTATGATCATCATTGTATTTCACAACGTTTTATTTTGACTGTGTTATCCACATGATGAATTACCATATTCACATTATTTTTGGCCATTGTATCCATTATGATTGGCCTTATTCAGATGATTGGATTTTTGAGATGACGTATTATGATTATGTATTATGATTTGATTATTATTTACATTATTTGGAGTGTTATCCTCATCATCATTACCATATTCACAACGTTTTGCATCTATCTCTGAGATGATGTTTTTGGCCATTATTATTTACACTGTTCTTCAGATGATTGCCATATTTGAGATGATGTATTATGATTCTATATTCTTTGAGATGTCATCATTTTACATTCAATTATTTGAGACATCATTTGAATTGCATTATTCCTCATTTGGACATTGCCTCGTTCACAATGCCTTCTTCATCTATATCTCTGAGATGATGTATTATGATTACTTGTATTATTTACATTATTTTGACTGTTATCCATCATCATTCATCAATTGGCATCTATATTCTGAGATGATGTATTATGATTTTGGCCATTATACACTGTTATCCTCGTCTTCAGATCAGAATTGGATCTTTGAGATGATGTATTATGATTACTTGCATTATTTACATTATTTGAATGTTATCCTCATCATCATTGCCATATTCACAACATTTTGGATGATGTATTTCATTATCTGTCTATTTTCTCTGAGATGATTGGATCTATTATGATTACTTCATTATTTACATTATTCATTATTTGATTGTTATCCACATCATTTTCATTGCGTCATCATTATTCACAACGTTTTGGCATCTATATCTCTGAGATGATGTATTATGATTACTTGCATTATTTACATTATTTGGACTGTTATTGATCATCTTCATTGCCATATTCAATTTATTTTTGACTATATTTGAGATGATGTATTACTTGCATTATTTACATTATTTTGACTGTTATCCTCATCATCATTGGCATATTCACAACGTTTCGGCATCTATATCTCTGAGATGATGTATTATGATTCCTTGCATTATCTTGAGATGACTGTTATGATTATCATTGGCATATTCACAATTTTCGGATTCTATATCTCTGAGATGATCATTATGATTATATTCACAATTTTTGATTGTTACCTCGTCATCATTATTTCACATTTTCATCTATATTTGAGATGAGGTATTATGATTTTTGTATTATTTACATTATTTTGACTGTTATCCCATCTTCATTGCCATATTCACAATTTTGTACATCTGGCCTTCTCTGAGATGATCTTTGAGATTATGATTACTTGCATTATTTACATTATTTGGACTGTTATCCTCATCATCATTGCCATATTCACAACGTTTTGGGCATTGTTATATCTCTGAGCCTTGTTCAGATGATTATTTGATATTTTGAGATGATTATGATTACTTACACATTATTTACATTATTTGGACTGTTATCCACATGCATTATTGCCATTATTTTGACTGTTTTTGGAAATCATCATTGGCCCTTCTTCTGATGATCTATATCTTTGAGATGATGTATTATGATTATTTGCATTATTTACATTATTTGGACTGTTATCCTCATCTTCATTGCCATATTGATTTTGGATGATTCTTCAGATATATCTTTGAGATGACGTATTATGATTACTTGCATTATTTACATTATTTTGACTGTTATCCATCTTCATTGCCATATTCACAACGTTTGCCATCATTTATTATCTCTGAGATATTTCTGAGAGTAATTATGATTACTTGCATTATTTACATTATTTTGACTGTTATCCTCATCATCATTGCCATATTTCACAACGTTTTGGCTGTATCCTCATCTATATATATCTCTGAGATGAGGTATTATGATTACTTGTGTATTATTTACATTATTTGGACTGTTATCCTCATCTTCATTGCCATATTCACAACGTTTGGAAATTGGCATCTATATCTTCTTGAGATGAGGTCTTTGAGATGACGTATTATGATTATATTACATTATTTGGACTGTTATCCTCATCTTCATTGCCAGCGTTTTCACAATTGTTTTGGCCTTCTTCAGATATATCTCTGAGATGACGTATTATGATTACTTGCATTATTTACATTATTTTTGTGTTATCATCATCTTCATTGCCATATTCACAACGTTTTGACCTTCTATATCTCTGAGATGATGTATTATGATTATTATTTGCATTATTTACATTATTTTGACTGTTTATCCTCATCTTCATTGCCATATTCACAACGTTTTGGCCATCTATATCTTTGAGATGATGTATTATGATTATTTGCATTATTTACATTATTTGGACTGTTATCCTCATCATCATTGCCATATTCACAACGTTTTTGGGCATTCTATATCTCTGAGATGATTATATCTATGATTATTTTGCATTATTTACATTATTTGGACTGTTATCCTCATCTTCATTGCCATATTCACAACGTTTTGGCCATTCTATATCTCTGAGATGATTGGATTTGAGATATTATGATTACTTGCATTATTTACATTATTTGGACTGTTATCCTCATCTTCATTGCCATATTCACAACGTTTTGGCCATCTATATCTCTGAGATGATCTTTGAGATGACATTATGATTACTTGCATTATTTACATTATTTGGACTGTTATCCTCATCTTCATTGCCATATTCACAACGTTTCTCCATTCTATATCTGGCCTTCTTGAGATGATTATTATGAGATGATGTATTTGATTATTATTATTTACATTATTTGGACTGTTATCCTCATCTTCATTGCCATATTCACAACGTTTCGGCCATTCTATATCTCTTAGAGATGATGTATTATGATTATTTGCATTATTTACATTATTTGGACTGTTATCCTCATCTTCATTGCCATATTCACAACGTTTGGCATTCTCTATATATTCAGATGATTGATGTATTATGATTATTTTTGCATTATTTACATTATTTGACTGTTATCCATCATATTCATTGCCATATTCATCAACATTTTCAGATGATTCTATATTCTGAGATGATGTATTATGATTATTTTGCATTATTTACATTATTTGGACTGTTATCCATCATCATTCATTGCCATATTCACAACGTTTCGGCTTCTTCTATATCTCTGAGATGATGTATTATGATTACTTGCATTATTTACATTATTTGGACTGTTATCCTCATCTTCATTGCCATATTCACAACGTTTTGGCATCTATATCTCTGAGATGATGTATTATGATTATTTGGCATTATTTACATTATTTGGACTGTTATCCTCATCATCATTGCCATATTCACAACGTTTCGGCATCTCTATATCTCTGAGATGATGTATTATGATTACTTGCATTATTTACATTATTTGGACTGTTATCCTCATCTTCATTGCCATATTCACAACGTTTTGGCATCTATATCTCTGAGATGATGTATTATGATTACTTGCATTATTTACATTATTTGGACTGTTATCCTCATCTTCATTGCCATATTCACAACGTTTCTATATCATTCTATAGATGATTGAGATGAGGTATTATGATTGTTATTGCATTATTTACATTATTTGGACTGTTATCCTCATCTTCATTGCCATATTCACATTATTTGACTTTTTTCCATTGGCATCTCACAATCTTTTGATGATGATATTCTGAGATATTATTATGATTACTTGCATTATTTACATTATTTGGACTGTTATCCTCATCTTCATTGCCATATTCACAACGTTTTCGGCCGTTCTATATCTCTGAGATGATCTTCAGATGAGATTTGAGATTATTTGACTTATCTTCATTTATTATTTACATTATTTGGACTGTTATCCTCATCTTCATTGCCATATTCACAACAACGTTGTTTTCCTGGCCTTCTTCAGATGATATTTTGGATCTATATCTCTGAGATGATGTATTATGATTATTTGTATTATTTACATTATTTGGACTGTTATCCTCATCTTCATTGCCATATTCACAACGTTTCTATTCACCTTCTTCAGATCTATATCTCTGAGATGAGGTATTATGATTACTTGCATTATTTACATTATTTGGACTGTTATCCCTCATCTTCATTTCACATATTCACAACGTTTCTCTGGCCTTCTTCTATATCTCTGAGATGATGTATTATGATTATTTGCATTATTTACATTATTTGGACTGTTATCCTCATCTTCATTGCCATATTCACAACGTTTCGGCATCTATATCTCTGAGATGATTTATTATGATGATTGCATTATTTACATTATTTGACTGTTATCCTGATTTCATTGCCATATTCACAACGTTTTTATATATCTGAGATGATGTATTATGATTACTTTGCATTATTTACATTATTTTGACTGTTATCCTCGTCTTCATTGCCATATTCACAATGATCTATATCTCTGAGATGATGTATTATGATTACTTGCATTATTTACATTATTTGGACTGTTATCCTCATCTTCATTGCCATATTCACAACGTTTCGGCCATCTATATCTCTGAGATGATGTATTATGATTATTTGGCATTATTTACATTATTTGGACTGTTATCCTAATCTTCATTGCCATATTCACAACGTTTTTCTATATTTGAGATGAGGTATTATGATTACTTGCATTATTTACATTATTTGGACTGTTATCCTCATCTTCATTGCCATATTCACAACGTTTCGGATCTATATCTCTGAGATGATGTATTATGATTATTTGCATTATTTACATTATTTGGACTGTTATCCTCATCTTCATTGCCATATTCACAACGTTTTGGGCCTTCTTATATCTCTGAGATGATGTATTATGATTACTTGCATTATTTACATTATTTGGACTGTTATCCTCATCATCATTGCCATATTCACAACGTTTTTGCCATCTATATCTCTGAGATGATGTATTATGATTATTTGCATTATTTACATTATTTGGACTGTTATCCTCATCTTCATTGCCATATTCACAACGTTTTCGGCATCTATATCTCTGAGATGAGGTATTATGATTATTTGCATTATTTACATTATTTGGACTGTTATCCTCATCTTCATTCTTCATATTCACAACACATTATTTGGCCTCTATATCTCTGAGATGAGGTATTATGATTACTTGCATTATTTACATTATTTGGACTGTTATCCTAAGCTCCATTGCTATATTCACAATGTTTTGGCTTCTATATCTCTGAGATGAGGTATTATGATTACTTATATTATTTGGACTGTTATCCTAAGCTCCATTGCTATATTCACAATGTTTTGGCTTCTATATCTCTGAGATGAGGTATTATGATTACTTATATTATTTGGACTGTTATCCTAAGCTCCATTGCTATATTCACAACGTTTCACTCTCTATATCTCTGAGATGATGTATTATGATTACTTGCATTATTTACATTATTTGGACTGTTATCCTCATCTTCATTGCCATATTCACAACGTTTCGGCTTCTCTATATCTCTGAGATGAGGTATTATGATTAATTGCATTATTTACATTATTTGGACTGTTATCCTCATCTTCATTGCCATATTCACAACGTTTCGGCATCTATATCTCTGAGATGATGTATAATGATTACTTGCATTATTTACATTATTTGGACTGTTATCCTCATCTTCATTGCCATATTCACAATGTTTTGGCCATTATTTACATTATTTGACTGTTCTCAGATGATTCTGAGATGAGGATATTTATTTTGATTATTATTTACATTATTTTGGACTGTTATCCTCATCTTCATTGCCATATTCACAACGTTTTGGCATCTATATCTCTGAGATGATGTATTATGATTATTTGCATTATTTACATTATTTGGACTGTTATGATCTTCATTGCCATATTCACAACGTTTCGGATCTATATCTCTGAGATGATATTATGATTGCCATTATTTACATTATTTGGACTGTTATCCTCATCTTCATTGCCATATTCACAACGTTTTGATTCTATATCTCTGAGATGATGTATTATGATTACTTGCATTATTTACATTATTTGGACTGTTATCCTCATCTTCATTGCCATATTCACAACGTTTTGGCCATCTATATCTCTGAGATGATGTATTATGATTATTTGCATTATTTACATTATTTGGACTGTTATCCTCATCTTCATTTGCCATATTCACAACGTTTCGGTCTCTATATCTCTGAGATGATGTATTATGATTATTGCATTATTTACATTATTTGGACTGTTATCCTCATCTTCATTGCCATATTCACAACGTTTCAGGCATCTATATCTCTGAGATGATGGTATTATGATTTATTTTGCATTATTTACATTATTTGGACTGTTATCCTCATCTTCATTGCCATATTCACAATGTTTCACATTGTTTCTGCCTTCTTCTTCTATATCTCTGAGATGAGGTATTATGATTACTTGCATTATTTACATTATTTGGACTGTTATCCTCATCTTCATTGCCATATTCACAACGTTTCGGCCATCTATATCTCTGAGATGAGGTATTATGATTATTTGCATTATTTACATTATTTGGACTGTTATCCTCATCTTCATTGCCATATTCACAACGTTTCGGCATCTATATCTCTGAGATGATGTATTATGATTACTTTGCATTATTTACATTATTTTGGACTGTTATCCTCATCTTCATTGCCATATTCACAACGTTTTGGCATCTATATCTCTGAGATGAGGTATTATGATTACTTTGCATTATTTACATTATTTGGACTGTTATCCTCATCTTCATTGCCATATTCACAACGTTTCGGTCTCTATATCTCTGAGATGAGGTATTATGATTAGATTTGCATTATTTACATTATTTGGACATTATCCTATTATCATCTTCATTGCCATATTCACAACGTTTTGGCAGTCTCTATATCTCTGAGATGATGTATTATGATTACTTTTGCATTATTTACATTATTTGGACTGTTATCCTCATCTTCATTGCCATATTCACAACGTTTTGGCCTCTATATCTCTGAGCCTTCTATTATGATTATTTGCATTATTTACATTATTTGGACTGTTATCCTCATCTTCATTGCCATATTCACAACGTTTCGGCCTCTATATCTCTGAGATGATGTATTATGATTACTTTGCATTATTTACATTATTTGGACTGTTATCCTCATCCTCATTGCCATATTCACAACGTTTCGGCCTCTATATCTCTGAGATGAGGTATTATGATTACTTGCATTATTTACATTATTTGGACTGTTATCCTCATCTTCATTGCCATATTCACAACGTTTCGGCATCTATATCTCTGAGATGATGTATTATGATTACTTTGCATTATTTACATTATTTGGACTGTTATCCTCATCTTCATTGCCATATTCACAACGTTTTCGGTCTCTATATCTCTGAGATGATGTATTATGATTGGATTTGCATTATTTACATTATTTGGACTGTTATCCTAATCTTCATTGCCATATTCACAACGTTTCGGCCTCTATATCTCTGAGATGAGGTATTATGATTACTTTGCATTATTTACATTATTTGGACTGTTATCCTCATCTTCATTGCCATATTCACAACGTTTCGGCATCTATATCTCTGAGATGATGTATTATGATACTTTGCATTATTTACATTATTTGGACTGTTATCCTCATCTTCATTGCCATATTCACAACGTTTTGGCCTCTATATCTCTGAGATGAGGTATTATGATTACTTTGCATTATTTACATTATTTTGACTGTTATCCTCATCTTCATTGCCATATTCACAACGTTTGGCATCTATATCTCTGAGATGAGGTATTATGATTACTTGCATTATTTACATTATTTTGACTGTTATCCTCATCTTCATTGCCATATTCACAACGTTTCGACCTTCTTCAGCATCTATATCTTCTGAGATGAGGTATTATGATTATTTGCATTATTTACATTATTTGGACTGTTATCCTCATCTTCATTGCCATATTCACAACGTTTTGGGTCTCTATATCTCTGAGATGATGTATTATGATTATTTGCATTTTACATTATTTGGACTGTTATCCAAATCTTCATTGCCATATTCACAACGTTTCGGCATCTATATCTCTGAGATGAGATGGTATTATGATTACTTGCATTATTATTTACATTATTTGGACTGTTATCCTCATCTTCATTGCCATATTCACAACGTTTCGGCATCTATATCTCTGAGATGATGTATTATGATTACTTGCATTATTTACATTATTTGGACTGTTATCCTCATCTTCATTGCTATATTCACAACGTTTCGGCCTCTATATCTCTGAGATGATGTATTATGATTACTTGCATTATTTACATTATTTGGACTGTTATCCTCATCTTCATTGCCATATTCACAACGTTTCGGCCTCTATATCTCTGAGATGAGGTATTATGATTACTTGCATTATTTACATTATTTGGACTGTTATCCTAATCTTCAGTGACATATTCACAACGTTTCAGTCTCTATATCTCTGAGATGAGGTATTATGATTACTTTGCATTATTTACATTATTTGGACTGTTATCCTCATCTTCATTGCCATATTCACAACGTTTTGGCTTCTATATATCTCTGAGATGATGTATTATGATTACTTTGCATTATTTACATTATTTGGACTGTTATCCTCATCTTCATTGCCATATTCACAACGTTTTGGCATCTATATCTCTGAGATGATGTATTATGATTATTTGCATTATTTACATTATTTTGGACTGTTATCCTAATCTTCATTGCCATATTCACAACGTTTTGGCCTGAGATGATTATATATCTCTGAGATGAGGTATTATGATTTTTGCATTATTTACATTATTTGGACTGTTATCCTCAGATGATTCATTGCCATATTCACAACGTTTCGGCATCTATATCTCTGAGATGAGGTATTATGATTATTTTTGCATTATTTACATTATTTGGACTGTTATCCTCATCTTCATTGCCATATTCACAACGTTTCGGCATCTATATCTCTGAGATGATGTATTATGATTACTTGCATTATTTACATTATTTGGACTGTTATCCTCATCTTCATTGCCATATTCACAACGTTTTTTCTATATCTCTGAGATGAGATATATGATTCTTGATTATTTCATTATTTGGACTGATTCCTAATCTATGATTGATGTATGATTACGTTGCATTATTTATATTATGAGATGAGGTATTATGATTATTTGCATTATTTCATTTATTGGACTACTGTTATCAAATCTTCATTGCCATATTCACAACAGATGATCTCTATATCTCTGAGATGATGTATTATGATTACTTTGCATTATTTACATTATTTGGACTGTTATCCTCATCTTCATTGCCATATTCACAATTTTTTCGGCCTCTATATCTCTGAGATGATGTATTATGATTACTTTGCATTATTTACATTATTTGGACTGTTATCCTCATCTTCATTGCCATATTCACAACGTTTTGTACATCTCATCTATATCTCTGAGATGATGTATTATGATTATTTGCATTATTTACATTATTTGGACTGTTATCCTCATCTTCATTGCCATATTCACAACGTTTTATTTGATTGTTACCCTCTATATCTCTGAGATGATCTATATTGAGATGATTATGATTACTTGCATTATTTACATTATTTGGACTGTTATCCTCATCTTCATTGCCATATTCACAACGTTTTGGTCTCTATATCTCTGAGATGATGATGTATTATGATTACTTGCATTATTTACATTATTTGGACTGTTATCCTCATCTTCATTGCCATATTCACAACGTTTTGGCCTCTATATCTCTGAGATGATTGTATTATGATTACTTTGCATTATTTACATTATTTGGACTGTTTACAATCTTCATTGCCATATTCACAACGTTTTGCCTCTATATCATTATTTCACATTATTTACATTATTTGACTGTTTTCATCTTCATTCATATTTCAATGTTTGGATCTATAGATGATGAGGTATTATGATTATTTGCATTATTTACATTATTTGGACTGTTATCCTCATCTTCATTGCCATATTCACAACGTTTCGGCATCTATATCTCTGAGATGATGTATTATGATTACTTTGCATTATTTACATTATTTGGACTGTTATCCTCATCTTCATTGCCCATTTTCACAACGTTTCGGCATCTATATCTCTGAGATGAGGTATTATGATTACTTTGCATTATTTACATTATTTGGACTGTTATCCTAATCTTCATTGCCATATTCACATGGCTCTCTATATCTCTGAGATGATGTATTATGATTACTTGCATTATTTACATTATTTGGACTGTTATCCTCATCTTCATTGCCATATTCACAACGTTTCTGTCTTCTATATCTCTGAGATGAGGTATTATGATTATTTGCATTATTTACATTATTTGGACTGTTATCCTCATCTTCATTGCCATATTCACAACGTTTTTCTCTCTATATCTCTGAGATGATGTATTATGATTATTGCATTATTTACATTATTTTGACTGTTATTAAATCTTCATTGCCATATTCACATTATTTGGTCTCTATATCTCTGAGATGAGGTATTATGATTATTCATTATTTACATTATTTGGACTGTTATCCAAATCTTCATTGCCATATTCACAATTTTGGCATCTATATCTCTGAGATGATGTATTATGATTACTTGCATTATTTACATTATTTGGACTGTTATCCTCATCTTCATTGCCATATTCACAACGTTTCGGCATCTATATCTCTGAGATGATGTATTATGATTATTATTTGCATTATTTACATTATTTGGACTGTTATCCTCATCTTCATTGCCATATTCACAACGTTTTGGCCATCTATATCTCTGAGATGATGTATTATGATTACTTTGCATTATTTACATTATTTGGACTGTTATCCTCATCTTCATTGCCATATTCACAACGTTTTTGGCCTCTATATCTCTGAGATGAGGTATTATGATTATTTACATTATTTACATTATTTGGACTGTTATCCTCATCTTCATTGTCATATTCACAATGTTTTGGCCTCTATATCTCTGAGATGAGGTATTACGATTATTTATATTATTTACATTATTTGGACGGTTATCCTCATCTTCATTGCCATATTCACAACGTTTTGGCATCTATATCTCTGAGATGAGGTATTATGATTACTTTGCATTATTTACATTATTTGGACTGTTATCCTCATCTTCATTGCCATATTCACAATGTTTTGGATCTATATCTCGATGATGTATTATGATTACTTTGCATTATTTACATTATTTGGACTGTTATCCTCATCTTCATTGCCATATTCACAACGTTTGGGCTGTTCTCTATATCTCTGAGATGATGTATTATGATTATTTGCATTATTTACATTATTTGGACTGTTATCCTCATCTTCATTGCCATATTCACAACGTTTCGGCATCTATATATCTCTGAGATGATGTATTATGATTACTTTGCATTATTTACATTATTTGGACTGTTATCCTCATCTTCATTGCCATATTCACAACGTTTTGGCATCTATATCTCTGAGATGAGGTATTATGATTACTTTGCATTATTTACATTATTTGGACTGTTATCCTCATCTTCATTGCCATATTCACAACGTTTCGGCCGTTCTATATCTCTGAGATGAGGTATTATGATTACTTTGCATTATTTACATTATTTGGACTGTTATCCTCATCTTCATTTGCCATATTCACAACGTTTTGGCCTCTATATCTCTGAGATGAGGTATTATGATTACTTTGCATTATTTACATTATTTGGACTGTTATCCTCATCTTCATTGCCATATTCACAACGTTTTGGCATCTATATCTCTGAGATGATGTATTATGATTACTTGCATTATTTACATTATTCGAACTGTTATCCTCATCTTCATTGCCATAATCGCAAAGTTTTGGCCTCTATATCTCTGAGATGAGGTATTATGATTACATGCATTATTTACATGATTTGGACTGTTATCCTCATCTTCATTGCCATAATCGCAAAGTTTTGGCCTCTATATCTCTGAGATGAGGTATTATGATTACATGCATTATTTACATGATTTGGACTGTTATCCTCATCTTCATTGCCATATTCACAACGTTTTTGGCTCTATATCTCTGAGATGATGTATTATGATTACTTTGCATTATTTACATTATTTGGACTGTTATCCTCATCTTCATTGCCATATTCACAACGTTTTGGCATCTATATCTCTGAGATGATGTATTATTACGATTACTTTGCATTATTTACATTATTTGGACTGTTATCCTCATCTTCATTGCCATATTCACAACGTTTTGGGCATCTATATCTCTGAGATGATGTATTATGATTATTATTTGCATTATTTACATTATTTGGACTGTTATCCTCATCTTCATTGCCATATGACGTTTTGGATCTATATTCTGAGATGAGGTATTATGATTACTTGTATTATTTACATTATTTGACTGTTATCCTCATCTTCATTGCCATATTCACAACGTTCACAACGTCTGGCATATTGAGATGATGTATTATGATTACTTTGCATTATTTACATTATTTGACTGTTATCCTCATCTTCATTGCCATATTCACAACGTTTGGCCTCTATATCTCTGAGATGATGTATTATGATTACTTACATTATTTACATTATTTGGACTGTTATCCTCATCATCATTGCCATATTCACAACGTTTTACGCTCTGGCCTTCTTCTATATCTCTGAGATGATGTATTATGATTACTTTGCATTATTTACATTATTTGGACTGTTATCCTCATCTTCATTGCCATATTTCACAACGTTTTTTGGCCTTCTTCTATATCTCTGAGATGATGTATTATGATTACTTGTATTATTTACATTATTTGGACTGTTATCCTCATCTTCATTGCCATATTCACAACGTTTTGTTGTCTCTATATCTCTTGAGATGATTGGATTATGATGATTATGATTATTATTATTTACATTATTGGACTGTTATCCTCTGAGATCATTGCCATATTTCACAACGTTTTGGCCATCTATATCTCTGAGATGATGTATTATGATTACTTGCATTATTTACATTATTTGACTGTTATCCTCATCTTCATTGCCATATTCACAACGTTTTGGCATCTATATCTCTGAGATGATGTATTATGATTATTGCATTATTTACATTATTTTGACTGTTATCCTCGTCTTCATTTGCCATCTTCACAATGTTTGGGCATCTATATCTCTGAGATGATGTATTATGATTACTTGCATTATTTACATTATTTGGACTGTTATCCTCATCTTCATTGCCATATTCACAACGTTTTTACATTCTATATCTCTGAGATCCCTTCTTCATTATGATTACCATTATTTACATTATTTTTGACTGTTATCCACATCATCATTGCCATATTCACAACGTTTGGCATCTATATCTCTGAGATGATGTATTATGATTACTTGCATTATTTACATTATTTGGACTGTTATCCTAATCTTCATTGCCATATTCACAATTTTCGGCATCTATATCTCTGAGATGATATTATGATATATTCATTATTTACATTATTTGGACTGTTATCCTCGTCTTCCATGTTCTTCAATGTTTGGATCTATATATCTCTGAGATGATGTATTATGATTACTTGCATTATTTACATTATTTGGACTGTTATCCTCATCTTCATTGCCATATTCACAACGTTTTGGCATCTATATCTCTGAGATGAGGTATTATGATTACTTGCATTATTTTTTTGACATTATTATCATTTATTTCACAATTTTACATTATTTCTCATCCATATATCTCTCATTGCCATATTTACTGGCCTCGTCTCTTTGGCATATTCGTTTGGATCTATTCTCTGAGATGACGTATTATGATTACTTGCATTATTTACATTATTTGGACTGTTTCATCATCATCATTGCCATGTTCACAACGTTTGGCATTCTTTTGGCCTCTTCATGATTCTATATTGGTATTATGGCCCTTCATCATTACATTATTTGACTGGCCATTAATTTTCTTTTCTTCACAATGTTTTTGATATATTCTGAGATGAGGTATTATGATTACTTGTATTATTTACATTATTTTGACTGTTATCCTCATCTTCATTGCCATATTCACAACGTTTTGGCCTCTATATCTCTGAGATGATGTATTATGATTTGCATTATTTACATTATTCAAACTGTTATCCAAATCTTCATTGCCATGTTCACAATGTTTTGCCTCTATATCTTTGAGATGATGTATTATGATTACTTGCATTATTTACATTATTTGACTGTTATCCACATCATCATTGCCATATTCACAATGTTTTGGCATCTATATCTCTGAGATGATGTATTATGATTACTTGCATTATTTACATTATTTGGACTGTTATCCTCATCATCATTGCCATATTCACAACGTTTTCGGCATCTATATCTCTGAGATGATGTATTATGATTATTGCATTATTTACATTATTTGACTGTTATCCAATCGTCATCATTTATTTATTTATCATTATCTCTGAGATGATTATTATGATTCATCATTTACATTATTTGGACTGTTATCCATTGTCTTCATTGCCATGTTCACAACGTTTCGGCATCTATATCTCTGAGATGATGTATTATGATTACTTGCATTATTTACATTATTTCAAACTGTTATCCTCATCTTCATTGCCATATTCACAACGTTTTGGCATCTATATCTCTGAGATGATGAGATATGATTACTTGCATTATTTACATTATTTTGACTGTTATCCTCATCTTCATTGCCATATTCACAACGTTTTGACCATCTATATCTCTGAGATGATGCCTTCTTCATTATTGCATTATTTGAGATGACTGTTATTATTATCGTCATTCATTCATTATTTGGCATCTATATTTTGAGATGATGTATTATCCTTGCATTATTGCCATTATTCAAACTGTTATCCTCATCTTCATTGCCATCTTCACAAGATGGCATCTATATCTCTGAGATGAGGTATTATGATTACTTGCATTATTTACATTATTTGGACTGTTATCATCATCATTGCCATATTCACAACGTTTTGCATCTATTCTGAGATCTGGTATTTCTTCAGATTATTTGGATTATTTTTGATGTTACCCTCGTCATCATTGATTACTCACATTATTTACATTATTTGAGATGATGTTATGATTACATCATTATTTACATTATTTTGACTGTTATCAAATTTCATTGCCATATTCTTCAGATGATCTGGATCTTTGAGATGATGTATTATGATTACTTGTATTATTTACATTATTTGGATCCTGTTATCCACATCTTCATTGCCATATTGCATTATTTACATTATTTTGACTGTTACCCTCGTCACAACGTTTTGGATCTTTCTCTGAGATGACGTATTATCATTATTTACATTATTGGACTGTTATCCTCATCATCATTGCCATATTCACAGTGTTTTGGCGTTTCTCTATATCTCTGAGATGATTGGATTTTGAGATGTATTATTTGATTATTTGTATTATTTACATTATTTGGTTTTATCCACATCATCATTGCCATATTCACAGCGTTTTTTGGCCATTGTACACTCTGGCCTTCTTCAGATGATTGGATCTTTGAGATGATATTATGATTATGATTACTTGTATTATTTACATTATTTGATATTGTTATCCCATCATCATTCAGACCATCGTTTTTCACAACGTTTGACTACGTCTTCTGGTGATTCAATGGATTGGATCGTTTTGAGATGAGATATTATGATTACTTGTATTATTTACATTATTTGGACTGTTATCCTGTTATCCACATCATCATTGCCATATTCATTGAATTTTTTTTTTGTACACTCTGGCCTTCTTCAGATGATTGGATCTCTTTGAGATGAGGTATTATGAATACTTGCATTATTTACATTATTCGGACTGTTATCTTAATCTTCATTGCCATATTCACAATGTTTCGGCTGTTGTATGTTCCAGGTTGATTTGGAATTTCAAACTGAACGCTTTATTTCATCCACCAGAGTAGATTGTTCTAGTTCCATAAAGACGCATGACCCAGTAGATAAAGACATTAGTTAGATCTAATGACTAGACCCAAAGAGTTGTGAGTTTAATACCAGGCCACAGCAGTGGTGAACCAAAATTTGGAGAGTTGAGTTAAAGGGAAATGACTGAGACATCCGGAAGAGGCATGGCACGTGGAACTAGAACAATCTACCCCAGGGGATGAAATAAATGGTTTGGTTCAAAATTCCCATCACCTGAAGAAGGCTGGAGTGTGCAATGGCTGAAACGTTGTGAAGATGAGGTTAACAGTCCAGATAATGTGAATAATGCATTGAACAAAGATCTTTTCATGAGTTAAGTGAGGCTAAATTAATTGTAAACAACTTACTGTCTTTATCCATAAAATCCTGAGGATTGTAGGAAAAGCCGCTAGCCTCCAGACCAGGACCACAACTGGCATGTTCTCCACTTTCTTGGAGGTTTATCACAGTTTTTATATTAGCACTGAAATCAGAATATGGGAATGAGCAAGCATCAGCTGTTAACATCAGATTAAAATCACTTTTTCATACACACACAAAAAAAAATAAATGGAAATAATTCAAGCAGTCATTCATAATACAAAAGATGGTAGAAAACTCCAAGGTGAAATTGGGAAAAAGGTTGTGGTAGGGTAACATAACCATATATTTTTTTTTTTTAAAGCTGTGACAAAATGAAAGTCACCAACACACACTTG
Organism: Acanthosepion pharaonis; assembly: GCA_903632075.3. NCBI lineage: Eukaryota > Metazoa > Mollusca > Cephalopoda > Sepiida > Sepiidae > Acanthosepion > Acanthosepion pharaonis. The sequence continues at coordinate 184,777 of CAHIKZ030002367.1, forward strand.
ACAAAGAATCAAATTAACCAGGTTATACATGAAAGAATGGTTTTATTTTGTCATTTGATGTCAGTGTTAAAAGTCTGAATATCTTGATAGTGAAGTTTATACAGGATATATGCTAAATGCCAGTGTGATCAGATGGAGACTCTTTATTGCATTTTCATATTAACACGCCTAAGTATGATCACAGACTCAGATTAATTGTAGTTTAAATTTGTGGTAGATCAAATACCAAGAAATAGGTGTGTGTTTATTGCGGGATTACAAGGTTGAGCTAACAAGTAGCAAATTGGGTTACATTTGAAAGCTCTAGAGCTAATAATTTTTGAATCGGATCCCTTCTCATTAGTAACTCAAATTAGTTCAGCTTATTTTAAAAGTAACCCCCTCCCCACAAAAGTAACAAGAAACAAAACTTAGTAGCACAGAAGTTACAAAAGTTGTTCAGTCTGGTTTGTTGTATAATAGGAGGTGGGGGAAGAGACTAATGAGAGGGATATTGCTGTATAATGGGGGGGCACCAATAAGGGGGTATTTTTATATAATTGAGGGGGGGGGCAATACGGTAGGGGAGATGAGTGAAGTGACTTTGGATCAAATGAGCTGGCAGCTCCCAAAAAGTGTAAAAACCACTAAGAGTTTATAGAAATTAAGGGCGACATTTGCTTTGAATTTTAACAACATCCATTTTTTGAATATAATAAATAAATATTTATATATTATGCCTTTCAATTCCTTGAGGAACATACGGCCACAAGATGTCATTAAAGTTTCTATAACAAGCCAGTTTTTAAGTGAGTAGGTTGTTAGCCTATTGCACAACCCCCAACCTGGTGGATCAGGTTTTGAATTCAGAGTTGTCCTTCTCCTAGACTAGTTGCCACCCAAGGCTATAGAATCCAGTCTGTCCTGCTATTTAATGGGGGGAGAAGAAGAGGATCCATACCTTTCCCAAGGGTATTAGCATGTAAGTTAATGTAATGGATCCGACTGGAATTTGAACTTGGCTCTCAGATTCTTCAATCTGAGCTGCTATCCATTACTCTGCTATGCCTCCTAAGGTGTTGCTATTAGTCCATACTAAATAAGTATAGAGGATTTTACAAATATATAAATGTATCCATTACCAAAGAAGTGAGTAATGTTGAATAATGACTGTTACCTGGATTGAACTCAGAAACTCAAGTATGTGTAATAGTCTTATAATAAGCTGGTTTACCTACTAAGTAAGTATTGCATTCAATCAGCATAAAGACTCAGGGTGAAAAGAAAGAAAATGTATTGACCAATATCCATCAAGTATAATTCAGAGTTCACCGTGTAATTTTTTTTGTTGTGGAAATTAAATGGACAAACTTGTATATTAATGTCCATTTAACATCACCATTTTTTTAAAATCAAATAAAAAGGTTTCCTTTATGGATTTTGTTCTTTACTGTCTTGTATTGGACGAAAACAGATCTAACAAGGAAAATGAAAAATTGTTGAAAAAAGCCAATGAGGAACCAAACAAAAGACACCTAATGCCGCTTTAAGGTGGAATCTATTTTCTTTAAATTTTTTTTGGTCTGGTGCAAAAATATATCAAATAGGATCTGCCTCTCCTTCAATATGATTAAGCTCTTTCAAAGAGCCATATAATTTCACAGAATTGGTTCAAAGGAGAAATCTATACATAATACTGGATTATTTACAAGCCTATCAATATTGGATTTCTTTTAATATACAAGCATGTAAGGGCACCTTGAGGTGATGTAATGGTTAACAAGCTTGTCTCACTAGAACAATTCTGACTGAGTAGTGAAATCGATCCTCACTGGGTGCCCCATACTTTCGGCCTTGTGTCACATCTAAGCTACTCTTGGAAAATCACTACAAGCATGTAATTAATATCTTTTTTTCATTTTATAAAAACCTATAATATAGGACTTTTATTTTAATTTTAATGCTGGAGGAAAGAGGGTTTGTAGAATCTGACACTCACAGGACATGTTGAAGGAAAACAGCGATATGTAAATGGTTGGCAGAACAGGGATTAGGAGGGATAGCAAAAAGACGAAACTTACTAAGACCTACAAAAGACAAGAAGTTGTGGAGAGTCATGATTGTCTATGTCCTGAGAATAGCATATTGTCATTGATTTGGCATTAAAATAGTTCTTTCTGACAAATGTCACCAAAACAGAAATTCTTATTCAGAAAGTCTGAGAGGAATGAATTCACTGAAATCATAATTGCTAATGTCATTATTATATATTTTTTTTTTCTGGAAGCCACTAGCACGCAAGGGGTTACATAGGATTTGGAGCGAGAGCAGATAGGAGTGATAGAGGAAAGGATGAAGAGAAGGATAGTGGATAGATCAAGGCAACTGGAGATGTCTATTGACATTACATTTGAATAGTTGGAGATTATAGCTATCAGGGAAACAGGAATACGGAAGGGAGTTCTACAGGCGAGAGGTGCGAGATATGAAGCTATTGGAGTAGAAGAGACGGATACATTTAACAGTTTCAACAGTGAAAGGGTGAGAGCGGGATGCCAGCCTCGTAGGACGCTTGAATACATGAAGTCTGGGAACCAGCAAAAGCAGCTCATTGGAGCAGTTACCATGAAAGTATTTATAAAAAAGACAGAGAGAGGCGGATATATAAATAAAAATGAACAGACAAAGCAACTGATTCTGTTAGGTTTGTTTTCAGCTTATCTACCATATTTTCTTATGTATAATATGACCCAGTGTTTCTGAAGCTAAAAACACGGAATACATTACACACTTGAGTATAATACAAACCAATAGTACAGCCATTCTTGTAAATTTTTTTGAGAAGATGTATCATATTCATTAAACTCTCAATATTGTATCCCCATAAATTATTGTAATATTTTGCAATTTAAAATTACAAATACCAGAGGACACTACTTATATGGTGTTATAATTATGTTGTGGTTGTTTACATATCTATTTTGGATTGTTTTATTTTTCTTGAATCGTCTGAAGTCAATAAATGGAAGAGTATGAAACAACAATCTCACAGAATGGGAATTATTGCTGCATTTTTCAAGTGAAAAAACTCAAAAAAAGTACATAATTTATACAATAGTTAAACCTTTGTGGTAACATTAATGTTATCAAAACAGGAGACATATGTACTCATTTTATTAATTTTTTTTTAATCAATTTCAGTGAATTTCCTATCTTTGAGACAAAAGATGTTCAATCATGCTTATTCTCAAAGAACAAATATGGCTGACATGTCAAATACTTTTTGTAAACAATTATCAACACCTGCCTACTTTTTGTTTTATTTTCTACTGTGCTGAATCTATCTTACTGTTTGAAGAGTTTTTTTTTAAGCCGAGTAAAAAATTCTGAAAAATTGTATATCATACAGGCCTCCTTTTTTGCGTTTATTTTTCATTCAAAATTTCTTGTATCATGCAAAAAAAAAAAAATACAGCAGACATTAAACTGACAATATTTCGTATTGAAATGTTTATAAAATTACAAAGAGTCAAAAGAAAAAGAAAATTTCTCAATCTCACTCTTTAAATTGCTGGATAATGTTGAATTCTTTAATAGCTGCAGTATTTGGCCGAGACATGGCCAATATATTATCAGTCACCCTGCAATGGATAATTAAAAAATTGTGACATTAAAATATGTGTTATAGAAGGAAATAGAATGCTTTATGGTAAAAAAAAAAAAAAAAAAAAAATAATCAATAAATAAATAAATATATAGCTGGTAATATTATTGTTTCAAAAATGTATTATCAGAGGCCTTGCTGTTGGACATAGTTTATCGTCTTACCCAGGACGCAGATGTAGTCTATCGTCTTAACCAGGATGAGATCTGGGTTTGTGGGTTAACTATTTGCTAATAGCTGGGACCCTAACAGGTGCTACCATCCCAGGTCAGGGTGGACCTGGGAACACCAGCAATTAAGAGGTGGTTCCACACACCTCAAAACCTCCTGATCAGAGGCCTTGCTGTTGGACGTAGTTTATCATTTTACCCAGGACACGGACGCAGTTTATCATCATAATAGTCTTCATTCTTTTTTTTTTGTACAAAGCTACCCCCCAAATTATGAGAAAACCTCTTACCATAAAATATCTGATACAAAGATTTAGATACTCTACTCTTTGTTTTCAAAAATACCTGATTTAGCCTCTTCAAAAGAATGACCTGTGTAGTGTGTGACCCCCCACCGTCTTTTTCATAAAAAAAACTTGCACTATACTCAAGTATATATGTTACGAAAAAATATACAAGATAAAGGTAGAGATTAATTTGGCCCAAAAGGTTAATGCAACCTTTTGGGCCAAATTAATCTCTATGATTTTTTCTTTGGATTTCTCCATTAGCAAAATATTTAAAACCCAAACCGATTACTGTATATACTTGCATATAAGTTGACTTCATACATAGTACGACACTTGGATTTTTTTGTGAAAAAACCTCATTTATAAACCCACCTTCTGAGTAATACTGGTAGGCATACTGTAATGAAATATTGCACTACTGGGCATCATCCTGGTCATATTTTATAGCAAGTAAATGGTCTTCAATCTCTTTTTGTACAAAGCTACACTAAAATGGTGAGTAAAACTGAACTGTAATATCTGATGCAAAGATTTAGGTGCCATACTTTTGTTTTCATTCATTCCTGATCTTTAAACTCTACAAAAAAATTAACTGTGTTTAGTGCAACCCACTATTTTTTTGTATAAAATTTGATCATAAAAACTTACATTATACTTGAGTATATATAGCATTATATTGAATTATATTGAATCTATGTGGTGAGAACAAACGAAAGAAATGCCTGGAAAATGCATTTTATCAAAATTTAAAATTACAATTACTTGTAGTTATGTGTATTTAAATTCTATTGTTCAAAAATATTTTATAAATAAAAAATTTGGTTTTCATATTTATTTCTTTGTATGGTAAATAATAAATACTGCATTGTATTTGGTTCACATATCTATAAACATAAAATTATTCTTGTAAATAAACAATTTAATAAAAATAAAAAATTTAACAAAAGGTTGGAAAGTCTTAAGTCGGACAACTAACTACAAAACGGTGGAGTAAAGGCCCTTTCTAATTTCAAGATTACATTTAGAGATCAAAATCAAAAATTATTTTAAAAGTTATCATTATAAACTCAATGTTGAAAATATGTTATGGGATGTGAACTAATCCTAACGACAAACAATATCTTAACTTGAATAGAGTCTTGTGAAAATAATCCCTTGTTGTCAAATAATGTTGCTTCTAAAGTCAGTGTGATTAATATGATGTGTAATGTAAAAATTGGAATAACAACAACATAGATGTAATCTACATAACTTAACAGAATTTACTAAGAATAGGTACAGATGTATGTTGACTTAGTTAAGTTTAGTGTTGATTGAAATTACATGTGTGATTTTGTTCAATTTGCCATATTCCCAAAGAGAGTGAAACCCCAACTCAACAAGACAAATTCTTTAATCTTTGGAGATCAAAAATCCACTAAGGGGCGTAACTCATTTTGAGTTATCTCCCACATTTGAGCACTGTCTATTCTATTCTTATACTATGATGTTATAATTTTCGAATAAATAATTATATTTGCTCTACTCTGTATTGAGCAATATTTTAAGAATAGTATTTGATATATATATATATATATATATATATATATATGATCGAAATAAAAGTATAAAATTTAATATTACAAGACATATTAAAACACTATTAAATAATAAAAAAAAAACAAAAAAAAAAAACTCAACAACAAGGGGGGGGGGAAGCAACCGGTTTCGCTCCCGCTCGTCAGGCTTCCACGGGAGATTCCAAATTAAAACAGAGAAATGTGCAATAAGAATAGGTGGAGAAAAAAAAAAAAAATTACGCATATATATGTATATGTTTGTATATATGCAAGAAGGAACTAGAGGCAGATGACAGCGAGTCCCAGCAAACACTCACGTTGTTTGCACAAAGAAGGCTTGCGGGACCCGATGTAAAGTACCTCCAGAACCTTCAGATGAAATACAGAGTGTGACCGGGCCAACACGGTGAACCAGTCGACACTAAATTTGGCGGCACAATCTCTGCTATTTAAAAGATGTTCGCATATGGCGGAACTGTAGGTATTGGGACGAGTCCACTCGAAGCCAAGGTGTGGTTTCTAATTTTAGTAGGAACGTGCTGCTTTATTCTAGTGTCTAAGCGCTGAGTTGTTCTCCTATGTAGTTGGCTTTCAACTACAAACGTATTTGTAAACAATTGAATTAATATGGTGGGGAGGGAGAACGTCTTTACACGAGGGTTAAACATAGGCCGAGTTTGAAAAATAATCCGAACTTCAGCAGAGAAAAAGCAGCAGCGGACCTTTGATGAAATTTGTTTGACCATTTTTTCACACTTTGTGCCAATCCAGGGTAATCTAAGGTAAACAGGGCATTTTTTGACCGTGTGGAGATCGGTACTTCTGAACTCTTCAACTTTACTCCGGATAACTGAATTAACAGTATCAAGAGGATAACCCAAATTACATAGGGTATCCTTAATAAAGTTAATTTCGTTGTTCAGGAAAGGCTCAGAGCAAATCTTTAATGCTCTGTGGAGGAGGGTTTTGATAATGTTGATCTTGCGCTTACTGGGACAAAAGAGTCCCAACGCGTGTATAACCCTGCAAAAGTAGGTTTTCTATAAGCGGAAGTAAGAAAACCTGTTAACGAGACGATGTACTAATACATCCAAAAAAGCCAATTGATGATTAGACTCTTTTTTCGATAGTGAACCTTAGTGCCGGATGGATACCATTTAAAAATGAAAGAAACTGGTCAGCCTCAACTTCACCGTTAAATAAACAAAAGGTGTCGTCAACATACCGGTAGTACAGTTGAGGACAAAGTGGATTCTTTCGTATCTTTTTCTTCCTGAAGCCAACAAATATGTTAGCAAGTGCCGGACCCAAAGGCGAGCCCATAGCGACTCCATCGATCTGTCGGTACATAGTATTGTTGAAACTGAATTCAACGGAGGACGTTGCAAATCTCATCAATTCCCGAAAAATTGACTCCGGAAAACTAGGTGGAGTTAATGAACTGCAATAGAGATAGTCGCAACAAATATCGATGGTTTTCCATCAAAGGGACACAAGTATACAAGGAAGAAACATCGAAGAGCACATAAACTTACTGGAAGAAGACAATTTTAGACGCGGGTCAACAAAGGAAAAGGAATCCTTGATACAAAAACCATCCAAGCACTGCAACACAGGATCCAAAAGTGTGGAGAGCCATTGGGCTATCTTGTGTTGGGCGAAAATTTCTCCACCTATTCTTATTGTACATTTCTCTGTTTTAATTTGGAATCTCCCGTGGAAGCCTGACGAGCGGGAGCGAAACCGGTTGCTTTCCCCCCCTCCCCTTGTTGTTGAGTTTTTTTTGTTTTTTTTTTTATTATTATTTAATAGTGTTTTAATATGTCTTGTAATATTAAATTTTATACTTTTATTTCGATCATTAAATTTTGTACCTACAAAAATATCTTTATAATATATATATATATATATATATATATATATTCTATGTTTCTATTTTCTTTACAAAATCTATATTGTTTGTGACGTAAGTTTGTGGAGAAACGCCAGAGGGTCTCAGTAATATTTATCAGAAACTTTAGAGTTTTTATTTCAGTCGAAACTTTAGAGGTACAAGGAGTGACTCATCTTCAAATGAAAGTGTTCAATTTTGAAGTAATGTGGTTACTTTGGAGACACATTACAGTACAAATCTGATTATTTTGACCCTCAAAAGAGTGGAGAAATGACTTAAGTAGATGACTGCTTAATTCTTCATGCAATATGTTCAGATGTGGTTTCTGGTTGTCTCTCTCCTGGTCCTTTTTATACAATTTTGGAAGGCTCCGAACAGCTTGGTGCAAAGTGCAGCTTGACTAAAATCAAGTCTCTTTGTTATTCTGATTAGCCTAAATTATTTTATTTAATTTTCCGTTTAGCTTTCTTTTTCTTTTTATAGCAAAAGTTATGTGTGGAACCACTCTTGTTTTGGTCACAATAAACTAAACCCTGGACTAGCAAATTTTCATTTTGCAGCAGTTATTCAGTCTTTTTTTTCTTTTTCTTCTTTTTATATGAGAATTGCCTTCTCACTAGTTGAGAGAGAAGTATAGAGAGAAAATAAAATGAGAGATAGATTTTTAAGGAAAGCAAATACCTTATTTTAATTTTTATTATTATTTTTTTTAATATTTTATTTTTACATTTGAGCATGCCACAAATTCATTTTATCAAGTATTGCACAATTCTAATAAGGCACAAGACACATTTATTACAAGACTGAGTCAGTAGCAGAAAACTTTAGTTCAAACTTTGTTACAACATAAAAACTGTATACAAAGAAATTAATTCTTACCAATGTGAAAAAAGTCCATTGATGACCATCTGGTCGGGCCAACAGTCAGCTCGTTCATACTTGCACCTTCGACCACCACAGAAGAGGGCACACTGTTTTTCAAGTGAGATAAAGTTACGTGCCTGCTCTGTGAAAATACTGTAATGAGGATAAGGCTCATTGCCTGCAAGAGAGAAATAATTAAAAGAAAAAAAAAAGAGGGAGTATTAAAAAAAGATGTATATGCAGGCAAATTGACTGTTGGAGTAGAGTAGTACATGTGATTACTGATAGACGGATCATATTTTTAAATTAACAAATATAGTTTGTCTCGACTTTCTGGCATGAGGAGTTATTATTTAGAGTTAGATGAATGTCCTCATTTTTATTTTTATTATCACAATTACTATGTTACCAATTTCAAAAACTGATACTTTAATCCTCTAAGCTATTGTCCCATGGGACAATCCTGAATCTAGAAATTGGAGCCTTAAACCTAATATTCTTATTGCATATTTTTACTGCTGCTGCAGCCTTGCTGTTAAACTTTGTTCCTTCTGCATCACTTCATTTTTTACTGCTGCTGTTGAAGCCTTGCTGTCAAGCCTGGTTCCTTTTGTTGCTGTTTCTCCTTATCATTGGCTCTCATTTATATTTATATAGGCCTAATGAGGCAACTGTTTATACTAACATATGTTCAAAGGTTTTAGCCATTGGATTCTCTAGCATTTTGTCTGATATTTCTATTTCTTTTCCACAGTGGTTGTTGACTGTCTCTTTTGCTTCTATACATGATCTGCTATACTTGATTTCATTGTCTCATGCTTTAATTATGTTTTTTTTTATGTTCCTCCAGTTTTACTTTTAGAGATTGTTTCATTTCACCTTTGTATTTTTGACAACTATAAAACTAATTTTATTCTTTATTGAATGTGAGGGATTTTATTTTTACTTTATTTTATGCCAAAATGATTATATGTCATTGTGCGGACAAAATGTTTTAAAGATTCTTGCTTTATTAAAAATAACAAAAGAAATAGTTCTCTGAGAGAAAGGTTTATACCGGGGGCAACACTGAAAGAATGCAAATGATTTAACAACTCTCAGTTTACTTTTCAGCTGCTTATTTCATACACAGCATGTTTTCATTAATTTTTTCAGTGTCCTTTATAGTTTAAAAAGAAGTAAAATAATTGGTTGATTCAGGAGTTTCCTAAACAGAAACTGCTTGAGTTTTTCTGATATTAAAAAAAAGTCAATATCTTTAATTATTGTAGACAGAATTAAAAGTTTAAAAAAAAAACAAAAAAACTTTCAGAATGTTAATCTTAATGAAAGAGAATTTCAAGAGATGTTGCTGAATCTGAATTTCTCATAGCAGAAGAAAAAGCAGCAGAATTAAAAAAAAAAAAGAAGACAATTTGTTCTTAGCTTCTTCGCCAGCCAAGTGAATATTTTAAGGTTTTGATATTTTTTTAATATTTTCAAGTTTTGATTTCAAAATTACAAACACAAATCCCATGACAAGATGTGCACCCCCACCCAAATAAAAACTAAACTTGTGATGATGCATATGGCTCAAGCAATCCTCCCCATAGGCCTGTTCCAACACTAGAAAATTCTTTATAAATGCTTACTTTAGGTTGAAATAATTTCACACAAAAAACTATTTTAGAGATTTACTATTTCAACTTGAAAAAAAAAAGAGAAAAAAAAAAGAACAATGCATACACAGACATTTTTGCATACAGAACCCGTTTGTCTTGTCTGATTTCTGCCCATCCAGAGTGCTCTCCTTGACTGAAAAAAAGCTGGTGTTATATAGCTCTCTCAGTCGCAGAACATCGCTGACTATTGGCTACTACCTGCCCAATATGGTTTGACAAATTTAGTCAGCACCACCTACACTACATCGAATATCCTCCATCAATAGCCAATTGTGCAAGAGAACATAACTCCTTGTACTTACTATATCACATGCAACCAACTCTGGGTCTCTTTTGGGTTGACCCAATTCTCCGTTACAGAGCCCAAATATGAACCAACATGATATGATCCAAGTCAAGGTCAATATTATAAAAAACATTTCAGTTATGAGAAGAAGACTAAAAAGTTTCATTGGCATTCTTTAAAAGTGCCATATCTTTTTGAATACCTTGTATATTCAGCCAGTTTTTGTGTGCGTGTGTGATTATCACAGTGATATAAAATTACAAAAACTAACAAATAAAATAAATGCATATAAACATTCTTCATAAATTAAAATGTATGAAAAAAACAAAACAAACAAAAAAAAACAAAAAAATAAAGAAAGAATCATTTAAGTCATGTGAAAATTCAGCGGGTGGGGGGAATGAAAAATGCTGTCTAGTCAATGTAAAACTTTAAAAAAAAAAAAAAAAAAAAAAAAAAAAAAACTTATAAAATGAAAATCTCTTAAGCTTTGAATGAAAAATATTTTTTTTTTTATAAATTTTCATAACCTTAAAAAACAAAATAAATGCTCGATACAAGGTGATACCAAGAATAAGTTATCACCTTGGTTCAATAGGAAAAGTGTTAAGTTGGTGAAATTTTTTGACCTTTCAACTTTTGTTGCGTTATTATCTAATGTAATAATCTGGTCTTCTTCAGTCTATGGTTAAACATTGGTCTAGACCAAAAATGTCAGAGGGAAAATATTTAGATGAAAAAAAAAAAAATGCTACCCTACAATCAACTGACCCTGTAAATCTTTTTTGGTTAACCACTGAATCTCCTCGGCTCCAGGATGGATTACTTCATCAGGATCAGGATTCATGATTCTGGGAGAGAAAAATAAAAAAAAAATATGATAGTCATTTCACTGAAACAGTTTTTAAACAAAAAAATGTTTATTCATTTGTATTTAAATTTCCCAGATATAAATTTTCTATTAGACCCGAACACTTGAACCTGGTGCTTGATTTTGGCATACATTTGGTGGAATGACTCAAGAATTAGAAAAAAAGATAAAAATCATGAAAATAAAATGGTGAGGTAGTATGTTATTGGAATAATTGCAACTATGTCAGGATGGATAACTTGTAGAGATAATTCAGAATTCCAAGGAGCAGAAGTTAAGGAAAAAATGGAACAAATTTCATTAAAGTTTCTTATCCACCATTTTCTAAGTTTGGATTGCAATGAGAGATGAAACTGGAATTTTCAGAATTTTTAAGTTGACAATAATGATACTGTAATGAGGATAAGGCTCATTGCCTGCAAGAAAGAAATTATTAAAAGATAAAAAAGGGTGTTAAAAAAAGAGACGCATATGTAGGTACATTTGATTGTTGAAGTAGAGTCAGTCAGTCAATTATGTGCCATATGTGATACACATTTAGGCAATCATGTATCTTTCGATATATGACTGACAAGGTAGATTTTTTTCCATAGTAGGTTGCCATTTCTTTCTGTGGTAGACCAGTTGCCATCCAAAGCTATAGAACTCAGTCTGTCCTGCCATAGCTGGCGGGAAGAAGAAGAGAATTTATACCTTTCTCCAATGCTATTAGAACGTAAGTGAATGTAATAGATTCAACTGGAATTCAAACTTGGCTCTCCGATTCCTCAATCCGAGCCAATATCCATTACTCCACTGGGAAGTAGAGTAGTGCATGTTTTTACTGATACACAGATCATATTTTTAAACTGACAAATATAATTTGTCTTGACTTTCTGGCATGAAGAGTTATCATTATTTAAGGTTAGACAAATGTCCTTATTTTTATTATTACTATCACAATGTTTTGGCTGTTCAGTTCCAGTCCAGGGATTGAACTCACAATTACTATGTTACCAGTTTCATAAACTGATACTTTAATCCTCTAAGCTATTGTCCCACGGGACAATCCCGAATCTAGAAATTGGAACCTTAAACCTAATATTCTTATTGACTATTTCTACTGTTGCTAGAGCCTTGCTGTTAAACTTTGCTCTTTCTGCTACCACTTCTTGTTTTACTGCTGCTGTTGAAGCCTTGCTGTCAAGCTTAGCTCCCTTTATTGCTGTTTCTCTTTATTATTTTACTATCTTCTAACTTTTGATTGCAATAAGAGATGAAACTGAAATTTTCAGCATTTCTGTTGTTATGCAAAACAATACAAAACCAAATAATATAGGCAACTTCCCCCCTCCATAAAACTTCCAGATTTGGGGTGATTCATGACTTACTGTTTTTAGAATAAATATATAAACATTAAATTGCTTCAGGAACTTTGTCATCTCAGTTTTCATAATCAAACACAATATTTAGACTGAAAATCCTATTAATTAATAAATATACAAGTAATAAAGATATTTGATATTGAGCAGAAAGTTTTAAAAATCATTAGCTTTGATCAAATATCAAACTATAATTATGAGGGTGTATTTATATATTATCTGTCCCCTCTGTAGTGGGAAGAGAGTTAAACCAACTTAGATTAAAAAATGTAATCCTTGAAGAAAAGAAAAACAATACAGTTCTCGACCAGTTTCTTATTAAGAAGCGTATCGAACAACAACAACAGCCAGAATCAGCTGCTGATGCAGATGATCCACAGCCATCTACGTCTGTAATGTAAATAAACAAATCGAATGTAGATATTGGTAAATTTAATGTAAATTAGTTTATTTTCTACTATTGCAAAATAATTTTAACAACTGTATTTGTTATTTAACCTTACAAAATCATTTTATTTTATAATGACTTACAGCAAACCACATTTACAAATAAAGAATAGGTGATGTAATCTAAAGATTGCCAAATTGTAAACATCTACATTTACAAGTATGTACGTACATGTATTTGGAAATTTAGATTACTATTTTTTATATTAAAAACTAAAATTTATTTGTTTGTTAGCTAAGATTCTTACTGACCATATATTATTAACTTAAGTTGCTCTCCTGGAACAAATTACTGACGTAAGTGTGTGTATATATATATATATATATATATATATATATATATATATATATATATATATATATAAATATAATAAACATACATATACACCATTGGCACAACTCTGAATTTCATGCATTATGCAGCTGTCAGTTACTGACTGAATACTGACCATTGCATAATTTAAATTTTGATATATGTACCAGACTATCATAATAGTAGAGCAGTCCATATTATTTATGGGGGTTTGTTAAAAAATGAAAAACAAGGACAAATTAACAAAATATTTAAAATAAGTATAAATAAATGGGAGTATATATATATGGATATAGATGGATATGTGTGTACATGGATATATGTATGTGTGTATGTGGGTACACACCTATGTGTATGTATATAGGTGTATATGTTATTGTGTATGTGTGTATTCGCATGTGTTTTTGAACATAAAAATATAGGTCCTTGCTAGATTAGATAATCATTATATTTATTTTTTATATGTTTATATTTGATTTGTAACCTGTAGTCGATGTTAAATTTGCCAAATTTTCTCAATTACAAAGCGGCCCTTTTAGTAAATGTATTTCAATTTTACTTTCCTTCGCCCCATCTCTCTCCCCCACTTCGTCTTTCCCTCCCTCTTATTCTGATCTTCAACTTTAAATCGTCTATGGTGTGTGTATGTCACCACGAAATGTATCTTTATGCATTAGACATCCGACAACATTCATATTTCTCTTACTTAAACTCCTTCCACTCACCTCTCCTAAAATTCTCTCTGTTAAGGTTTAATCTCCTCCCTCCTTCTTGACTCTCTCTAAATTCTGTTTTTATTTCGGAGTTGTTTTTCTGTTTTTTCTTTTTGAATTTGTAGGTCTGATGAATTGGATCGTATTTACGATTCCAATGGAATAAATTATGACCATGGAATATTAGTGTTTAAGCCTTTTTATTATATCCTTACTCTGTCCTGAACATTGAGTTCTACCTGGAATCTATCCTCTTTGGAATTTTTATTCAAAAAATATACATATATGTGTATGCATATATGTATATATATATATATATATATTTTCATATATATTTTTACCATATATATATATATATATTTATATATATATATATATATATATATATATATATACACACACACAGAGGTAAATTCTTTGTGGATAAATAATCCAAGTGAATCTTAATAATAAAATATTAAAACTGATCCACAAAGTTCTGCTCAATATATTTATTATAGAGCAGATATAGATAATTTTCATTTAATGAAACTCTGTACCCCATATGAATGGCCATTTCACCTCCTAAGGAAAAAAATCCTTACTGAGGGCTTAAGTTTTTAAGATAAGAAAATCAAAAGGAAGCTTTTGTAAATTTAATAACTTTAAAGAAGCAGAAAACAAAATCAAAAAGTAAGAGAACAAGAATAGAAAAAGAAAGAGAAAAAAGAAAAATTATTTTCTATTTTTTATTTATTATTTTTTGCGTTTAAGGTTTTTTATGTTTTTTTTTATGGACTTTATTCTTTATACTTCTATTTCTAATATGGAGGAATTTCTGTTCTCGAACATCTCATATGTCAAATAAATCAGTTTTCGAACAGAAAGTTTGAGATGAAAATGCCTCGGTTGTCAAACAAAATTTTGGTTCTCAAACAACATAGCTAAATTGAATTAACCCGAATGGAATCATTTCTTAGTCGACCACTGTGTTGTATACATTTGTGTGTTGTGCTGTGCTTTTCTTTTCCAATCTTATTGTACCATGACATTTTTTTTTTAAAAAATAGTTTCAGTTTACGAACATTTCAGGTTACAAACAGCCTTCAGGAATTAATTTAAATTAGTGAACCAAGGTTCCGCTGTACTATAGTTACCTTAAAATCATGATTTTAATATTTAACTGTTTTTTATAAGTTGTTGTCTTTTATCAATTTTTTTTAATTATTTTTATGTTAATAGTTAACTTTAGATGATAATTTTAAATGATTTTTTTTTCTTTTTCATCTTAATCTTTAATTAATATTTATTTAAATTTTTCTTATACTTATGTCGGAATCTGTTTATTCTTATTAGGATATAAATTTTTCCGATAAATATTCCCTATTAATCTTACTTATTAATTTATTTTTTATATTTTTACATTAATATTTCTTTTCATATTTACTAGATCAACGTTTCTCAACCACTAAGGTTCTGCAAAAGGTCCCAAAGGTTTCTGCAAGAACAGGTAAGATAAGCTAATGCACTTTTGACTTTATTTAATTTCATATACATAAAATTACTAAACACACATGTAGTGGATCTAAGAAAGATGCGGGAATATTTAAGATTGTGCTGTAAATAAAATATACAATATCCACAAACATAAGTTATAAGAAAAGGCCAAATGGTAATGATATTCAATCATGACAAAAAATACATGTTTGAAACAACAGATTAAATTTTATATACACAATTTACAATTTCTTTGTTTCTAATGATGTATGCAAAGCCTAAAGGTGTGTAGAGGAAAAGTTATTTGCTGTTTCAGAAATGTTCAATGTCTAAAAAGTTGTCTGCCTTTGATTGAAAGGTCGAATTTAACTTAGACAAAATGAAAGATATTAAATGAAAAAGTTTGTATGAAATTTTCCAATCTCTCATAAAGAAAGTGTTTCTTTTATGGCAATTTTTGACACATAATTCTGTTATAGACAAGCATATGGTTGCAAGAAAGAAATACAACAACAGCAGAAATAGATTTACGTGGTTTATTTTCAACAGGAACGTGTGGGTTTGGGACAGCTACCTTGTGGAAAGTTCATAAGCCGGCTTCGGATCTGGGTTGATCTCTCATAGTAGTTCACACATGTTGATGTTGGTTGATAAAACCCCTGCTGACGCTCTGCCTGACCGTGACAGGTCTCTACCCTGGCCTCCTGTTGACTGCCTGTTGAACTTCCGTGTGACCCCTTTTATAGCGTTTTTTTATGGCTTAACAGGCTCGAAAAAACGACGCGAGTATAATTAGGAGGGAAGCATTTTTATTGGACGAAAAATAGAACACTTTAAATATTATTTTATTTTTTCGACCGGAACTCGTGAGTCGGGAACATTTGTAAATGAAGATAATGGTCATTTTGTGACGGGGTTTTGTCCCGTTCACATCCGGCTCTCGCTCTTGAGTATGTTAGTTTATTTGCCTGTAAATCAGCTGAGATATGTCTTATTTTATTTTATAACAATAAATTTTTATTTTTTGCATACTTTGTTTAAAAATGCGAAAATTTTTTTTTACGATTGTTTCTATTTAAGGCTTTTTAACTAAAAATTCTCATTTTGCAGCTTGACAGAGTTCAAAATTTTTTATGCGGTCAAAATTGCAGGGAAAGAATTTAATTTTTATAAATAGGATTTCTTAAATATTTTTAACATTGAATATGGAATTTTTTTTATAAATAAATAAAATTTTTATATAAAAATGACTGTTTTGAAAATGAAAAATTCTAAAAAAAAAATAAAACAATAAAAAATGAAATTCAAAAAAATGTTTGAAAAAAATAAATTTTAAAAAAAAAAATATTAATTAGCATTTTAAAAATATTATACAAAGTATTATCATCATACCAAAACCAAAATATAATTTAAAATTAAAATTTTTAAAAAAAATTTTTAGAAAATTTTACAGGTTTAATTTCTCTCTTTTGATATATTAATTGAAATTACATAATAAATTTTTCCCTTTTCTGAAATTAACAAAAAACAATTGTAACCTAAAAAAATAAACAATGTTCAAAAAATTTATAAATAAATCAAAAAAAAATATTATACAAAAAATCAAAATGTTTAAAAAAAATTAAAAATTTTTTTTTTTTTGTGTCTATGTATTTTTTCTTTTTAAACCAAAAATAAAACTAAATTGATGTGAAAAAATGAACAACATTTTGGTGACAGGCATAAGAAAACAAACTATTCACTCCAAATATCAAAGTGATTGAAAAAACATTTTTTAAATTAAATTGGAAAACAAAGTTTCTTTCATTAGTAAAACCAGTTCAGTTTTTTGTTTTAAGAACACGTCATTCCACTTCCACAATTTTGAATCATTTTTATCATTTCAAATCACTTATTTTTTAAGGATGTTATTTTTAGGTTTCATTTTCAAAAAGCTATCACTTTGTGGGACAAACTCAGGCTTGAAATACATTTTTCTTGATTTTTCAACGGAATTCTATAAAAGCAAAAGTAAAATGGAACTGATAAGATAAAAGATGGATAATTGAAAGAACTAGAGAAAAAAAGAAGAAAAAAAATGAAAAAAATTTTCTTTCAAAATAATAGATATGAAAGAAAAACATGGACGATCTGTTTTACTTTAGGTCGAAAGGTCATATCTTAAACGCAATTTAAACATATACAATGAAAAATATTTTAGATTTTCTAGTCATAATTTTTGGAGTTTGAAAAACAATAAAAGTCGCAAATTCTAATTAAAGGTTTTTAAGACAGAAAAAATTGTTGAAATGCCGTTTGACAATGACAAATTGGGTCAAATAAATAAAAACAAAACGTAATTTGATGAAACATTCTGTTTTGTACACAAAACTATCTCTTATCAGAAAAAAAATACATTTCAAAGGTGTTTTCTTTTTTGGTTTAGGTCTACGCCTTTATTGCTTAAGTGACCAATAATCTCCAAGAAAAAATTATGATAGCGCTCGACATTGCTTAAATGGTGATCACGAGAATATGTGCTGATTTAGTCTAATTTAACTGTAACCAAATTTTTATTATAAATAACAATAATTTTCAAAATATAATTTTTTAATTTTTTGACATTTTTTGTTTTTTTTTGAAAATTTTTGAATGTTAGAAATTTTATTTTCCGGAATTTAAAATATTCGTTAAGGGATGCTATCACAATAAATACATTGGAAAAAAACTGTATTGTAGTTAAACCTTTTCAAAATGAGGCAAGTATTCTAATAAAATTAAAGAAATTTTCAATGGAAGAATCAAACCATTTTTTTTTTTTTTTTTTTTTTGAAAGTTGAGTTTTGGCATTTATGAAATATTTGGATTTAAAATGTCTTAAAAAGCTTTAAGGAATCTTTAAAAACAAATTTTTTAAGAATTTAATATTTATGCTAAAATAGCCATAATATAAATATTTTAATATAAGGAACGGAAAAAAAAAAAAAAAAATGTATTTAAAAAAAGTAATATGATTTTAGTCAAAAATTTTTACCGAATAAATTATTTTATTTATTGCATAAATATTATTGTGAAATTACAAAAATTTACATATATAATAGTTTTTTTTTAAAAATAAATTTTTTAAATGGAACAAAGGAAATAAGCTACTGGACAAAAAATTAAGGAACGATGTTGATAATTGATTAAATAAAATTTTAATTTTTTTTGTTAAAAAAGTTTAAATTGTTTTTAAAATCCAAATCTATGTCTTGGAGCCATCGTCTCGTATAAAAAACTGACTTCCCAGAGAGCCATATGGATAGACAAAAAAAAAAAAAACCAGACTTTTAATCACTCGGGAAGAAAATCTCCAATTTTATGGATTTCCCCACATCACAAGAATAACCTATATAAACAAATGAACTTTATTTTGAAACCAAACTTTCGTCTGCTCAACCACGAATTTTTTTTGGATCTTTTATTTTAAGTGTATTTCTCATCATATCAATAATAAAATGGTTAATTTACTAAAATTCATAATAAAAATTGTATTTCTAAAAAAACTAGTAATTAAAACTTTCATTTTCTCGATTGCGGCAGGAGGAAAGAATGAAAAACCATCACAAATAGATGCAGAATAATGCAAGAAGAACGAGCTATTTTTAAAAAAAAAATTAAAAATTTAATTTCAAACTTTTTCCCCCAATGCTGTAAAATTTCACTGTCGAAACGGTTAAATCTGACCGTCTGAAATAAAAAAATAGCTTCATATATATTCGCATCATTTAGAAAAGGAATTCCTTCCTAGGACAAGTTGTTAATAAGAGCTATAATCTCCAACTAAAAAAATGTTTTGTCAATCGACATTCTCAGGTGCTCTGATCTATTCCCCTTCCTTTCAATATCATTTTTGAACATCACGCCTTTTTCTCTCTCAATCATTTAACCCTTGCGTGTTAATGGCATTTAATATTTGGGATGAAATGTAAAAAAAAAAACAAAACAAAAAAAAAAATATTTCAAAAATTATGTCCTCGATATTCATCATTTTTCGTCCATTAATATTTCAAATTTTATAGAATGTCTGTGTATTTATGACTTTTTACTGCCTCATCTTAATGCGAATCAGCTCTACAGACAAAAGAAAACAGTTATAATTAAAACATACAAGATGAAATATATAATTTAACTATAAGAATGTTAACTGTTTACAAATTTTATCTTCAAAGATTTAAAATGATTTTGAATTAAAATATTTCATCTGTACAAATATAGTGCAGCTTACGCGATTGATCATCATACGCCATTCCTTTCTGTTTCTGGCTATATTTTTTGCCGCTTCCTTCCGTTCTTCTTGTCATTTGATTTTGAATATTATAAATCAATATTTATCTTCGTCTTTTCGACAACACTTCGATAAGGTGTTTGAGGTCCGCACTTTTTGTTATATCTTTACAGTTATTAGTACAGACTGAAAACTGCAGATTCATTTCTAAAAGCGAGTTATCATTTGATTTTTTTTTTTAGTAGTCAAATTTGATTGTTTTTAACAAGTGATGATAAAAAACCTTAGGAAAATCTTATATGACAAACAGGAAACTGAGGTTCATTTTTTCCATTCAATTCCTTCACATTTGATCTCGGCAGTTTGCAATAAAAGATATTTTTGTTAATTTGATATATCTACTTATCTTTAATGTGACACAAGTACGGACAGAAAAAAAAAACAAATAACTAGAAAAAAAATGTTCAATATATATATATATATTCATTATATACGAATCGGAAGTCAGTTTATGTATTTGAAAAAATTAAATGCATTTTTAAAAATTTAAATGTTATTCCTTTATATTCATTTAAATAGCTTCAGATATGTTCTATAAATTTATTTATTTGAAGTCTCTAGATCTTACTTACATTTATTTTTTTTCCACCTTGTTTCTCGTCCCCACATATTCCTTCTGTCAGAAAATTTTTGTTGGCCAAAAAACCGGATATATTTTTCTGTTTTTTTGAATTTTTTGGTCTGATGTTCCGGAAGAATTTATTTGTTATTACAATTCCAGTGAAATAAATTATAACCATGAAATATTAGTGTTTGATTCTTTTATATTATACTACAGTAGAGCATTTAAATGTTGCCTGGGATGTTAACATTTAAAAGATAGATAAAATTATCGACCATCATAAAGACTGAAAAATAAAATTGACAAAGAAATTGGCAAGGTTGAAAACACGCATGTCTTAATTAGTTTTTTTTTTTTACAAATTGGTCAAACCCAAACTGAAAAAAAAAAACATTGTTTTCAATGGTTCTGAGTCTATAGATTGAATAGAATTTTATTATAAACAATTGTCTTGTAAATGGTATTTTTAAAGCATTCATGAATGTAAAAATAAAAAAAAAGACAATAAGAAACACTACCTGCAAAAAAAGTGAAGTTTTGTTGAAATCGGTTGAAAAATGTAGGAAATGGGTTTATAAATAAACAAGGAACACACACACACACACACACACACACACACACACACACACACTAACCTGGGTTTTTTACAAATGTATAAACGAATATGTTAAATTCTTTCATTCTGGCGACAGTGATGCCTCTTAATCGTTTTTCAATGGATGGACAAAAACAATTGTATATTTTTCCAATTATATCAGGTCATCCCATAAGTTCTGTCCGAATTTTACTTTTTTTTGTTAAAATGAACGAAATTTAAAGAGTATTTTATAATGTCTAATGGAGCTGAACATTATTTTTATGTTTAGATGCATTTAAACTGATCAAATTTTATTTCAGAGAACAATAAAATTAAATTTTGTTTGATTAAAACCCTGCTAACATGGAAGTACCCAAGAATCATTTGAGGCACATAATGCTTTATGAGTTCAAGAAAGGAAACTCAGCAGCCGAAGCGGCTAGAAACATTCACTCAGTTTATGGAGAGGAATGTGAATGAAAGAACTTGCAGAAGATGGTTTGCAAAATTCAGAGGTGGAGATTTCACCCTTGAAGATGAAGATCGAACCGGACGTCCAGTTGAGTTTGATGAAAAGCTTCTTGAAGCAGCCCTTGAAGAAAATCCTGCTTTATCAGTTGAGGAATTGGCAGTGGTTCTCAGTTCAAACCATACAACTGTTCATCGTCATCTTCAACAACTTGGAAAAGTTCCTAAACTTGGAAAATGGGTGCCTCATGAATTGTCTGAAAACAACCTCAAATCCCTGAGTTGACATCTGCTCTTCTCTCCATTCTCGCCAACTTGTTTCACCTTTTTTTGGATAGACTTGTGACTGGCGACGAAAAATGGATCTTTTATCGAAATGTTAAGCGTCGTAGACAGTGGCTTGGTAAAGGGAAGGACCCCAGCCACAGCCGAGAAGGGAAACTTCATGGGCAAAAGGTTCTTCTTTCAATCTGGTGGGATCGCCAAGGAATAATCCACTTTGAATTCTTACCACCTAATGCAACAATTAATGCTCAAATATACTGTCAGCAATTAGAGCGTTTGAACCAAGCTTTGAGGAAAAAAAAGACCTGCTCTAGTGAATCGAAAAGAGGTGATGTTTCATCAGGACAATGCGCGACCCCACACAGCAAGAATCACGTCACAAAAGATCGAAGAACTTGGTTGGGAGAAAATTCCTCATCCACCTTATTCTCCCGATCTTGCTCCTTCAGACTACCATTTGTTTCGTAGCTTACAGAATCATTTGGAAGAAACAGCTTTTTTGTAACACAGGAAGAGGTTAAAACTGACATTTGTGAGTTCTTCGAATCAAAGCCAAAAGAATTTTACAGTAATGGAATTAGTAAGCTTGTTAATAGATGGAAGGAAGTCATAGATAATCAGGGAAAATACATTGTTGATTGAATCTGTAATTAAATGTAACATTTGGTCACTTGTTTTCTTTATTCAAAATTCGGACAGAACTTATGGGATGACCTGATATATATATATATATAAAATATAATATATCATAAAAAAATTTTCATATAAAAATCTTTTATTTAAAAATTAAAAATTTAAAAGTCTATGATATTTTAATTAGGGATAAAAATTTATAAAAAATTTAAATTTTATATATATAATTTATAGAAAAATATTTTTTTTAAAATTTTTTTTTATTAATTGAACAAGAATTTTAAACATTATAAAAAAAATAATAAAAATTGAAAAAGATCAAATTTGTAATTATGTTATTTTAAAAAATTATTTAAAAAAAAATTAAATAATAAATAATAATGTATCCTTAAATGTTTCATATAAAAAATGCCAATTTAATTGAATTATATTATTTGAAAAAAAATTTGAAAGAATATTTCTAAAAAAGAATTATTATTTATAATTTTTTCAAAAAAAAAAAATCAAAACAAATTTCGAACTTTATTTAAAACTTGAAAATCTTTATTAAATATAAAAATCTTAATTTATTTTAAAAAGAAAAAAAAAATCAAAAAATTCATTTTTATAAAATTATTATTCATATTTGTATATAAAAAAAAATAAAAAAAATAGACATTTAATATAAAATCTAAATACAAAAGGAAATTAAAATTTTATTTTTTTCTTGAAAATTTTAAAATATTTGTATGAATTATAAATTAAAAAAATATAGCCAAACATAAAATAAAAAAAAAAAACCTGATGCTTTATTTTAAAAATTTTAAAATAAAAAATAAAATTCTATTAGAAATCAAATTGAAATGTAATAAATTAAATGAAAAAAATAGATTTTTAAATTTTAAAAATCTTTTTGGGTAAATTAAAGAAAAATTTTTAATTTAAATATCAATCAAGTGTAAAAAAAAAAAATTTGCAATGATCCTAGTGCCAAAAAAACTTATTTTATAATAGAAAAATTTTAATTAATAAAATTATTAAATACAAGAAAAAATTGAATTTTCAGAATGAAAAAAGATTTAATTAAAATAATAAAAATAAATAAAAGAAATTTTCATTTTATTTAAAAAAGGATTTATAATAAACCTTTTTTAAATAAGCTTTCAAAATTTTATATTTAAATTTATGGTTTATTATGTTAATTATTATATTTTAATAATAATATTATATTATATATAAATAATCTTGAAAATAATTTTATAAAAATTGTGGTTTGAATATTTGTATATGGAATAAATTCCAATATTTACCAATAAATGGAAAAATTTCAAGAAAAAATAATTATTCAAAACATAATAAAAAAAACAAATGGAAATTCCATTTTATTTGAATAAAAAAAATGTTTAAAAAAAATATTATATTTTATATTAGATATATAAAAATATATTCCATTTTAAAAAAAATTAAATTACATTTCAATTTTTTATATTTTTAGAACAATTAAAATTTAAAAATATATTAAAAATTATTAGTATTATATATATTTATAAATTTTATGAGAAAAATTTTTAATTAAAATGATAAAATATTTAAAAATTTAAATTAAAATAAAAATAAAATTTTTTTTATATAATGATAAAAAATATATAAAATATAAAAAAGAAAAAAATATTTTTTAAAAAATATTTTATATAAATATATATATTTTAAAATTTAAAAAAAATTCAAATAATACATCAAAACATTTTTTTTAAATTGAATAAAAAAAATCAAAAATTCTCAAAAAATAAATTTTGATTAAAAAAATAAAAAAAAACACCTACATTAAAATGGAAATAATAAATTACGAATTTAAAATGTTTGTGAATTAAATGAAAAATAATGTCTTTCCACAACATGGAAACATATATATTATATAATTTTTATAAAAAATAAAAATTTATGGAATCAGAGAAATGAAAAAATATTTTAATATATCATTAAAAAAATTTTTTCTTATTGTATAAATATTTAAAATAAAAAAAAAAAAAAAAAAAATTTAATGATATTTTAATAATTTATATTTATATATTTAAAAAAAAAAAAATAATTTTATATTTTTAATGTAATTTTATTACATTTACTTATTTTTTTAAAAAAAAAAAAAAAAAAAATTAAAAAATTAAAAGTGAAAATATTTTAATTTAAAACTTAAAATTCTTTTAATTTTAAAAATGATTTTTAATTTAAACATTTTTTAAATTTTTAAAAAAAAAAATAAATTGTATTCTAACCTAAATTTGTATCTCAAAAACTATATTTTAAATGAATTCAATAAAACATTTTCATGAAAAATGAAAATAATTTAATTTCTAGAATGATTAGGCCATTAAATTGAAAATTTTCCTTTGTACATACATATGAAATATATTTTATAATATATATATTTATATAAAAATAAAAAAAAATAAATAAATAAAGTTTTTAAATCAGAAAATGAATTAGTTATTTTTTTGCCGTATTTTAAATAAATAAACTTAAATAATATTTAAATATAAAAAAAAAAATTGTAATATAATATATATTTGATATGGAAAAAATAATTTTACTTACTATAATAATTCTAATACATTTACTTCTTTTAAAAATAAATATAGTCTATTAAATTTAACAATGAAAAATTTTAAAGTTTTTTAAAATTAAAAATTAGTTAAATATATTAAATTTTAATTAAACTTCTTTTAAAAAATTAATTAAAAAAAATGTTTTTCTAACAAGATAAAATATATTTTTTAAAATTACTAATAAAAAAAAGAATAAAAAAAAAAACCTACAGTAAAATAAAATTAATATGAAATGCATAAAAGAAATATGTTTTTTGAATGACCCATGTCCTTTGTACTTTAAATGAAAAACAATATATTATTTATTTTATATAAAAAAAAAAAAATTTACTAAAATTTGAAATTAATTAAGATTTTATTTTATTTTTTGTCATAAATTTTGTCTTAAATAATATTTAAAATAAATAAAAAAAAAAAATATTTAAATAATATACATATTTATACTTGATGTAAAAATAATTCTACATAATATAATGGATTCTAATACATTTAATTTTCAAAAAAAAATATAGTATATTAAAAAAAATTAAAATGAAAATATTAAAAAAATTTAGTTAAATAAAAAGTATTCTTTTGAAAAATATAAAAAAATCTTTAAATATTAAAATAAAAAAAAATGCCGTTATTAAATTTTTTGCCGTTAAGAAAAAAGAAAAAAAAAAAATCCAGACGACATCCATTTAACTGAAGATAAGAAAAAATTGAAAAATACATCCCTACCCCTACCAAAATGTAACTAATAACTAAAACATCAAAAATACAGACATAATGAAAATCAGACACCCCTTGTATAATTCAATTTGGATTTATGAATATCCTTGGAACCATGAATTATGATTTTAGCTTATAATTTAAAACCCAGTATTTTTAAAAGTTACTCCAAAATTCGCTTGAGGATGAAATGGAATAATGTTTTTAATTTAATTTCAAAAAATAAAATTCAAAGTTTTTAGCTTCCATTTTTGAAACATGGTTTTAGAATAAATATTAAAAAAAAAATATTTTAAATCAATTAATTTATAATATATAATATATATATATATATATATTATATTTATATTTTATAAAAATAAAAAATATTATAAGAACATCGGAAATATCTTACTGTTCTTTTTTTTTATATATATATATATATATATTATATATATATATATATATATATATATGAATGACCATTATATATTTATTTTTAAAAAGGAAAAATAATATTGAAATAAAAATCCATTTTTTTGATGTAACAAATATTTCTTCAAAAATAAATTGAAAATTTGTTAAAATATAAATTTAAAAATTTCAATCCACTCCTTTTTTACAAAATCAAAGAAATGATAAAAAAATTTAAATGTTTAGAAAAAAAAGGGGGGAACATAGCTATATGTAAAATAGTTTAAAATCAAATAAATTTTTTGACAATCTTATATATGATACAATAATAAATAAATATTTTTAAAAAATTTTATTTATGTTTTTAAAATAATTTATATTTAATCAAAAAAAAATCTTTTCTTATAAAAACAAATAAATATATATGAAAAATATTTTTTTTTCATGTTATTAAATATTTTTAAAAAAAAAACTTCTATCAATAGAAAGAAAATTGGATAACTAAATCTTAAAATGAAAAAATTTATTTCAACAAAAGTTTGGAGAAATTTGATTCATTAGAAAAGAATAAATTTTTATTTAAAAAAATTTTGGCTTCTAGCATAAAAATTACTTCTGTTCAGATATTATGATATATATATATATATATAATATATAATAAAAGAATAAAAATTTTGGTAGAATTGGTTTTTTTCAATTAAATATACAATAAAACTTATGCATTTGAATTTTTTTTGAAAAAAATTTTGAAATAATTTTAATATAGAAGGATGAAATTATATAAAAATGCAGCATGAAATTTTACAAAAAATAAAAAATTTTTTAAAGAAAAAAAAAAATTCTAAAAAATCCCTTTATATTTTCATCAAATTAAAATAGACCCTGATATATTTTTATAAAAAAATTAAATTTTTTTGAGAAAAATTAAAATTTATTTTTTTTTAAAATTAAAATTTTAAAAAAAAAACATGAAGGAGAAAAAATAACTACTGAAAGGTTTTTTAATATAAATCAATTTATTTTTTATTTTTGGAACAAAATTTAAAATATATTACTTTATGAAAAATATTTGCAGACACAAATTGTCATCAAATAGGTGCAAAACAATGACAAATTTTATTGGTTAATATTACAAAAGAAGATATATTTTTAAAACTAATAACATGGTATAAGAAATGACAAAAAAAACAAAATATAAAAAAACAGAAAATTCTGATATAAAAACAAAATTAAAAGTAAAAAAATGCCATTTTTTTTTAACTGATGAAGAAAGAAAAAAATTATATACATGTTATGATGTTGAGAAAATGTTAATTAAGGAAAAAAAAAAAAATAACATGAAAACAAAAAAAATGATTTCATTTTTTAAGAAAAAAATAAAATAAATTTATTGAAAGTCTATAATTTTTCAAAAATTAAGAATTATCCGACTCTGTCTGTCTTTTGATAAAAAATATATTTAACGTCTTTTTTATTATAAACAAGTTCATCTTTGATTTAATTGATTTTTTTTTGTTAGACAACAATACATAAATTGGAAATTTTCAGCATTGAATTTGCTAAAAAAAAAAAAAATTTGAATTTTTTGGTTAAACTGACAAATTTATAGGAATTTTTATTTAATTTCAGACACCTAAATTTAATGTTATAAGATAAAATTTTGTCACTGTTAAAAAGATAAAATTTGTTTAAAAAGTGAAATCAACAGAAAAAAATTAAAAATGTTAGAAAACATAATCAAAAAAAATAAAAAAAAAAAAAAAAATTGCTCGTAAAAACATGACTAAAAACTTACTGAAATGGATGAAGTTATTCATTTTAAAAAATTTTAAAAAAAATCTTCCAACATATTATTACATGTTAATTATGGGTGAATCAAAAATTATTATATCATTAAAATGAAAGAAAAGAATATTTTATAAATATAAAAAAAAAACATTTTTTTTCAAAGTTTTGCTCCGCCAAAAAAAGATTCTAAAAGAAAAATTAATAAAATTGAAAAGTAGGTATCAGTGGATTAATTTTTGGAACAATTCAAAACCCTGGCATCCATTTCATCTAAAGAATTCAGAAAATATATGATAAAAAAGTTAAATCATTCAATATAAAATCGATATATTTTGTGAAAAAAAACAAAATGAATAAACAATTTATTTTATAAATTTCTATATACACCAATCAGATTTTAAACAAATATTGGATCAAGTTGTTTGCATGTGGAAAGTTCAACAATGAAACAAATTTAAATTGTATAAATTTTTTGTTAAAATTTCATGAACGTTTCTTTAAAAGAACTTTTTTAAAAAATTTAATGTGCTCACGAATTAAATTATAGTGAATCCAAAGAAAAAAAAATAAAAAATTTTTATGATTTTGGATAAAAATTACAATCAAATTTTTTAATGAAATTGTTTTTAAAATTATTTATTTATTTTGAATTCTTTATGCATCTGTGTGAAACAATGAATATTAATAAGACAACAATTGAGCATCAAAAAGGAAAAAAGAAGGAATGCCAATTTGCAAAACAAAATGAATCCATTAAAATTGTGAAAAAAAAAAAAAAACAAAAAAACATATGGAATAAATTTAAATAAAAAAATTAAATTTCTCTAAAATCTAATCAAAAGTGTTATGATGTTGATTTGGGGTTAGTAGAGACAAACGCCAAATAACACGTAACAATAAAAAAAGGGTTTTAATAGGTTGGTAAAAGGTACAGAAATCGCCTGAGTAGTCAATAACTAGCTCAGCTAAGAACTTCTCTGTCTATTGTCTTTTTCATGTCAACTGACATGCCACTATTAAAAGTCTTTGTTCACAGATGCAGACAAGTTCATCTTCAAGAGGGTGGTAGGTTTCCGACACAACAAAATGTTAGAAAAATTTCCAACTGATACAAGTTTTTTGACAGATTCAGATTTATTAATAAAATTAATGAAGGCCAGAAAAACTGAAGGCCAATTTCAATTGTTAACAAATGAACATTATATAAATTTGCCAAGATATTTAGAATGATTCATGAGACATAAGAAAAAAATTAAAGATTCCATGAAATGTTTTTTAGTCAATTTCAAGATTCTTTAGGAAATTAAAAACAAGAGATAAACAAACAACATCTAATTAATGGTTTTTTTTTCAAAACAAATAAAATTTAGTTTGTAGTTTAATTCTCTTAAAATTAATGAAAAAAAATATACAAAAAAACCCTCTATTTATATTGCAATTAGATAAATATATTTATAAAAATTTTTTTAATAAAAAAATGTGAAATTCATTCAAAAATTATATTAGTTTTTGGCATAATACAGTAGATTAAAATTTTCTGTTTTAAACTTATCTTGAAAAATATCTGAATAGTTACTGATTAATTAAAAATTTTAAAAAAAATTAAAAAAATTAAAAAAATTGGTAACTATTTTACAATTCAAAATATTATGTCATATTTAAAAAAAAAAATGGACTGATATTTTAATATTTAAATGATTCATAAGCATATGTAAGAAAGATTAATGAATCAGTCCTAATAAGTGAATATTAAAATAAGTTTTTTTTCAGAATTATGTAAGGAACATTAAAAACAAATAGAGAAACAAACAACATCAATCAATTTTTTTTTTAAAAACCTCGATTTTATAAACAGAATTAATTAAAAATATATATAAAATATAGATTTAAAACATTCCATTAATGTATTTTCGATTATATAATAATCATTTTATATACCAAAATTCAATTAGTACATACATGATACTCAATTGGTCCATTAAAAAACATTCTTTTACTTATTTTTAATATAATACAAATTGATTTTTTTATAGTTACTATTTAAATTTTAGAAAATTTTAAATTAAATAGAAAATGGGTAAATATTTTTCTTAAATAATGTTAAATACTATATAATTACAGTAGTGTTTGTTATGGGGGGGCATGTTCTTTGGCATATATATCTTTTTGTATTATTAATGATTCAAGAAAACAATGAAACTCAAATGTGAATCAACAAGTATATATTGAAATAACATACATTAACAAAATATACAATAATTTGTATTCAATGTACTAATTAATTTTCATAAGTTGCTTCCCTTTTACCGTATTTTGATTTGTAATTAATTGTTCAAAGAAAGTTCTCTTAAAAAAAATGTTCAGGAATCAATATTAGAACAAAGGACTGTTTGTTAGAATAGATAACACAAGAATACAATTAATCAGAAAGTGTGTTGTGTTAAGAAATCAACAGTAAGTCCTGGTTGATTGAACAGAGGCTGAGTCCACAGAGATATGTATATATGTATTACAAAATTCTATATCTGTGTGGCGTTTGAAATGTTGTCTCTTAAAGTCATTC
This sequence comes from Acanthosepion pharaonis, assembly GCA_903632075.3. Classification (NCBI taxonomy): domain Eukaryota; kingdom Metazoa; phylum Mollusca; class Cephalopoda; order Sepiida; family Sepiidae; genus Acanthosepion; species Acanthosepion pharaonis. The sequence continues at coordinate 215,193 of CAHIKZ030002367.1, forward strand.
AGTTTTGTGTTGACAGGCGAAATTTGCTGGACTCTACTGGCGGCTTGTGACAAAGTCTTTTTTTTAAAGCTAAAAGGTAGACTTGATTTTGCACTAAAAAATGTGATTGGTTAAAATTTGACCAACAAAAAACTAATGAAACAAATGTTTTTTTTTTCAAAACTGAAAAATCAAAGCAACAACTGTTGTTTTTTTGTCCTATAGAAAGGCAGTATTGATTTATTAGCCAATCACAGATGAATAAAATATGGGCATGGAAAAAATTTTTTTTTCTACATGTAGAAAAAAAAAAAAAAAAAAAAAAAAAGGATTGAAAAAGATGGTTATAAATAGATAAATTTTAAAATATATTATGACGGAGAAAAAACATTTGAATATTTGTCTATTAAAAAAAAAAAATATTTTGATTTTTTTTCCATGTTTTTGAAGGTTTTAAATTTGAAATTTCAGATTTTTTATTAAAAAAAAAAAAAAAAAAAAAACTAAAAAGGATGATTTAATTAGATTACAGAAATTTAATTTTCTTAAAATATATATCAAAAAATATAATGTTTTGTATTCATTTACTATGGAAAATATTATAAAAAATTGAATGTTTTAAAAGAATAATGATTATCAAATGTTTTCTGAAAATTTGAAGGCGATTTCTCTTTTCGTCATTTATTAATGAAGAAGATAGAAGAATACCATGGGCAAATTTCTCATAAAAAATCAGATTAATAAGCATTAATTCATAGCATTTTATTGTATCATCCTATATATACATATATTTTAATTAAAAGTATGCAAATAAGATTTTGTGATTAAAAAAGGCTAAAATTTGATGTACAAATTGCTCTTGATTCATATAATTCTTATATTTCATTAATGCATTTTCATTCTTTATATATATATATATATATATATATATATATATATATATATATATATATATATATATATATATATATATAAATATTTCTAATTTAAACATTTCTAATTTAACAAACTAGCTGTCCTTTCAGCGAGGTTGAATAATATTGACAAAGCATTTTGTTCAGTTTGAAATAGATCTATCCATGTTATGAGGTAATTTTGAATTTTTAGATGAATATTTCTCTCTTTTCTCTCTCTCTCTCTCTATATATATTTCTAAATTGTGCTTTTTTTTTTCTTTCTAGCAAAAAAAGAAAAAAAATCAAATTCCTTTGCCTTTCCTGAGTATTTACTATTACGGTTGTCCTCATCTTCTTTGCCATTAAAAGAATATTTTAATGTTTTATGCTTACACTTTTGTGAACATCAGGTGATATAACTACAGATTCCAAACCAAACTCTTTATTTAGTCTAAGGGTTAGTTTTTCTAATTCCAAGTACCATATTTGGACATCTCAGTTTCATCTAATTCCTCAACTTTCCAGGTTTTTATTTTTGTTCCATCTGCTGCTGTGAACTCAACTCTTTGAGTCAAGTCACTTTTGGATTACTCAACCAAGCTTATTATCCACTGGCACATGTATTTTTGGGACATCATTTCATTGAAGTGAATTTGGATTTTTTATAAACCTAAATAAAAAGGTTTGGCTTGAAATTCATATATTACCTGAAGAAGTCAGGAATGTTCAATGACCTAACATTATGAATATCGGAATATCAACTGGATGAGAAAACAGGTTAAATTATGTAAATAGTTTAAATAGATAAAATACCTCATCTGAAATAGTATCTTTTTGAAGGGGAATATGGCAATAAAGATGAGGACAACTGACTGAAAGCAGTAAATAGTATAAATAGTTACAATACCTCATCTGAGAAATAGAGACAGATTTTTAAAAGAGGGTTATTTCCTGACGAAAATTTTTTAGATGAGATGATGACAAAGGGAATTCTAAACTCAACCCTGTATTTAATCTTCTGGGACAGATTGTTATTGTTCTATATTGTCTATGTCTAAAGATATATCATCTAGTTCTTATTTTTAGTACAATTTAGTTATTACTTGCCCTGTTTCCACCGAGTCCAAGTACACTGTCTAGTCCAGGGATTGAACTCACAATTACTATGAAATCAAATTCACAAACTAATCTTTAATTTACTAGGTCATTGTCCTGTAGAACAATTCTGTGGTGAACTTGGGGATTTAAATCCAACCTTTCTGCTGATTAGTGTTGCCAATCATGTTTATTTCATTTTGATTCATTCTTGAGCAAGGCATTAAAGCCACTAAGACACAAAAGGTTACTGTGTGAAAGAATTAGTAAACAGGAACACCACTAATGAGCATGTGCAGAAGAAGAGTAATCAGGAAGACTGTAGATAGTGATTGACATTGCCTTTAAATTATTGAAGATTAAAATTGGGTTCCTTATTGCCAGTAAGAAGCAGCAATGAGAAAACTGCTAACCCAGTACCCTCATAATGCTTCAATTTTTGGTTAGTCTGATGACCAAAAAGTTAAAACAGTTAATCATTATGGCCATGGAAGATGAAGGAAGAAGAAAGAACTGGTGAACCAAGTCCTAAACAGTGAACAAGAGATGATCCTCTACTCCTGTTCAATAGACACGGAAGGAGCTCAGGCCAGACAATAGGTGAGCCTATCTTACTCCTGTTTACAGCACAAGAGACTACGCAATTTTATTAAGACGCCAAGTCTAAGAAGGTTGCTGAATAAGGTTATAGACACCATCCAGACCAATGGGGATTACTGGATGATAAATATTCCCCTGGAGGAATTGAAAGTAAACATTGGACCTTGGTGCATTCTTTAAGATCCAGTCAACCTCTACTACTGGGATTCTGTGGGTCTAACTAGTTTAGGAGTGATGTAGACATTTCAGAGGAAGCATACCAATTGGTATTAGCTTCTAGTTTCAAAGTTGGTGAAGATTTTTGTATTTATTTATTTTTTTTTGTTTTATAAGAAAAAAAAAAAAATCAAGAAAAAAACCAAAGAACTTTCAGTTTGAAGAAATGAATATAGCAATATTCACAACATAAATTATATCCAAAATGAATCTTTAAGGTTTTTCCTTAATTTATTATCATTATTAATTTTCTGTAATTTACCTTGAGCTCTCTTTGGATTAATATCCTCCTTGGAATTATTCCTACCAGTCACAAATTAGTATTTTACACACACACACACACACACATATATATATATATATATATATATATATAAAATTCTCAAGATGTATGTATGTATGTATGTATGTATGTACGGGTGTGTGTGTGATTGGAGGTTGTTTATGTGTTTCCACAGTTTTCATCTGATTTTAATGACTTTTTTTTTGTTTGATAGATAATTCTTCAGTGCTAGTTTTGAGTCCAAATTGTTGGCAACAATGGCTCTCTACTACTTCCTGTCCATTATAACTCTTAGCAATGTTTACTATTTACTATCTTTTCTTGGATATATATCTTTCATAAATCTTTAATAAAATACTTTAAATTAAGACAATATTATCTATAATTCTCAAAATATGTGTGTGTGTGTGTGTGTAGGTGGGTGTGTGAGATTGGATGTTGTTTATGTGTTTCCACAGTTTTTCATCCGATTTCAATGAAGTTTTTTTTGTTTGATAGATAATTCTTCAGTGCCAGTTTTGAGTTCAAATTACACATTCCCCTTCTCTTGGCCAATCTACAATCTCTCTTAAGTGAGGTTACGTTTTTTGTTGCATAAAGCCTACTACTACAGTTTTAAGGCATTGCTGTCATTGTCTTATATAGCCGTTCCCAATTAAAATTTTTTTTATTGTCCTGCCAGTTTTTGCATTGCATTCACCGTAGTAATAAGTAAGCTTGCTTTTTTATTACTCAACATTTATTTTTCCAACCTTTCCTAAAGTTATTCGAACTTAGTGATCCCTGTAGCTTTAGAGCGTTCTCTTCTGGTATTTGTCCACACATTCCATTTGAAAATTCATACTTGCCTAGGACACAAAACTGATGCCGTCAGGTCCGCCATGCGAATAAGAGATAACGAATCATCATTAGAACGTTCCTCTTCTCTCTCCAGCTATGGGTAAATAGCAGGACAGACTGGGTTCTATAGCCTTGGATGACAACTGGTCTAGGAGAAGGACAACTCTGAATTCAAAACCTGTGCAGGGTCATTTGGGGACCTTGTGGCACTTAGTGCACCAGGTCTCTGTAATCAGCCCTTCAAAAAGTGTGGATGATCCTGCACAAAACCTTCACCACTATAATCCAATCTCATGTGCTGTTGTTGGGCTGTCGGTTTCCTAGGAACTGATCTGCTTGACCCTCATATGTCGAATTCAACAGGAGTGTTGAGTATATATATATATATATATATATATATATATATCAATCTTGTGCAGAGAGATAAAATTTCCAATCAAATATCTACTTGTTTAATCAGGTCTTGGCTATTATTATAACAGAGATTATTTATAAACAAGTTACAACATAGCACAAGTTGAGGATAATCCGAAGGGAGATGAAATGTGAAAGCAACCATTTTTTCTTTAATGATGGGCTTAGGAAATCTAATGACAGGCACAAGTAATTATTGGTCGACATTAGACAAAATAGCAAAAAACAGATTATATTGATTCTTGTTTTTCCTTATCAAAATATTCACAAAATTTTTTCCCAATATTACAGAGAAAAATAAATAAAAAACACAAAAGTGTAGTTAATGCCTGATTAAACATTTGCAGTTAAATTTTAGTCATTTTCTAAGCGTAGCTTAGATGTGGCACAAAGCCAAAAGTATGGGGCACCTAGTGAGGATTGAACTAACTTTTCAGTCATAACTGATCTAGAAAGACAAGCTTGTTAACCATTACACCACCTCCCATTTGCAGTTAAATAATGAAAGTAACTGTTTGTCATTCAATCTACCAAATATAAAATGTACTTAGATGGGGGACCCCGTTTGGGAACACTGAGTTATGTAAGCAATTGTGGAGTAGATCCCAAGAGAAATGAAAGCTCTTTGGAATATGGGGAAGGTGGTAAAAAAACACTGGTACAACAACTCACTCTTGTTTCAGATCACATATTACGTCTAGTTGGCAATGGTGAAACACTGCAGACTTTAGCAAGATTTGCAGCTGCTAATTGTATAAAGTTGGACTGAAATGGAAAGACATTATGATCACTGAATGTAACTATTTAAAATAATTCACATTCAAGGACAATTTCCAGAAGAGATATTTCTAAAACTTATTCTCCAACAATGACTCTTGAGTTGATGTGATGGTGATCTGTATTTGCAGGCATATTATTCCTAGCAGGTCCAAATAATCTGGCTAAGTGAGAGGGTAGGGATCAGACTAAACAAGAATTACAAGAAGTCATAGGATGAGGCGTAGGAGTTGTGCTGATTTGATAGAAGAGCCAATTTCAATTTATGATCAATGGTCAATCACACATGATACTAGAAATTCCTAATTTATATATATATATATATATATATATATATATCCGATGTGATGAGAACGAAAATAATATATAAATTCCAACGTTCAAAAAGAGGGCTCAATACCGTTAGTAGAGCGATAACTATTTATTTATTATAATTTTATCATATAGACAAAACCATTTTACTCACTAGAAAGATGCAACTTCATTTCAGTACATTGTTCATAATCATTTTCAATTACATACCCACATATATACAATATTAAAACATGCAAACCTTAATTTCTACCCAATAACAGACAATATTTACAAACATGCTAAAAATATTTCACAACACAGACCATTGAAATCAAAGTATTTATTGTAACCATGTAAAATATTTGACCAATCAGAGAAAACTAAAAAGTTTTATAAAATTATGAATAAAATTTTTTTTTTTTATCTATAAAATGGTAAATAATAAATATTACAATGGAGTTGGTTTTGAAAATTTTGTAGGTTTTTGTAAATTAAAAGATTTTTTAAAAATTTATTATTTATAAAATGATAAAACTTTATAAAATATTAAACAATAAATATCGCATTATATTTGGTTCACATATTTTTATAATCTTGTAAATGAAGATTGCTGAGAGAGTTTCAGTAGTTTAAAGTAATAGTAGTGTCAACAGTAAAACTGTCCTTTTTGAAATACTGTTTTTTTGTTGCAGGTACAAAGGTTAAACAATGCTAATTTATTCTCCAGCAATGATTCTTGCTATGATGTGGTTGTGGTGATGGTCTTGCATATCCCAGTGACCCAAAGAGCTCTATTTGCCAGAGTATGGCTGGTCCAACCTTTACTGGCCAGGTTGGAGGGTAGGGATTAAACTAAACAAGAATCACAAAAAGCCATGAGATGAAGCACAGGTGCTGATTTGATTTGAGGAGTCAATCGATGACCAAAAGGTGAATCACACATTATGCTGGAAATGTTAAAATTTCTAGGAAGAACAACTACTTAAACCAAATTACTGCTATGCGAAAGATTTGAATACAAGCAAGCTTGAGATTAATAAATACTTACATTATGAATAAATACAATTACTAAAAAAGGTAATAAATTAAAGAAGAAAGAATCAGCAGATATACTAAGCTAGGAGGATCTCCTTAGTAGGCCTAGTATAGGAATAAATACAATATAGGAGCCATTAATAAAGAAAGACAAATGACAGCAAGTTTTCAACTGCAGTCAAAACATGATATACAGCAGTAGATGCAACCTAATCAGCAGCTAGGTTAGGTTTAAGGCTCTAAGTTTACTCCAGCAAATTGAGACAATGGCCTAGTGGATAAAAGTGCTGGTTTGTGAATTTGGTGATATAGTAGTTGTGTGTTCAACTAAGTTGGGCAGTGAGTACTTGCACTCATTGGAAATAGGCAAGCAATAGCTGTACAGTATTAAATAAAACAAGAAAATGAGATATCCTTAGATATGGACAGTGGAACAAGAACATAGATTAAATAAAGGGTTCAGTTTTGGAATTTTCTGTAGGTTACCCCTGATCAATATCCACCTGAGGAAGGCTGGAGGGCACAACAGCCAAAATGTTGTGGTAAAAACAACAAAGATGAGAACAAAAGTCCAAATAGTGTAAATAAATTATGAAGTGTTAAGAAAGGAATTTCTTTGAAAATTTGCAGAGCTCAAGTGTAAGTATGGGGGCTTCTCTGAAACTAATGACTCCTATTTATTTCCAAGAATAATTTTGACAGATATGAGGAGCACAAAACACTATTTATCCACAATCACTGCCATTATCAAGGTACTCTTTAATTTTGTGGGTTGACCACTGTACAGGGATATCAGAAATGTGGCTTGTCAAATATATCAATGTCATCATTTCTTTGAAAAAATTACCCCACAACCTAGGTTTACATCCATTGTTTGGTCTCTGTAAACATTCAGCAAGCATTGACACTTCTGCTTTGTCCACACTTGCTCTGTTTGCAAGACTTAGTAGAATATGCTAACTACATCTCTTGCAGAGGTAGTAAAAACCTCTTCAAATGGAACCACTTTCTAGCTGGATACATAGAAACTTGGGTATAAACTGAACCAATTTTTACCGTTTGTGTAAACTGGACTGGTGTGCAGCTATTCATTTGTGATTTGGGGTCTATAAGATTTAAATTCAACATTAAATAATCCAGCAAGGCTTAATATGTTATTAAATTAACCAACCTAACTTAATCATTGTATGCTGTCATGTCAGATGCTATTTTGCCAGACAGCTGCTATCTGTTAACAAGGTAAAATATTATGGGCTATTAGCAGAAAAGGCCATACTATAAATATCTACTTCTGATGACATGAAATAGATGGCATTACTTTCAGAGTGAATCTTAATGGGAAAAAGATCTTGCTTGACATGATAAAAAACTTGATGGCTTTATTTTAAAAATATGCTTTCATGTTGAACTTTAGGATAAAACTGCAACAGGTTTGTTTGGGATTGGGTTTCCGGTTCCTTAATCTAAAAAGTTTTTTTTTCTTTCTCTTTCACTCCCAGAAGCCTTTGCGTCTTAGCAACGTTATCGCCTTGCATGGGAGGAATTGATTCAGAAAAAAACCCTTTATGATCAGATCAGTATTTGATTTTTTATTTGCATGGATTTCTGATCTGAGATTTTCTTTAAAATTGAATGAATGAAGGAAAAAAGAAAGTACAGACCCTTTATTAGCCATTATTGATTTTCAAAGTACATAAATAAAAAGGACAATTTTTGTTAATAAAATTCTTCTTGCTTCTGTAGACGTTGGTAAAAAAAAACAATAGAGACGATGATTCTTCAGACCCCCAAATACAGAAACTAAGGGAATTAAATCAAGCTTTCATATTGTCCATCTATTTTTGTCTATCGAGTATTAATTTTATTAAAAATTTGAATTTGTCAAGTTTACACAAGGAAAAAATTATTATTAAGAAGAATTTATAAAGGTAATTGACTCATTAATTCGTTTTAACAATAATATTTTTTGATGTTTTACAGATGATAAAAGCTTTTTGTTTTTGACAACTCTCTCTCTCCGCTAAAACATGTTTTTTTTAATTAACATCTTTCCTAAAATAATAATAATAATTATTATCACTCACAAAAGTCAGTTTATTTCCTTCCACACACATGTGACTAAAATTAGATAGAAAATATATTTATTATATAACAATAAAATAATGGTACCATTGCAATCTAGTGGATAATTAAACAAAAACATTTTTTTAACTTCAGGAACGTCAGATTTAAAATACGCAAATTTAAATTTATTGAAAATAAAAAATATATAAAGAAATTAATGGTTGACATTTAATTCGTTGAATTTGAATCGCATTGAAATGAACATTTCATTTATGACTTAAAGTTTCTGACTTAGAGATTTCAAAATTAACAAAGAAAATGTTGCCAAATCAAAGTTTAATTGACAACTTAGTTTTTTTTTTTTTGAAAGAAGAAAAGAAAAAAATATTTATATTTTTTAATCACAATAATTTTTATTTTAAATCTTTATTAAAAATATTTTTGTAAGTAAAACAAAAACAAATCTTTTTAATGACTGAAAAAAGAAAAGTAAAAAAATTTTAAAAATCATTCGTTATTTCATTTAAGGCGCTTCGATGTGGTGTGTAAACTTTCGTTTTAAATCAGTTCAGATGTGAGTTCGATCCTCACTGGGTGCTCCCATAAATTCTGCCTTGTATCTCATTTAACTTAAATGAATTAAAAGCTACGCTTAGAAAACCACCATTCGTTATTTCATTAATAAATATTCCTTTTTTTTTTCAATATTTCAATGAAAGGGTTTGAAAAAAATTTTTTTTGAAGATCTTTAAATAAAATTTTGGACGTGATAGGAAGGATTTAAAAAATATAAAAAAAATATTCAGAAAATACTTTATTTCCTTAAAAACATAAACATAGACGATAAAAGATTTTTAAATCAATTTTTGGGGGGCCTTTTTTCATCAGGGTATGCTAATTTTTAGTGAACTATATTTGAAGATACCTATTTGAAATTGAAATCATATTGTTGAATTAAAATTAAATGAATTGTAATGTAAACAAAGTAAAAAAAAATAACGTTTTAAATGAGTAATAATTCCTTATGAATGAATGTTTTTTGAATGATGATAAAAATACTGAATTCGTCACACTTCTTGTTGAATATAAATTTCTTTTTATTTTGTCTGTTAATTTTCTTCCACATTAAAAAATAAAAATAATTTTATGGTTACAAATCATGTTTTTGTGGTTTCGAAAAAAAAAACTATGAAGATAAAAAATTCTGAAGTAGAAAAACATCAAGAGAAAAAAAGATCAAATTTAAATTCAAAAAAATTAACATCAACTTCATAATGAAGTTTTTATGAATGAAGTCTTCATTCATAAAAATTTTAAAAAGACAGAAGAAAATACTATTGCGTATCATTCATCGTAAATAAATTAATTATAAGAAACATAAAAGTAAAACGGAACAAAATAAAGAAAAAAGAAAATAAAGTTTTTTAAAAGTTTTTAAAAAAGTTTAAAAATCACCTTTAACTGCTACAAATTCGGTAAAAGCCGGTAATACTTCTTCTTTAACGATAAAAGAGGAGGTAAACATTCGTTTTTCATTTCCCATTCTTTACGTCTTTTATATTTTCTTCATTCTTCCTAGTATTCTTCATCAGTAAAAATGAAATAATTTTTCTTCGTTTCTTTCTCATAAAAAAAAGGCACAATTTAAGAAATTTCAAGGCAAAATGTCACCGGTTTTGTAAAAACGTTTTCTTTTTCATTTTTGATTTTATCGAAGAAGGAAGCGCTTAAAAAGAAAATGTCCCAAAATCTCCTGGTTTTCTCGAATGTGAAGGTCAGAAGAAATATTGTGGACAAACACCGGAGAGCAGAGTTAAACATTAACAACAAGCACAACAGATGACAACAGCAACGATCATTTTTTTTTCTAGTAGCAACCATAATAAACAAAGTTACCAGCACGAAGGAAGAGGAAGGAAAGCAGTAAAAGATAAGAGAAAGAAGGAGAAGAGGAGGAGGAGGAGGTGAACGGGAGGAGAAGGAATGATGGGGAGGAAGGAGCAGAAGTGGGGATTGAAAAGATGAATGGAGGAGGAGGAGAAGGAGAAGAAAGAAAGAAAGAAAGAAAGAAAGAAAGAAAGAAAGAAAGAAAGAAAGGAAAGCAAGGAAAGCAAGGGAATAGGAAGGCAGAAAGAGAAGACGAAAGAAAGTAGAAGATAAAGGAAAGAAGAAGAAGGAGGAGGAGAGTGACAGGAGGGGAGAAATGAGAGTAGGAGAAGAGGAATGAGAGGAGGAGAAAGAAAGAACTTCAAGACAAATGAAAACAAAGGAATAGAAAGGAAGAAAGATAGGAAGAAAAATAGGAGAAGATAAAGGAAAGAAGAGGAACAGGAGGAGATGAGGGGGAAAAGGGAGGAGGTGGGGATGAAGGAAAGAAAGAGAAAATAAACGAAAGCAAGGGAACAGGAAGGCAAAAAGAAATGAAGAAGGAAAGTAGGAAAAAAAAATAAAGGAAAGAAGAAAAGGGAGAAGAGAGGAGGGGGTGGAATAAAAGGAGGTGGGGAGGAAGGAAAGAGGAAAAGAAGACGAAGAGGAGAGAAAGGAACGCAGAAGAAGAGGAAGAAGAAAATGAAGGAAAACGGAAGGAGAGAAGAAAGAGAAACAGAAAAGGAAAGAAAAAGTGGGGAGGAAAGCAAAAGGGAAAAGAAGAAGAAATAAAAGTGAAGACAAAGGAGTCGAGGGAAAGGATAGAAAAAGAGAAAAAAAAAGAAAAGAAAAGGAAGGCGCCAGAAGAGAAGGGGGAAAAGAAGCGGAAAGAGAAGAGGAGGAGGAATGTGATAAGGTAGGGAGAAGAGGAAGCCAAGGCAAAGCATTAAAGAAGGAAAAGGGGAGAAAGAGATGATGAATAAAGAAGGAGAGTTGCATAAAAGAAGCAAAAGGGGAAAGAGAGAAGAGAAAGGAGAAGAGTATAGACAAAGAGATGAAGAGAAAAAGAGGAGAGCAGGAAAATAAAAAGAGAGAGAGGAATAAAAGAAAGGAAGAAGTGTCACTAAAACAACAAATCAAAATTGCTAATTACAATTTAGCAGCAGTCGCAAGAAGCAAATAAAAATAAGACTATTAAGCTTAACTTAGTTTGGCACAAGGCCACGAGTAAGAAGCATCAAGTAAGAAAACTATTACCATGTTGTTAACTTTTACATGAGAACGAAGCAAAATTAATGTCTTTTTTCTCTTAATAAAATAATTCTATTATTTGTACCAAGAATAAACTATTAGGCCACAAATAAACTAGCAGCATGGCCCGGCGTTACAAATTTGATTTTTAATAAATATGACTTGAAAATTTTGCCATTTTTCCTTTAGAGGGGTGCCTTTCAAAATGGATGTTGCTACATACCTCTTTTTTTATTCATACTGGAATTTTTTCTAAGCTCTATCCTAACCATTAAATAAATCTGTTATAAACAAAATAAAACAAACATCAGCTTGAAAAAACGGAAAAACATTTTAAGGGTTGACCGATTGTCGTTTCACTCTGTTTGGGGGGTGCTCAGAGTTGAAATTTCACATGGTGACACAACTTCATAAATCCGCTCGGTTTTGCTAAAACCGACATGTTGTTCAGACGCAATCTGGGCGTATCGGTTTTTGGGTTTTATCGATTTTAACTAACTCTCCTAAACATACACCGATTTCCCCTACAAAACTTGATTTAAAAATCACAAAATTTACTAATTTAAATGGACATTGCGAGACTTGCAACCTTTGCAGTAAAAATCATGTAAACTTCAATCATTTTAAAATTCAATGTAGCTAATTTTTGCCGCATGGACAAAACTAGTCATGCATTATTTTTACATTTTACAGTTCCAGATAATCTCTTTAGTCTTTTGGGGCAATGAAAAATAGAGAATTTATTATACTTTATTTTAAAATGAAATATTGCTGTGTACTGTTGCGTAAACTACTTCTAATTCGAGTAAAAGCAGTGCCAAGCAAAATCTATATATGTAAACGATAGATTGTCATTACTGGTAAAGGTGAAAGTGATATTTTCATGTTTTATAAATGGCTATTAAATGATTAACCCTTTGATCACGTGGGGATGCTCGTAAACATGTTTACATTTTATGGCGTCAATTAGAGGTCAAAATTTGGGTCGGTACCTTCGGACGTAGTTGACGACACCTAATTAATATTTTACAACCAATCAAAATACATCAGTTGTTATATCTGGTTGGGAGCCTCTATGTGTTTAACTTGCACAAAATTTAAGATTTAAAAAAAAAATGTAGGAATCTGATTCTACAAGTTTTGATTTGAGAATTTCTGGGATGACGTTTTGCTTTACACGTTGAACGATGGGTAATTGTCTTCTTTTAACTATTTTTATATCTACCTTTAAAGCTTTATTAATTACAACAAATTATTTGCGAATTTTGACCCAGGAGTTCAGGCAGAAGTTTTAAAACTGTTCAGGAACAAGATCCCTCATGGGTGTTCATTTGGGAATATCTTTATCTTGGATATGCACAATTTAATGGATGAAGGCTCGTACTGAAAAATTGGAAAAATTTTTCATTTAAAACCGGTCTTTGTTTGATGCCTTATTGATTAAATAACCATCAGCCACTTTATGAAAATTTACTTTTTTCTCTCTCCCCAGCTATGGGTTAAATAGTAGGACTTGTACCTGAAAATCATTTTTATCTCCTAAAAATTGTTTATACTATATTCACTCGCAAAAAAAAAAAAAAAAAAAAAAATCTAAAAATATGTTTCGGCTTTAAATAACCTACAAAATGTTGATAAGTCGTAAAAAACAAGTCAATAAGTTTATGTAAGTCTGATCGGTTCGATAAGGTAAAATTGGCGACTGAGCTAAAAAAATTCGACTACATCAATCTGTTGACCGTCTGGGGCAAGTGTTTGGGCTTAATGCCTCAAAATAAAAATTTACGATCTCTTTTAATTCTTTACCTCTCAGATTCGTTAAAAAATGGGCATACGATGATGAAAAAATGCCACAAACTTAATATAAACAAAGTTTTTTCGTCAAAATCTGTATGTTATCAATATGAGAAAAGACCAAAGGACTTTTTGATTATTAAATTATATTTTTTATCCATTGTAGTACGTTCAAAATGTTGGTTAAAAATCTTGTTTTTCTTGCGTCAGTTGAGGAACCAAAGATTAGTATAGGAAATTTTAGTGTCTTTCTTTCGATGAAATTTCGATAAATTAATTTTTGTACCACTTAATGTTTGGAGAATTTAAATCTCATTTTTTATTTTTTTTGTAAAACAGGACCATCAATTACCGAAAATCTACTCTGAAATAAAATAACAATAATTCAATAATAATAATAATAATAATAATAATATATAATATATATATATATATATATATATATATATATATATATATATATATATATAAACCTGAGGTTATTTTTATTAGAACAGGCTTTGATGAATAAAATTAAATATTATTATATGGAGCATCAATATATATTTATATATAATATATATATATATCATATATATATATATATATAAATATTTATATATATATATTATTATTTAAAGTAATATTCCATTTTATTATATATGCTGACAGTAGTTTTTTCTATGTTAAAAAAAATTCTCGATGAATAATGAATTTTACGATAATTGCTTTCATTCAAAAAAAAAAAAATTTATAAAGTTTCAAATTTTTAATATTTCTGTATTAATTTTTGTGTATGAAATAATACTGTTATTTTTAAAATATTTAAATAATAATATAAATGAAAAAAACTAAAATTCAAAACAATTCAGCGACCCTCAATATTTTAAAAAGAAATTTGATATTTTTATGTATTTATGTTTTTGTAAATATGGACATAAATCTCGCAAACATTATATAAAATAACGTTTCTATACCTGTAGTAACACCAAAATCCAAAAGTATTAAAATTCAACAAATATTTTTAGATTACAGAGAATATTTTCCTAATGTTTTAAGATTACTAGGTAGTTTAAAATTATATAAAAAAAATGCGCTCACGTTATATTCCTCAAGTAAATTTTACAAGCTTTATGTGAAAATGGAAAAAAAAAGAACTTTTTCCTCTCTCAGAAGTGGCTATCAACCTGTCGACACATTAAATAAACACCTACCTCCGTGTTAAAAATGCATTTCTGGGATATTTTAAGCTAAAAGTAATATTTGTTTCAAATCAGATTAATTAAACTTTAAATCAGCTAATATTCTTCAAATAAAGTTTCAGAAAAGTATATTTTATTTTTGAAGGATTTTTTGATAAAAAGAATTATATTGTGATGACAGATGGTTAAAATGGCACTAAAATCATCGATTTTTAGCTCTTTCAAAACAAAAACTCCTTCCAGTCAATTTAAATTAATTTTGAAATGCAGCAAAGTATTTTGCTTATTGGAAATATTAAATTTAATCTATTAGCTTGAAATTAAAACTAAAATAAAACCTTCAAGAAAGATTTTTCATTTTTAAAATTAATTTTGAACCTTAGGTATCGCGTTTCTGTGAAGGTACCTACTTTTAATCGCCCGAGAGAACCTTTTCTGTTTTTCATCAGGATGCCTGATGATAGCCTTCTGAGGATTGAGTCCTTGCGACTTCTCGGGCTAACGTTTTCTGCTGACATAAAGTGGAAAGATTATATTGAATCAATTTTTAGGTCTACTGTTAAGAAACTTGGTTCATTGGGACGTGCTAGACAATTCTCGTCAGAATCTATGTTACACATTTTTAAGTCCACCATTCGTCCAGGCATTGAAAATTTCTGTTACATCTGGTCTGGCGCTTTTGCTATGAATTTAGAGATTCTTGAAAAGACACAGAGAACAATCTGCAATGTTATTGGTTCTGACCTCGCATCTCGGCTTCAATCAGTTTCCAACTGCTGTAACGTAGCTTCTCTGTGCCTTTTCTATAAATATTTTCGTGAAAATTGTTCTGATGACGCTTTTTCTTTGGTAACCCATATTTTATGAATTTAAACGCAGTACTAGACTGGTGGCCAAGTCTCATCATTTTACATTCGAAATGGCTAGATGTAACCGTAAGTTCTATGCTAACAGTTTCTTCTCTTGCACTTCTCGTTTGTGGAACACTCTTCCAGCTTTTTGCTTTCCCGCCCACATTGATCAAAAAATGTAAATGCAATGTCAACAGTTATCTTTTATTGTTCTTGCTCCTTAATAGGGTTTTCTTTCTCATATTCTCTCACACTCAGTAGCCCCTGGATCTTAGTGGATGCCTTGCTTGGGGTGAAATGATAAAAACGAAATGCAATTTTATTTTTCCATTATCTAGCACGGCTCTTGGCTTGTGCATATCCAATTGGTTTGCTTTGCTGGGTTAAGCTTCCTTCCTTTTTCCAAACTAGTATTCACCAGTTGAGCCACGAGGCTCATGTGACCCTCAACTGCTAACCAACAGAACCACGTCTGAACAGCGAAGACAGTTTTCGAATAGCCGCTGTTGAGGCAAGATAAAATAAAGGCTATGTGAGTAACGACAAACTTCTGCAACAAAACGTCTTGCACCTGTGAGTAAAGAAACCCTTTTGTAACATCCCTTAGTTTTCCTTTTCAGGGTTGAGGAGAAGGCGAGTAACACATTTCTATACTTTGTTAGTAAAGGAAAGCATTTATATTCTTCAAATTTCTCCTCGGACGTCATTATTTTTTTATTATAAATATTTGGGTACTAGCGTGGAAAATAATTAATCGGCCGCGTAATAGCTTCTGAACTCTGTCAAAGATCCAGTCCAGATATCGCAGCAATACTCCATTTTTGGTTTGACTTGACTCTTGAAAAGAAAGAGCATGATAGTAGGAGTCAGGTACTTTCTGGAGTGCTATAAGGAACCGACTATTTTCGCCATAATCTTTATCGTTGGTACGAAGTTTCACTTGAGTTCTAGAGTGAGCTTTAGTTCTAATAGACGTTAGAGGCAAGGAGCCCCATTGACAATTCGGACTTAGTGTAAACAACAAAAAATATATTTTAGCCCTAACACAATTCATCTATTACTAAACAGTGTTCTTTATGAGAAGACTAGAGAAGCATATTGTTGGAGTATTGATAAAAACAAATCCCAAGTTTTAGTTTGACGGCTTGTAAAACATTGGAAATTGCAAAAACAACAAGAGCCAGCCAGAGAAGTCATGTCCGGCTCAAAGCCCGATATTCTAAATCGGCTCAACATAAAAAAAAAAAAAAAATAGCCGATGAAAGGATTTTAAAAGAAATTAAATAAACACACCTTCTGTTGTGGCGTCCTCCCTCCAATGAGTCGATTGTGGACTCTTCCACTGAGTATAAGACTGGTTGGAGATGAAGTCTCGGGGAATCAGTGTATGCACATGGGAACAGTCGCCTAGATTGTTTAAACTGTTGAACTCTCTGCCTCGGCTTTGCAATTCTTTGACGAGCCTTGCCGAAGGGCAAAGATTTCGTGTTAGGGAGGTAGAAGGCCCCAAACCTGTTTATTTCGGGTTCCACTGAATATATTTGGCCGAATGGCACACATTCGGAGAACCCACTGTTAAACTCGGCTTCATGCCATATATTCATCCCTGAATTTGCCATAAGGCTGTTAAATATTATCAGTGTACGCACACACTCTCAAATCGTGTAATACTCTTTTGTTCATTTACTGTTCAAAATACTACTTATCTGCAAATACTTTTTTGTTATTCCGTAACCGTTCATTTGGTCACATCACCTTCCTATGTCACGTTTATGGAAGCCGATGTTATAAGAAAGAAATTTAACGCTGTAGCTAAACATGGCGTAAGACTGATCGTCTAGTCGATAAGCGGTTTTGACCAAGCTTAGGTACTCATTTTGCCATCTGACATCAAAGGGAACCATTTTAAATCATAAGTGAAAGAACGTTTCAGTTCGACTTTTATTGTACTGTTCTTAATTTTATTATTTTCAAATCAACTTAACCAACTTTGAAAATATATCCATTTCAGCTTACAAGCTGGATTAATACACACAAAAGAAATGAACATTAACAAGCAAACAAACCTTAACACGTTTCTCTTTTTTCCAACGGCTTAACACAGGGGTCGGCAACCTTTTGCTAACTATGTGCCGACTTAGGGTCTTAAAATCATTCAGAGAGAGAATGACGTAGAACATAAAAGAAAGAATGGCATAGAACTTCAAATAGAGAGAGAGAGAGAGAGAGAGAGAGAGAGATCCTAGATCTAGAGAATGAGAAATGACAGAATTTGAAAGAGAAAAATAATGAATGACATACAGGGGTCGACAACCTTTTGCTGACTGTACCGACTTAGGATTTTAAAATCATTCATTGTGACATCAAGATACATATTTTTATACAAGTCAAGGTCAATATACCTGTTCTACAATATATTTTATATAGTAATATATAGTATATATACCATAGTATATATATTAAAATTGAAACAGATAAATATCTTCTTTACGTTGTAGCAGTTATTGGTTTGGACTTCTTGATGTCATTTCTGGTTGCGTGCCATTGGAAATTGCTTGACGTGCCCCGGGTGGCACGCGTGCCGTAGGTTGCCGACACCTGGTTTAACACATTTACTGTCAAACACTAATTCTCTCGTGGCTGGGAGTTTTCATTATGACGCTGACCACGAGTTATCTCGTCTTTGTGGTTTTGCCCCCTAGACTACACCTGCGAGTTTTTTTATTTTTATTTTCGTTGTTTTAATCGATAACTCGTATCCTGCATCTAAGGCAGAAATAAAAAAAAATCGTACTGACAGCTAAAACTATTGGCCAAACAAAATTTACCCAGCTCCCGTATTCACGGGATCGGGTACAATTCTTGTCTGTTTTTCTCAGCCGAGTCTCTGTCGCTAGGCAACCCCGATTGAGTTACCCTCTGCCCATATCTCGGAGAATAAAAAGGCACATACTGATTAACTGGCTTTCCTCACTGGAGTATGCGTCATTTTAATCAGTATTGTCGTATTTTGTCAACGGTCGATATCAAGTCAGCCTTGACCAGAGAATTATTTCTTTTACAACTACTTGCCCGAGTAAACGCATTTTTTTTCTGTACATAAGTTCTACAGAAGCAGAGCCAGCACGTTCTACCCCTAAACCCACCGACTAGAAGGGGGGGGATGATTTGCGACCCTCGCGCAGTGTTTTGCGACCCTCGCGATCTTATCAGCATTTGACATTTTCTACCTAGATTTATATACGTTACAAATGAAACTAAGCATAACTGATGATTAAAGGATGAAAAATTTTCTGACGTTATTCGTGGTTTTGGGTTTGTTCATACTAAATCTTAAAAAAAAAAAAACAACACTGTGTAAAATTATTTTTTTTTTAAACGTTTCACCCCAAGCAAGGCGGGAAGCCACTAGCACGCAAGGGGTTACAGAGAATTGGAGCGAGAGCAAACAGGAATGATAGAGGAAAGGATGAAGCGAAGGATAGGGGATAGATCAAGGCATCTGGAAACGTCGATTGACATTACATTTTAATAGTTGGTGATCATATTTATCAGGCAAACAGGAAAAGGGGAGGGAGTTCCACAGGCGAGACATGAAGATATGGAGTATAGGAGACGGCTACATTTAACAGTTTCGACAGTGAAAGGGTGAGAGCGAGATGCCAGCCTAGTTGAACGCTTAAATTCATGAAGTCTGGGAACCAGCGAAAGCAGCCCATCGGAGCAGTTACAGTGAAAGTATTTGTAAAAAAGACAAAGGGAGACGACGGCACGTCTGTGAGAGAGCGACTGCAGACGAGATGCCAGATCAGGGCCAATTACATTGCATATCCGTCTCTGGATCTTATCAAGAACCTTGAGACAAACAGAAGGGGCTCTAGACCATATATGGCAGCAATACTCCATGCAAAAGGGAGAATGGTTGATTTGTAGATTTGAAGGATCGACTCCGGCGAGAAAAAATTTCCTGGTGCGGCATTTTGGGATCCATGATATTGAATGTATTTGTTTTATTCAGGTCAGTAACTTTCAAAGCAAAATCTGAGATCAAAAAAAAAATTTTTATTTAATATCATGACATGTCTCTAATTTGTATTTAGATACATTGTATTTATTTTCCATTTTTCTAGTTGAATTGTTCACATATATTGTATATGATCCATTACTATACATAATTAGGTTAGAATAAATTCATAAGATATGAATATATTAATTAAAATAAATTGAGATGTAAAACAGTATAACAGGTATAGATTTGAGGCGTATCATAGATTCTGGGGATATTCACAGAGAATCTCTAATCATATAGAAAAAGTAGAACAATTATATTAAGTTTACTCAATGGCGAACATTTCAAATTTAAAAGAAAATAGATGATATTGGTCCAACCAGTGGATACGATTTAGATCTGAAGGTGATTTAAACGGAAGTAAATAATTTTAGTTCTATTTTTTTTGATTAGGAATGTTCTTTGTAAACGAAAAAAAAAAAAAAATTTCATTTACATAAACTTCCACTGAAAAAAAATAAAGGAACATCGCAAAATAAATAAAATAATTTTGGTCAATCAAAAGGACAAAGAGACTTTTGATGTTAGCCGAAGCCAAATTTCGCACCAGGTAATCTGGAGCCTTTCAAAATTGTATATAAAGAGACAGTCGACAGACAGCAGGGAGGAAACAGCCAGAAACCGATCCGAGCATGTCACGTGAAGAACTAAGCGGTCATCCTTTGGCACTGTAACATGTTTCAAAGTAACTACGCTCCCGACATCTGCCAACAAGATGACTCGTAAACTACGACTACCAAACCGAACAAACAAATGTAAATAATGCAAGTAATCATAATACCTCATCTCAGAGATATAACCAGATATTCCAATCACCTGAAGAAGGTGAATTTACGACCGAAAACGTTACAGTATGGAATTAGAAGATAATCAATTATAAATTTGAATAATATAAATAAATATTTTAATCATAATACCTCATCTCAGAGTTATAGCCAGATATTCCAATTACTTGAAAAAGGTCGGAGCGTACAACGACCGAAACGTTCTGTATATCGCAATAAAGATAAGGATAACAGTCAAATAATATAAATAATGCAAGTAATCATAATAACTTATCTCAGAGATATAGCCAGATATTCCAATCATATGAAGAAGGCTGGAGCGTATAACGGCCGAAAGTTGTGAATATGGCAATGAAGATGAGGATAACAGTCCGAATAATGTAAATAATGCATGTTTTAAATCATGTTATTTACCTCCTCAGAGATAAAGAGGCCGAAATAAGATGAATATGGCAATGAAGATGGGGATAAAGTCATGAATAATGTAAAATAATGCAAAAATTTTTGAAAACAACATCATCTCAGAGATATAGAGGCCGAAACGTTGTGAATATGATTTTAATGAAGATGAGGATAACAGTCCGAATAATGTAAATAATGCAAGTAAGATAAATGGTTTGTATGTGCATCATGGTCAACCTTAAATGTACTTGCCGTATGCAGATATTTTCTCAAACATTTTTTTAAAGGAAGCGGCAATTTTGGTTAGGGTGAAGTCGGAAGAATGAAATAAAAGCCACAAACACAGTTTTTAAATGTTACATCATGTTGCAAGATTTACAATAGGCGGGTGATTTTCAGAAAAAGCATTTTTATTTTTCTAAATTGAAAATCCTGTCCTTGTCTGTACCGACTGGGTTTTACTGACTGGCCGTTATAGTCACAAGACCGAATAAGCACATTGCATAAAAATAAAGAAAGGAAAGAACCGAACATGTAATTGATAAAAACTGTAAGACAACATTATTTTTATGAATGATTTGATTTGGTACATTATATGGACAATTTCATGAGTCGAGATTTTATATGACCATTTAATTCAAATATTGGATGG
This sequence comes from Acanthosepion pharaonis, assembly GCA_903632075.3. NCBI lineage: Eukaryota > Metazoa > Mollusca > Cephalopoda > Sepiida > Sepiidae > Acanthosepion > Acanthosepion pharaonis. Next base: position 236,537 of record CAHIKZ030002367.1, read on the forward strand.
TGTTGTCTTAAAAGAAAGTTTGATAATTATTGAACTTCAACTTCTTTGATCAAAGATTTATGTGAAGTTGTTTAATTTTTCAAAGGATTTTTCATTAAAAAAAAAAAAACGCCATTTAGGGACGCTCCTTTTTGTCTATGAATATGAAGTGACATCTAATTTCATTTTTTAATTTTTTTTCTAGATTTCAGATGTAGGTCGCACGCAGATAAGAATGGCGCCACTGAGGTGCGTTTGCTTCCTTTGCTCCTCTGTTGACTTTTTAACTCTCTCACACACATACCTATATACACATGTGTTTAAAAATCTTTATTTGTTAATAAATTTACACAAACACCTTTGAAATTTAAAATGTTTTCTTTTATTTTCATGTTCATTGTTTTGTCACAGACAACAATATTCTGTTGTCTATGTATATCTTTGTTTTGTTAATACATACTTATCGTTTCTGTCTATATTTCTGAGATGAGAAATTATATACATTATTTTTAATTATTCGGACTATTGTCCTCATCTTTGTCGCCATATTTGGGTCCTTTTACTGGATCTAACTAAAGGTGTTAGATCCAGTGACAAGACCCAAAATTAAGTAATAATTTTGCCTGTTGCAGTTCTGTAAAAATATCTCCCCTGGTGGTTCTTGAGAAAAAAATTTGATCTTTTGAAAACAAAAAAATCTTTCGTTACAAACGTCCAACCTGAAGGTAAATCACTAGATCAAATTACGTCCAACATTGTTTTTTGAACAAACGAGTTTATCGATCAAATTAACGACGATAATTTCTGGTGTTTCCATTTACAAAAAACCATTTTTAAAAAAAATTTCACTGAAAGGTTTTCACTATTTTCGAAACAAAAAAATGCATTTTAAAACAAAATAGATCAAACACAAAAAAAAAAAAAAAAAGCAAAAAAAAAAAAAAATATATTTTCTTAAAAGAAAGGGCCCTATTTAGTATGATTTTTTGAATATTACTTCTAAACGAAGAATTTCTGCAGCCTTGAAAAGAAAAAGATTAAATGAACAAAAGTTTAGACAATAGTCGATGAATTGAGATTTGATTAAACTTGTTTGGGTCGGAAACTTCAACAATATATGTTCAAGGTGTCAAAAATTTGGAGAAAGATCAAGTTTTCAATTATGCAAAGAAAACAATTTGAAATTCTAAGTATTCATAATATTTCTTTTCTAATGAAATGCTGGAAAAAAACAAAAAAAAAAAAAATTTTCCTTTGTATTGCAGCCTTGTTGACCAAATTTATCTGGTTAAATAAATGGGTTCTACAAAACATTTCGATTTTTGGAACTGTTAATGATGGATTCAAAAAAAACAATATTAATGAAACAGAAAAAAAAAAAAATAAAATTCCAAAAAGTATATCTGCAGAACTAGAATATTATTCAATATCCGAATAAGTGAAATGTTGATAACCTAGAAATAAAATAATTGGCAGTGTAAGTTTATAGATGAAGACATAACAAAATAATGAAAATTAAATTCCTTTTTCAGGCAATGACCGAAGGAATTTAATATAAGAAAAACAGTTTCATGACCATCATAGTCCGAATAATTGATTTAATGCCTACTTCTCCGAAAAAAAAAATATGCAATAGAGTAGTCCGAATTTCAAATATTAAAAATACTAAAAAAATTCAGGCATATTTTGTTTTTGTTTAAGAAACCATATATTTAAATATTTTATTTCTTTATTTACAGTTCAATTTTGTTTTGGTTAAATTTATTTATCTGAACAAAAACTAATTTGCCATTTATCACAAACTGAACGAACTTTTTTGTAAATCCGTAACCTCTTAATCACTTTGAAATGTCCTTTAATATATTTAATTAACTAATGAAATCCAGAATGGAAATTCTGAAATTTTACATATTAAGAGAAAAAAAACAAACTATTATTTCTTAAATTTGACCTGGTATCTTCACCAATTAACTATCAAAGCATTTTTCATATCCAAATTTTTGAAATAAGCATACAAACTTCAAATCTTTAAAGGAAGAGTTCAAATTTGATTCAGGATGTTAATTTTAGCGAACAAAAATGTTGATTCTTTAAACCCTATGGCGAATACATGATTTAAAACATATATTATTAAAAAAAAAAGTTATAAATTCGTTTTAATTCTTTATCGACGTCCTTTTGATTTTGTGGCAATACATTTTAAGGAGAATTGACTGAACATTTTTTGACGAACGTTTGAAGAACAAGAAGAAGGAAAAATGGTTGAATTTTAATTTATGCAAAATTTTTAAACAATTCCTATATTTGTTTAAAAAAAACAATATTTACATTATTCGGACTATTGTCCTCATCTTTGTCGCCATATTTATTCACAACGTTTCGTCCGTTGTACGCTCCGGCCTTCTTCAGGTGGTTGGAATGTCGAACTGAAACCTTTATTTCGCTCACTGGGGTAGACTCTTCTAGTTCCACGTGCCATTTTTAATGGATGTCAGTTATCTCCTGTTAATTTCCTTCTGAAAGTTCTCCATGGCCTTAACCGAGTATTGAACTCAGACTCTTTGGGTCCTGTCACTGGATCTAACCAACACCTTTATCCACTGTGCCATGTGTCCTTGAGGACATCTGTGTATGAATTTCTGGGTATTATAAACCTAATGTCTTCAACCATTTTTTTACCAGTGCTCATATTGCAATTATTGCTGTTATCAAACCATGTTTTTACCAGAGCTCATATTGCAATTTTTGTTGTTATTATCGCTTTTCTCTGGCACTCCTTATTACTGGTTCCCATATTGTATTCATTTCTATGCTTGGTCGGCTCAGGAGATTTTTGTGGCCTAGCATATGTGCTGATTCCTTAAGTTTACGAATTTTCCAATGGTGTTCTTTGTCTATGATCTCAACCTGATCCCACAGAGGGCGGTGATCTCCCTTTCTCTCCATATGTGGTCAGCCACGCCTGATTTTTCCACTTCCCCTTGTGTTACAGCTTTCTGGTGTTCTTGAAGTCTTACCTTAAGGGGGCGGCCTGTCTCCCCTTTATATTTCTTTCTGCAGCTGCACGGGATAGCGTACACACAGTCTTTAGTCCTGTTCTTCTCTATGGGGGGTCTTACTTTAAGAGAGATATCTGCGAAGTATCATCCAACTTTTGAAGGTTGTCCTGATGTTATATGGACCGCAGATGAATTCTATTTTCTTGGATAACCCCTTCAAATAAGGCAGGCAGAAATAACTGTTTTCCTCAACTCAGAAATATTCCAAAAAATCACATGGACTAATCAGGTTTTAGAGAAAATTGCTGCCATATTTGATTTTTTGAAAATGTTTGTTGTAGGGTCTGCTTTATATATACCGTTTTGTTCAAAATATATGTTATAATTTCTCTGTATGGGAATAAATATATATAGACTTTTGTGTACATTGTAAGCAAAATAAAACCCTCTCTGAGAATAAAATTATGGATGCCAGTCATTCCTGTTTCCATTCATATTGTGTTATCATAAAATAAAAGTATGGTATTATTTTAACATCCAGTTTGATATAATAATGCCCATAATAGGTAAAATTCAAATGGGAGAATAAATCTTTCTTCCATAGCAACCTCCAGTTATAATGTCTTTCTTAGATGGCTTCAGTAAACAAAAACGGTTTAGTTCAATATTGAGATGTTTGGCGCCAACAGAAGGTAGCTTCTGATTGACTGGTAAAATGTATGGGTGTAAAGTAGAGGAAGACAACTGTTCACATTATCATTTTAAATAGATATCCACTTTTCACTCTTCAACAAACGAGACAAAATTAATCCAAACTGTTAACCTAATATTAACATTTAATTTTTTGTACTAATTGATGACTCTCCTAACAAATTATATTTGACTCTGTTACTTGTTTGGGTCTAATTGGATTACTTGGAAAGAGAGACTGATTTTCTCTACTCTCCAATGTCCAGATTAGACATTAGTCTATCCGCGATGTACTAAAACCTTAACACAATGAAAGGAACGACTCAATGAAATTAATTCGAAAAATGAATTGTGCCTGAAAACATTTTATATATAGCGCTAGACTATACAAATATGTTATACAATCTGCTACACATGAACATACATACATACATATGTTGGATGCTGCTTTGGTTTATGTTTTTTGTTATGAGCAAAAAAAATGGATTTATGTATGTTTTCCAATAATATCTGGACTCTATGCAGAACTTGCGAGAATTTGAAAAGAGTTGTTGGAATTCTTTAACGTCTGACCATTTGGTTAAAGACATAAAGCTTTTTTACATCTTGGCAACAAAAAAAAAGATGAATGAAGAGAAACACAAGAGAGCTTATTCGTGTTTTATTTATATAATGCTGTATAAATGACAGGCTCTGAAATTTTTTTGTAAAATTATTCCTATAAATTGCAGGCGATTTGAATGGTCGGAATTGAACCAATCAGTTATTAGTTTTGAGGAGATTAGCCAATGAATGTTTTGTATAATCTGTATATATGCCTAAAAATATGTGTGATAAGATGGTAATGGATACACACACACAACACACTAAAACATATATATATATATATATATGGATATATATAATTTAGCCCACAAAGAGAAATTGAGAACATAAGAAAAAAGAAAATAGTATGTAAAAAGACAAATTTAAAAAATGTCTTACTGTTAATGTTTCCAGAATGAAAAAAGCAACCCGGGTGATATCTTTTACGTAGGTTAGATGACTTTCACTTGCTCTACTAACCATCGCAGGCTATCGCATCTGTCTTCCTCGCAGTCTACACACTATCATCACGCGAGCTGTTGTCACGTGACTTTCAGGGCCACTCAGAACGTTAGTAAATTCAGCCTGTAAGAAGGGGAGTTAATTGTTTTGAGGAAAGAAGTCCATTTTTTTTTCCCTTATATTTTTTTTCTTCATGTCTAGGTTTTGTTTTTTAAAAAAATTTTTTTTTCAAATTAATTTTTTTTTCAAATTAATTTTTTTTTCAAATTAATTTTATCAATTAAATTTTTTAAAATTAATTTTAAAAAGTTTTACTTTAAATTTCAACATCAAAAATAGAGCTATTAAGATGTGAAGTGCTAACGAATACTTCACCAACAAATGTTTAACGAGTAAATCGACGCAACATAAACTATTTAAATATAAGTTAGTTATTTCAAACAATTCAGTTTAGTGATAATGGGAAAAAGAAATGCTAACATTTAAAAAATACGCAAGAAGAGAAATAGATCAGATCTCAAAGACTGATACAATTATAAAATTAGATAGACAGAAATTTGAAAATGTCCTCCAGAGTGGTTATTTTTTTCGTTTACCCCGCTACCGCCCCCCCCCCAAAAAATGTAATGAGAACATTAGAAGAACAAGTAATATAGAAATATAAAACACATATACTGGAGTCAGTTTATTCACTTTCATTGACGCTGTCAGAGATCGAGAAGGTCTGTATGAAAGCCATCATTTTTGTGGCACAGTAGGATGCAGTGCCATGTCCTCTGTGATTTTTTACAAAGCTGTGCTTTGTTGATCGTTGCAAAAGCTTTACGAACGACGTCCTTCAACTGATGAGTATTCTGGTATCATTCATATGGGATATTTATTTAATAATACCCAACAAGATATTGAAATAGAAAATTATATTATGTAGGGGTGACAATACTTTCGGACCACCCTCGAGCAAATTCTTGTACGAAGGGAAATAACTCTGGGAATCTCTTGATAAGATTTGTCTCCCTTATCTTGGATATTTACTGCATCTTTCTGCAATACAAAAATTGAACCATGGAAAATATTCGAGGTAAGTCGAGTTACAAATTTGTAAGTACATAAAATGATTAACTGTCGGAAAGAGTAAATTCACTTAATGATATAAAGAAACGTTTTCAAAAAACATTTCATCATTTTTTTATAAGTCTCATTCATTGATTAAAGAAAAACGCGTCAAGTCGAATTATCTAAAAAATATCTTTATTTTTTAAACTTTTTTTTTAGTAAAGACTTTTAATTCGACGTGACTTTAAAGTTTAATTTCGTATTAAAACTGGTTTTGGCATTTTATTTTAAGAAGATACTGCATATTTTGTCGGCTAAATATATTAAAGTCAAATTATTATTCTAAAAAAATATAATTTTTTTTTTATTTGAAAATGAAACTTGTTTTTTGTCTTTTGTTTGAAACGATTTTTGTTGAATTTTCAGATAATGCCCCAGTGAACAATTTATAAAAAAAATGTATTATTCTTGGTGTAAAAAAAAAAAAAAAAAAGGCTGATTATTACAAAAATATCAATAAAAACTGAGGAATTATATACCATTTTTTTAGACAGACAAAAAATCTTTCCAATCTTAGTTGGGTCCCTGATACAGCCTGGCGCCCGGGTCGATTTCTGTTCTTGAAATCAACCCCTTCTTCTTAGCATACCAAAGCACCTTCCACAAATTCCTGACTGAGGCGACCAACCAGGCTGTTGCCTATACCTAACTAAGATTGATTGCAAGGTCTCCTAAAAAAGGTACTCTTTGTTCAATTTTTATTGATATTTTTGCAATAATCAGGCCTTTTTACACCAGGAATAATGCATTTTTTAAAAAATTGGTCATTGGGATATATATTATTTGTGTAAATTTACCCTATTGGTTCCACTAGTTTAAATGATAATCTTACACCCCACCAATAGCCAAACAAAAAAACACCATTCCACGTGTTAGTTGGTAGTTCTGTCATCAAGTACAAAAGTTCTGCTAAATTGCAGCACTTCTTGACTCTAAAAAAAGAAAAAAAAAAACCATACACCAGTAGGTAAGACCAGAAAAGCATAATTCTTTGAGGAATATTTTAAAAATCACCGAATTTTTTTTGCAAAATTGGACCCCGTGTTACCGAAAATCTGTTCTGAATCGAAAAATAAAAAACGCAATAAAACTAAGACATTATTTAATTATTAAATAATGTCTTAGTTTTATTGCTTTTTTTAAAAAATTTAATTAGAGAAGCTTTTTTGACTCGCAGTCAATCAGTGAACATGATGGCAGTAATGGGGGACGAACGACCAACAAAAAGTCCGATTTTTTCTTGTCGATGACTCCAAAAGGGTAGGTTTCTTCATAATTTAATAATTGTTAATAATTCGAGTTCAGCATGTAAACGAAGTTATGACGATTTGGGAAAAATTTAAGATACGTTTAGCGCGGGTGTTAAAAAGCAAATTTACTGCTTTTAATTACTTGTTTTATGAAATTAAAATTAAATTAAAACTGTGGAATCAAAGATTAAAATTTTTATCATTTTTTTTGGCCACAAACTTATTTTAAATTTATAACTTATAATAATACGAATTCTGAATTCCTATTGAATTGAAAAAAAAAACCCTTAATTATTGATTTTGATTTACTTGATTTAAAAACAATAGGTTTCACATTCAGACATTCAATGTGAAAAAAAGGCGGAAAGTATGTTTTTTTTTTGTCGTTTTATGTTTAGTTTGCAAAGCGAAAAACCGAACTGAATACAAATGAAAAAGGATTATTTTTCAGTGACTAAAATATTGTAAATTTCCTTTTCCCGACATCTAGAAGAATATTTCAAAATTAATTAAAATTAAATGTAAATTTATCGCTTTACTGATTTACCTCCCTTGCATGCATTAATTTTTGTTAACTAGTCTCATATTATGAGTTCCCCTTTCAATTTGAAAAGTCATGTTTGATAGACGGAATTAAACGATAAATGCACTCTAAGTGAAATTGGAATTTAATTTACTTCAAGAAAAATTAATAAATATGTTTAATAAAAGTACTTTAGGGACATTATAAATATATAAAAATAAAATATAAAAAAATAATAATAATGAGAATTATAAATAAAATAAAACAGTAGCATTTAATCTTTGTTTAAAATAAATTAAATAAAAATAAAAATAATAAAAATACTCCCAGCATGTAACAAAAACTGTTCCTGCTGGAAATACAGACATCTGCCAAAAGACGTTAAATTCAACCTCTTGACTGTGAATCTTTGACTGACTTCTCTCTGTGACATGGCGTGTAATAATATGAAGTAACTTCTACCAATTATTATATGTACCATGAAAAAATTGTAACCTAAATAATACACACACAAGAAAAATATAAATAAAATGTATGAAATTAACATACAATCCACCATGCTTTTCTGTTATTTTTGTATGTTTTATTTCCTGTCAAATCTGCTTTTATTTTTGTGAACATTAGGCTAATTTCTGCTATTTTGATGTAACATTATTTGGTGATTGCTGATGTGTATAAGAAAAACAACCTATTCACCCACAGTACTGCCACAGACTTCCTAAAAAAATTGAAACATGCATTTTAAATAATTTAAATCAAATAAATATCTTCAAAGTTTAATTTTGGTTTTACTCTTATATTTGAAATATTTCTAAAACATTGGCATGTTCACTCATCGACTCATCAAACTGCCATTATAGATGAAAATTGAAAAATGTAAACAACAAATTTATAAATCTCTTAAAAATTCAATATTTGTCCTAGAGATTTGGTGTTTTTAAAGTAAATTAATAAATTTAATGATTATCTAGTGATTATTACTATGTTGCCACCTCTACATTTTTTTCAACTGTGATTGGTCAAATAATATATACTAAATATCATAGGACAATTTACTGATCGCATTTCACCACACTGATGTTTTCCTACTGTTTACTCACAAACAACTTTTGTTATAAAATCACCGATTGGTTCATTTTCCATCCAATCGGATATTTTTCGTGTTCTTTCAAAAATTATCCCGCGTTCGTGCTGGGAGCCACTGATAGTAATATAAATTCAGATTCATTCCCAAATCAAACAGTAGAGTATAGAACAGTAGAGTTGAAGACAGTAGAACTCGACTATTCACACGTGTTATTCATTCTACTCACTCCACACGCACACACACACACACAGACACAGAACTTGAATATCATTCACCGTCAGTTCTTTGTGAACAAGCCAAGTTGCAACAACTCTGTTAGTTACGAAACACACAACTGTACGATCTTCTGAATACACATTCTATTTTAACACAGAACTTTGATCATTATATTCAGAAAACTTGCTTATTTAAATATCACCATTTTCAACTAACAGATAAAGGGAAACTACTTTTTTCTCCTTATTCACACATTACACAAATTACCTTGATTTTAATATATATTTTGTCGTTGAAACAGAAATCGATTTTCCATTGTTTTTCCTTGATTTAAAAAATATGTATAAATGTTAAATGCTCTTCAACACGCAGCCACATTAATCTTTTCAACAAAACACCATTTACATTGATAACCCCAACACTTAAGAAAGCAGCATTTACAATTAATTAACTGGAGTTTATAAAAGTAATGTTTATTTTTTGCTTAAAACATAATGAAAATTGTTCTGTCCATAAAAATATATAAATAAAAATTAATTATAGTGTCAAAAAAATAATTATAATAAAATAAATATAACTTTTATAATTATCATTAATTCACTCTTTCTAAACTAATGACAGTCAACCCCACTTTTCTCCTCTATATACATGAACACATGTCATTCTCACTACAGACAAGCAGTTCACACGGAGACGTCACTAACATGTGCATCATTGGAAATTTCCTCTTCTTCCTTTTCAGGCCATAATAGTAACATTAATTTTAGCACTCAACAAAAATTCAAGGTTAGAAAACCCTAGATACTTCTTGTATTTTCTAACTGAAATAACTGGACACTTACAGACACATAAAAAAAAACATGAGAAAGACTATGCACTTTGTTTATTATCTTATTATTCTGTCGGATTCCGATCCATATTTGATTTACATTTGACCCCCAAACTCACAATTTTATTCAGTATTCTCTCGTGTCTCCAATACCACATAACAACCAGATAATAAATAATATTCATTTTGCTATTTCTTATTTTTACGAGTATTTGTTGTGTATATGAATGTAAGGGGATTTATAATTATTTACTCAGTTATAACTCCCCTACAAAATAAACATTATTTATGCCTGTGATGTCATCAGTCAACAACAGTACTTTTCTACTGTAATCCCCGACTTCAGAAGTGTGTGAAAAATTAAAAGAAAAAAAAGAAAGGAATATGGAACACCAGTAGTGCAATAATTAACTCTAGTTATGAACAGCAATAGAATGCATTTAAAAATTGCACTGAAAAATTGCTAGTAAATTTTTAAAAAAATATTCAGTCTAGATTTTGTTTTCCTATCCAAGCTGAAGGAAAATAATATTTTATTAAATTATGCATCCACCAACTCCCAGAAAAAAATTTTATTTTTTATTTTTATTGAATTATTTTTGGGAAGATTTGGGATTCATTTTCTGTATGGTCAAACTTGATATTGCATAAATTTTTTTATGGAAATAACATATTCAGAGATTTTTCTTTATATAACTATAAAAGAATTTTATGAATAACCCCTCCCCCACCCCAATTAAAAAAGTACACATAAAATATTAAAAATGTGGGTGAAACTGAATCCCAAAATATTTTCATAAAGTTTCCTAATAAAATGACTGATTCAGTATACGAAACATTCATTAATTAATAATTAGAGCAAATTTTGTTTAAATCGGATAATTCTCTGATTTTTTTGCAAATTTTCTAAAATAGTGGGTACCAATATTTTGTTTTCATTTTAGTAAAAAAAAAAAACACATCCATTTTACTGGTAATTTGCAATTTACAAGATGGTATATTATCTGAAACTAATACATTCACAAAACCAGAATATATGTCCTTGTTTAAACTTCTGAGAACATTTTTCCTCATACATCCGTTATAAGATGGAAAAAATTGTTGGCTCATGCGATTTTTGTTTCATAGGTTCATGCCATTTTAATCAACTCTTGTTATGAACAGCAAAAGAATGCATTTCAAAATCTTATTCAAAATGATTTTCACATTCTAACGTCTGACTTACTTTCCTTAGATTTTTTATTTAGTCTTATATTCTGAGCCCTCATTTGTATTTGAAAAGTTATGTCAGAAATAAAATGAAAAATATACAAGGTGCTAAAAGTTCTTAATCCTTCCTGATTCCCAAAATTATTTAATAAATATAATTATTGTAGAATATTGATTTGCAGGATATTTACACTTTTGTTTCAGACCAATCGTTTGAAGCATAACCAGTGGAAAGGGTGGAATTTTCAAGTGTTCAATTCTGGTCCATTATGGAATTCTTGTTCTTGCAGGAGAGAACTCAAAAAAAAAAAAAAATCCATGAGTGTTTCATGCAAAACATTGAATGCCAAATGTCCTTCATACTCAGTGTGAAGAAGCATTAAGCTAATCTGCAACATTTTGGAGGTTTTGAGGCTCAAGATAAAGTACAGTGTGGGAGGACTTTAGCATTGTTAATTCCTGAAATTGTTGATCATGTTCATGATCTAATTCTGTCCATTTGATAAATCTTAGCCAAATGAATTTTGTTGAAACACTAGAAATATTCACAGAATGCATTGTTCAGAATCTTTCAGCCAAGTGAATGCTAAAGTGAATGCCAAAATGTTTGAATGCTAACTAAAATACTGAGTGGACATCTACAAACTGATTTTGCAGCATTTCCAGTGATCTAATAAGGACATTTTGGAATGACTTGTTACTACTAATTAAACCTGCTTTTACTATTTTGGGCACTACTTAAATTAACTGGTCCACTTGTAAAAAAACAGCAAAGTATTTTTGTAGATTACCATATTAGATTAGACATTTCTCTACACACAACAAAATCAAAAAATGTTGATTTTTTTTTTTGATTTTTTTATAATTTTAGATATGGTGTATGTGGTGGGGTTCTATATATAATATAAATGCAGTGTTAAACTAACTCCTGGCTTTTTAAAGAGTTATCTGTTTTTTGATTTATTTCTTAATAAATCTTAATATCAAGTTGGAAACTGTGTACTATTGATGTTATCCTTTTCCTCCAATTTTAATTGATATCTTTCTTATGATTTCACCCCAAGCAAAGCAATAAAGCCATTAAGACACAAGTACTTACTGAGTAAAAGAATACAATTTGATACTGTATTTATATTATGAATAAGACCCCATTTCTAAAATGATAAAAAAAAACAATATTTTTTTTTATTCTGATGAATGTTAGGGCTTGAGGAAGGACTAATGAATTCTTATCTACAAAAATTATTCTGTATCTGTCTATATTTCTGAGATGAGGTATTATGTACATTATTTACATTATTTGGACTATTGTCCTCATCTTTGTCGCCATATTTATTACAACGTTTCGGCCTTTCAGTATCCGTCTATATTTCTGAGATGAGGTATTATGTACATTATTTGGATTATTGTCCTCATCTTTGTCGCCATATTTATTACAACGTTTTGGCTGTTGTAAGCTCTGGCCTTCTTCAGGTGGTTGGAATGTTGAACTGTACCCTTTATTTCGCTCACTATTATTATTTTAACTATCTTCACTCCTTCTTCAGGTGTCCCCAAGGACACATAGCACAGTGGATACAGGTGTTAGTTAGATCCAGTGACAGGACCCAAATAATGTGAGTTCAAAACCCGGTTAAGGCAGTGGAGAACTTAGAGAGGAGGGGAATTAAGAGGAGATAACTGATAACTGACATACATTAAACATGGCAAGTGGAACTAAAACAGTCTACCCCAGTGAGTGAAATAAAGGGTTCAGTTTGACATTCCAACCATCTGAAGAAGGCCAGAGTGTACAACGGCCGAAATGTAATAAATATGGCGACAGAGATGAGAACAATAGTCCGAATAATGTAAATAAAAATTATTCTTCCCCAAAATATCTTTACTTTTTTTTTTTTTAAAAAAACCAAAAAAACCTGTGAACAGGTTACTTTAAGTTACTATTATGCTCTGGGACCAAAAAGCAGACTTTGTAGTGGTTGCACTTAGGTCTTCCATTTTTGAAGAAATGCAAAACTCAAAAGTCAGCAGGGAAAGATCATGGACAAGATTTTCTGTGATATTTGATGATTATCTGTAAAAGGGGCAGACAATTAATTCAGAATACAACTCAAACTTACTGTGCATATTAACATGGCCGGTGCGTACTAACCTCTGAACAACCCACTTGGTGTGTGTTGGGGGAAGCCTGATTGGAAGCCCTGGGCAGTGTTTTGTGACCCTTGCTATCTTATCAACATTTGTTTGTTTTTTTCTACCTACATTTATATACGTTACAAATTAAACTAAACACAACTATTAAAGGATGAAAAAAATTTTCTCTGGATTTTGACATCATTCTAGAATCTTTTTTATTTATTTTTGTCCAAATCTGTGAATTTGTTTTGCTCATGCCACATCTTGTAAAAATGTGATATAAAATTTGTGAGTTTTTATCCATAATGTTGAATGTGTTAACGTTATCCAACTTTCTAGCAAGAAAAATCTCCAGTTGATTTAAAAAAATCTACCGCCAAACATTTTTGATTTATTTAACTTTTTAGTTGAATTGTGCACTTATATTTCATATGATCCATTAATGTACATAATTAGGTTACAATAAAATTTGTATTTTATATGCAAATTTAGATGTAATAGAGTCGGAGTCCATGCATCATAGATTGGGGTGGGGGTATGAGACCCTTGCACCTGCCCTGCTTATTAAAAAGCAATGGAGAGCAATGAAAAGCTCTTTTTGCTCACAACACCTATTCACATGTCTGGCATGATGACTAATATTTTGATAAATTTGTGTTTTGAATGCACAAATCATCCACTATACTTGCCAGATTTCATTCCATTTGACTTTTTCATGCTTTTAAATCTTAAAAGGAGTTTGACATGGAGTAGTCTTTTTGAATGATTCACAGGTGTTAACAACATCAGAGAAATATTTCAATGTCCAAGCAATAGAATATTTTTGGAAACTTGAAATTCAATGTGGCAAGTGTTTTAAATTTCAAGGAGTAACATGTGGAATAGCATGAAACATTTTAAGTCTTGAGATCATTACCATATTGGTTCAATGGTAAACTTTTTTGTATTTCAGTTACTTTTTTAAGCAAAAACTAAGGGATAGTCCAACATTTGTCACTAGTAAACCTTGGAATTTGTAAAAAAAAAAAAATAATGAAAAAAAGAAAAAGGTCAGGCTTAATACATTTGAATTTAAAATGATATACATTAGAAATTAAACAACAAAAAATGTTGTTTCTCCAAGGAAGCATAAGAGATGAAACATAAGGATGAAATGACATTTGGCAAGGAAAATTTCTGAAAAAACTTTCTTTGTTTTATAAAATTATACAATCAAAAGATATAAATTTATTTAGATTAAATTATATAATAAAGGTATAAGATATAGTTTTATTTAAATAAAACTATGTAATAAAATTATCAGATTTAAATCTATTTAAATAAAATTATTTGTATAAGAAGATATAAGTGTATTTAAATAAAATTGTTTATATATAATTAATTATAAACTCAAAAGATATAAATTTATTTTGTGATATGTTTTCACCTTTTTTTTTTCATTTTAATTAAAGAAAACCATGAAACTGACACTCAAAAGATTAGTGAACAAGAAAGAAAAAAATATGAGATTCCATCTGTGGATAATGCACTGACAAATCTTTTGAGCCTTCCACAAGTTGTCAAAGATGTTTCTCATATTCACAAAGGACATACATTAGAGATAAGAAAACAACAACAAATTCTGGAGACTGTTCAGGTAATGACATTGTTTGTAACTTGTCAATAGATATACAAAAGAAAGTAAACATTTATTTATTGTCTGTTGATTGAAATAATGCTTTTGGTATTCTTATTGCAGTCCAAGTTCGATTTTTGGTAGTGGATGTGCACTGCTGATGAGTCCCAAAACAGGACGAATCAGCCGTCCAGTGCTTTCCGTATTCTGTTAAGGATTCTCCTAGACTCAATGAATTACTTAATTATGGTTATTCAAATCCCCCTAATAATTTCTATCACTTGTATATCCTTGCTTTCGAATGCTCTGGATGGAGTAGCTTGGGAATAGAAGACATGACTCGTTGGGGCACTGTTTGTTGGGCTAAGTAAACTTGGATGAATTACACAACGGAATTTGAGAAGAGCGACATTATATTGAGTCTGGTTAGTTACCTCTTCGTCACTGAGACCTGTTGATCCAGTGGGTATGACACTTGTGTCATATTGTAAGTGTCTGGGTTCAATTCTTGGTAGTGGATGCATACTGCTGATGAGTCCCAAAATAGAATGAAACAGCTGTCTAGTGGTTTCTGCATTCTGTTGAGGATTTTTCTAGACATGATGAATTACATAATTAACTTATTTCTCTATCATTAGTTGGGGGTTTAATTAATAACAATTTTCCAGTCTAATTTTCTTCTATAGAATTATTTATGAATGGCAAATAGGGTGAAGAATTTTTAAAATCCCATACAAAAAATATGGGACATTTGCCTCGTTTAATGAAAGTGTGTTTCTGAAAATCCTGACATGAAATTAAACAATGGAAACTTTTGCTTGATGAATTTTAACTACTTCATCATCATCATCATCATTTATTCAACGCATTTTTGTGCCGATGTGGCCAGCACGCAAAATTGTGCTTCATGGTGACATTCAAGGTAGAATAAGTGCAATAGCTTACCGGTTCCTTTCGCACTGGGAATTTTGAGGTTATCCTGTCCCTCCTCTCAGAAGTTAAAGAGGAAAGACCTACAAGGTGGTTTGAATTCAGAGTTCTCCTTCTTCTAGATTGGTTGCCAATTAAGGCTATAGAGTCCAATCTGTCCTGCTATTTACTCCATAGCTGGGGGAAGAGATAGATTCATAGCTTTCCCAGGGGTATTAGCATGTAAGTGAATGCAATGAACTTGACTTGAATTCAATCTCAGTACTGCAATCCTCAATCTGAGATGCAATCCATTACACCACCATGCGTCTATTTGAACACATTGTCTATAATTTAGTTAACAGATACATAAAAGTTGAAATCACTTACCTTCCAATTTCAAAATTATCAGAAACACTATTTTGCTTGTTAGGGCAAAAGATAAATTTATTGAATTCATTAATAGATATTATGTTTATTATTTATTTTTAAAATAGATGAGATAAATCTATTAAATTCATTAGTAATTGTGGATTCAGGCCTTACTTAATGAATTTATCAACATTATTGTTTTTAAAAATAAATAATAGATAATAAATGTAATGTCTGTTGAAGAATTCAGTAGATTTATCTTACCCTGATGTGTTGATCTGTGTCTCTGTGAAACTTCAAAGAGAATAAGACATTTGAACTTTGATTTAACTATTTACTATTGTTGCTGTATTTTTTAATATTGAGCACTTTATTTGAAAAAATCCACTCACCTTGAATGTGTTATCCTTCAATAATTTATTAGCTTAAAAGTTTTGTTAGACGTAAATTATCCTTGTCATCATCATCATCTATAATTTAAGCAGTCATTCATGGTTTGAGACAATAGGAAGGTTAATGGGTGGGTATTTGTCATCAACTAACATGTACTCGGTAACAACAGCAAGAAGTCCTCCCCTCTTCTCATATGTTAGGGTCACATGACCATATCATGTTGAAACACCAGTTTCAATTCCAGTTGGGTTTGTTATATTCACTTACTCACAAATAGCCTTGAAAAAGGTATGAATCCCTCTCTTCCCCCCAGCTATGGGTTAATTAGTAAGATTTAAGACTTAGTAAGGCTTAAGACTTAATTATTAAGACTAAAGTATTATTATCTCCAAAAAATGTTTGCAATCTAAAAAATGTTTTGGTTTGGTTGGGTTTATTTTGTTTTATGGCATATCAACCTGAATGGGTTATTTAATGCCAACAAAATTTTTTATTGCTGATAATATTTTGTTTTGTTTCTGGTAATATATTTCCTTCAGAATTGTATTGCTGGTAATAATTTTTTTCAAAAAAGTATTACTGGTAATAGTTAACTATTTGCCCATAGCTGGGACCCTAACAGGTGCTACCACCCTGATTCAGGGTGGACCAGGTCCAGCAATTAAGAGGTGGTTCCACACTCCTCAAAACCTCCTGATCAGAGGCCTTGCTGTAGTTTGATATAGTTTATCGTCTTACCGAGGACGCGGATGTAGTTTATCGTCTTACCCAGGATGATAAAAAAGTGTTTTCTGGCTCTAAATAACTTGCAAAGAGCTGATAAGCCATAGAAGATGAAGCAATCAATCTGTTAGGAATGGTGGATTCGTGTTTTACTTAATGAATCGTTATTGTTCATTATCAATCTTTGCAATTGATAACTTGTCTTCTTTATTAATATTGATTTCATCCAATTTATGGTGGCTAAGTTTTGAGATATTTATATATGTCCTTTATTTAAAAGTTGCACAATTGATGAATATTATTTGATGAAATTGTCAACTTAAAATGATCCATTTTTCTTTTCTTTTGCAGGAACAATTGAAACTTGGTAATAATTTTCCGATTATGTAATTTTTTAAAAGTTTCACATTCTAATATTTTGCTATCTTTCACACAGTTTGGAGAGTTTTATGCAAGAAATGAACATGTCCATGTCCTATTTGCTTGTGTGTTCATATCATGTTGGGTTCAACAGTTAATGGTAGGGCTAATATCATATCATGTCATGGTCAACAGTTATTGAGAGTGCTGTGCAAGAAAGGAAGATTCCCAGTTTACACTTTCCCCATTATGGGCATTATTATATTCATGATATAATAACACCTAATCTATAAAATACAGGTATAAAACTTTCTAAACTTCTTTTTCTCAATATACTTTTTGAATTATTGTTTTCATTTTGGTTGATATAGATGTTATAATAAGCTTAGCATGTCAGCCAAGTACCCTCTAGCCATCATCAGGTGTCTATTATTTGGCTGATATGGGATATCTTGATTATTGTTTTATTTTTTCACTTTGTTGTCAGTTATTATTCTTGCTGAACCAATGTTTTACAACCTGATTCAGAGATTGAACTCATGATTCTTATATCCACTATGCCAAAGTACCATAGGACATCAATAATTATTTTTTGAGCCTTTATATTCTATTGTTTATTCTGATAGAATTCTGATCTTGAAAATTACGTGTTTTGTTCTCATACCTTGAACAATGCAAATTGTCCTTCCTTGATTTCTAGTCTAATTCTGATATGAATGCTATTCATCAGACTTGTCAGAGTTAGCTCCTCCTTAATTCCCTAATTGTTCACTAGGGGTCTCTCTCCCTACACTATAAATACTGGGCAACTTCTTCCCTCATTCTCTTTTTCATTTCTTTATTTCAGCGAACACATCTACAATGTAAGCTCTCTTAGAAGATAGTGTTTCCCCACTCGTGGGAAGACGCCATGAACATTATACACACATACACGTACCTATGAACATTCACCAAAGAACAAACACAAATGTTCATACACACACACACACACACAAAAGTTAATGTCTTTGTCCATTGTAAAATTTTGTTATTTAATACATATTTGTTTATATATATATATATATATATACACTGCATGCCAAATTATTATCGAGATAAATTTTTTTTCTAATATTTCAAAAACCGTCCAATCAATTCACGCAAAATTTGTTACACAATGTTGGCAATTTGAACTGCACAATTGCTGAAATTTTTGTACTGAAGAATTTAAATAAAGATGGGCCATATTTGTTATCAGCACGGTGATTTGCGTGATTAGAAAAGTATAAACTGGCGCCATATTTGTTATCAGCATGGTTTTAGAAAAGTATAAGAATTTAATGGGCTGTTGATGCTGAAAAGAAAACTATCACCTCAGAACTCTCAAAAAGTAAATCTACCCTAGAAATTTTTAAAATGATAGGGAAGTGTCATCAAACTGAAAAATTCAGCGCCAACCCTAAACAAGTACGCAAAAGAGCATATAAAGGCAAGCCGAGGGTTATTTCACGTCATCTCATGTCACGACTTAAACGAGAGGCCACGAAGCACCCTGGACTTAACAGTCAAGAGCTTTTCAGTCGTATTGGGGATCCTACTGTGTCTAAAAGTACTTGGTGTCGGTATCTGAGGGAAATAGCAACAACAGTCAAACCTGTATCGAAGCCTCCGTTGACGAGAAATCACATTCAAAATCGATTGAAATGGGTCGAGGACAATATGAATATTGACTTCTCTAGAGTTTTGTTCACAGACGAAACTCAAGCAACACTTGATAGGCCAGATAGATGGTGCAAAGGCTGGGTAATGAATGGACATAATCGCCATCAGTGTTTGAGACGCCAACAAGGCGGTGGAGGCATAATGATTTGGGGTGGTCTTATTGGAAACACATTGGGCCCATGGAGAGTACCAGATGTCGTCAAAATGATGGCTGATGCATGCATAGCATTTATGAAGGAGCATCTTAAACCGTGGATGAAAAGGCAAAGAGTTGCCTTCAGAAGGGCCATTGTTTTTTATGCAAGATAATGCTCCCTCACACACTGCTCACAAGACTACTGAATATTTGAAACAGTTAGGCTTCGATGGTCCTCAAAAAATGAAGTGGCCAGCAAATTCTTCGGATTTGAACCCAATCGAAAACCATTGGAGCATCATGAAGCGAAGACTGTACGCCAACGGATGACAATTCAGGAGCATGCTATTGCTGAGTTATGGTAAGCAATTCCTGACATATCTCGCGGCATTACAGCAGATGACATCCTACAATTAACAAATTCTATGGATCGTCAACTTTTTCAAGTAATTTCAAAACAGAGAAAGCACATTCCCTATTAATTTGTTTAAAACTGTGTCTTTGTTTGTATCTGTTATTATTTGTTTGATTATCTTATTTATTAGCTTCTTTTGATCATAAATATTCACGTTCAACAATAATAAACGTTTTGTTTGCTCAATTCTGGGAATTTTACAAAACCTTTCTAATAATTTGGCACGCTCAAATCACGGCGCTAATAACAAATATGGCGCCAGTTTGTTTACATTGCGCAGATCATTGTACAAAAATTTCAGTGATTACGCAGATCAGTGTTGCCAACATTGTATGAAAATTTTTGAATTGATTGGACATTTTTGAAATATTAGAAAAAAGTTATCTCGATAATAATTTGGCACGCAATGTGTATTTTATATATATATATATATATATATATATATATATCTTAGTTTGTTTAATTCATTTAATTGTTATTTGGATATCAATTTGATTTATTATTTTCTTCTAGTTAACTTTCTAGTAATTATACATTCTTTTTGCTCATAAACAGCAATAGTGTTTCAAAAACCTCAAAATTTACAAATAAGATACCTTCAACAGAAGATACATTGATTAAATTTATTATGAACTGATTGGACAATGAAGATTTACATTCATTTGTGATTGATTTCTTTGGTGGTTTAAGAATTATTAAAAATACTGAATATTTACTTATTTTGTTTATTCCATTCAGTATGAATTTGATATTAATTAAAAAAAATATTTTATTTGATGAAAAAAGAAAAATCAAGATCATTGAAACAATGCATATAGCTGTTCAATTTATTTGTCACTAGATTTGCAATCTAAAATCTAACCCCAGACTATTTATAAAATTGACTTGGATTTGTGTTCTTACAATTGGTTTTTTTTGGCTTCTTACGATTTGATATTAAATACAAACTCATGCATTCTAAAAAAATTGTATTGACCTATTCTGTAACATTCTCTCGCACGTAACAATAAGTCAATCTATCCAGTTGACATATATAACAACAGATTTTTGAGAGAAACCATGGAGAAAGGAGATAACTTAAAGAAGGGACAATGGAGAAAAAGTAGAGGATAAAAAACTAGAGAAAAATTTGGATATTAAAAGCATTTGAATGTAAAGGATAGGCTTACTTTCTTGTGCTTTAAATAAATTAGAACTGGATCATAAAATGGGAAATTCTGGCTGTAAATGGGAACCAAGTTATGCCCCTTGATCGGAACTCTCTAGGACAACAGACAAGAAATGGGATTTTCAAGTCACATATTGAACTTCAATCTATCGATAATCACTGATCATGTTTTACATCTATTGTCATCCAATAATAAATAAAATGTATAAAGATTCGAACTGTGTCTTCATTCTTATTTGACACAAATAGACATACACCTAACAACACAACAACTCCTTTACTTTTTTTTTCTTTTTTTTTTTCTTTTAAAGAGAATGAAGCTTTATTGAACATGTTTGGATCATCCTGTATACTTTACAGATGATGAAAAAAGAAGTCGATATATAACCAAAAAAAATAATGCCTACAATGGAACATCAAAGAGGATTCTTGGTGAGGTTTTGCAATTCTAATCGACCAGGAATTTACTATTCTACTTCCTTTCAATATATCATGAAAATAAATATTGTTCAATATTCTGCAAAAATAATATCACAGTGGCATGATATTTTTGACAATCACTGATTTAAAAAATTAATATAAATATCATAATTTCAAAAATATTCGAATTGTAAATTTCAAAATGAGAAATTGTTTTTTGTATTGTCAATAAGTTAAATGCCAAACATGATACATGCTTTTCACTGTCAATTTCTCATCCATTATTGATGATTGATTTAGGCAAAAAATTTTCCCATGGTGAGGTTGCCATTTATAGAAAATTTGCCAAATTCCTGATTTAGGATCTAGTATGTCCAGCTATTTAACCCATAGGTAGGGAATAAATATATAATTCATACCTTTTTTGGGGTATTTTCTTGCATAACAAATGTAACAAACTCGATTGAATTTAGTGATCTTATTCCTTCATTGGGATAGAAATTGTTGATATCCATATACATATATACAGATATTTATGTCTAGTATAGTATATATATAAATTCATAAATGTTTCATAATGGAAAATCGTCAGAAAGGTATCAGGAAAGTATTTATAAAAATTTACTGGAAATTTTTTATGGTGGTGGGAATTTTAACTAAAACCAAGATGAAAGGTCAGGACCAATTAAACTGCAAATTCTACAAAATCAAGAAAAACATCCATATAGCAGGAATAGTCAGACCATATGTGTTAAGCAATATTCTAAGCACCAATGAATGGTAGACTTTAAATATTTAAAGATAGAAGTTTTTCTAAAAAAAATATTTAGATGACACAGTGAACCAACTTTCTTAGTTTATGGTTTAGGTTTTGAGTGAATATCTTTTATATTGATTTCATATTGAATTAGTTTTCTGTTGCATGATTTGATTTTAATAAACTTTTCTTTTTTATTTACATAATTCTATATTTTTATTTTGAAATTTTATTTTTCAACTTTTCTTTGAATCTCCAACATTTCTATTATTAAACTGATGTATTCTTCTTATAAATTTAACAACACGCAAATTCAATCAATATTGGTTTAGTTGATGTTCTTAAATTCTGTCTGATTTTTGCCATCGTTTCTGTTTCTATTCTGAAATTCTTTTAGTTGAACAGCAAGAAAAGAAAAATACTGAAGCCGTTGCAAGTGTCACAAGACAACTTCATCTTTCTGAAGAAGAAACACAAAAAACACAACAGACTTGCAATCAATATAAAAAAGGTTTTGACATTTTATCTCTAATATTGTTAATTTTATTCACCAGCAATTTTTGAAAATACATTAATCTTACTTTATCAGTCATCAACATGACTTCTCATTTCCTTATTCCAATTTCTGGTCCATC
This sequence comes from Acanthosepion pharaonis, assembly GCA_903632075.3. Classification (NCBI taxonomy): domain Eukaryota; kingdom Metazoa; phylum Mollusca; class Cephalopoda; order Sepiida; family Sepiidae; genus Acanthosepion; species Acanthosepion pharaonis. The sequence goes on from CAHIKZ030002367.1 coordinate 259,219, forward strand.
TATTCATTTTATTCCTGAAATTTACAATGAATTTTATAAACCATATTTTAATTTTTTGTTTATCCAAATTTTACATTTCCACTTATAAAATGTTGATTTCATGGTCGTTATCCTGTTACATTTATATGTCACCCATACAAATGTTTATATATCAAAAAAGTATCTTAGTAGTAAATCAAGTTGAAAATGTAAGTATCTATATTTCAATTACTGAAATCATTATAATTCTAAAATGTAAGTCATAACAAGAACTTTAAAAATAACTGCATTCGTGTTAATAATAATGAATTATAACTTCTGAAAACACTGAGGAACTCACCACGCTTAAAGGATGTTCATCCAACTTTTTACTTTGTAGTAAATAAATAGTTCACATATGTGACACAAAATAATTTTGCTTTAATAAATAAGATGTTAACTTTTAAATGCTAAGACCAGATTGATATTGCATCAATTTAAAAACAAAGCTTTGCATTTTTGGAAACTCATTCTGGAAATGGGAGGAATATTTACACTAACTAATGAGAGAAAGAGGTCAAAATATATCAAGAACTGGTCAAACAATTCGAACAAAAAAATGGAAGATATACTATGACAATTAAAGATGGAGCTCATATTTATTTTAGGGGCTTTGAAGTCAATAGTCGTTGTGCAGAGCAAATGAAAATTTACTATATGGGAACATAAAAGAATTTTTTTTCTTTTGCTTTTCGGTTACTGATTAATAAGTATTTTATTATTTTTTTTTTGTTAAATTTACTGCAGTTTTATTTCAATATTAAAAATAATGATATTTTTGTAGTAATAATTTGAAGGAAATTTAGGGAGTTGATTCAAAAACTAATTGCACAATATATTTTAAGAAATATGTATTAGATTGTAAAACAAATTATATACTTAATTGAATAGATAGGATATATTTATTTATTGTTATTTGCCATCGAATTATTTCAAATCATTAAATGACATAACGGGAAAAAAATCTAAATAAATTAGTATGAGTTAATTTGTACTGAATGGTTTTGTAAATTAAAAAATAAATTAAAATTTATAAAAGTTTTTTTTTTGGCGTTTGTCATTACATGTGTTTTTTTCAACGTTTATCCCAAGGATGCAGGAACGCCACTATGACAGGTGTTTTTTTTTTGTGTGTGTGATTTTGTTTGAATAAGATTATAAGATAAGCATTAACATTGACCTGATAGTTAATCGAGATGAATCTTTTAAGAACGTGCCATAGATTTGGGTTATAAACATAAAGGTTTATTAAAATTTAGTAAAAGCTATGAGAATTGTATTTTATATGAAAAACATATTACAATTTACATTATGTGTGACTATCATCCTCATCTTTTTGCCATATTTATCACAACGTTTCAGCCATTTTAAACGCCCTATTTTCTTCAGGTTGGAATGTCAAACTGAACCCTTTATTTTGCTCTCTGGATAGACTGTTCTAGTTCCACATGCCATAGATGATCATTATCAGTTATCTCCTGTTAATTTAGTTCTGAAAGTTCTCCACTGCCTTAAAAGATATTGAATTCACACTATTTGGGTCCTGTCACTGGATCTAACTAACGCCTTTATCCACTGTGCCATGTGTCCTAGAGGACATCTGTGTATGAATTTCTGGGTATTATAAACCTAAATGTCATTTTTCCAGTGCTCATACAATTTTTTTTTTCATTACATGTTTTGCTCATATTGCAATTTTTGCTGTTATCATTGCTTTTCTCTGGATTTTTACTGGTTCCCATATTGTATTCATGCTTGGTGCTCAGGAATTTTTTAGCATATGTGCTGATTCCTTAAGTTTACGAATTTTCCAACAGGAGATAACTGATAACTGACATCCATTATGTGGAACTAGAACAGTTACCCCAGTGAGTGAAATAAAGGGTTCAGTTTCGACATTCCAACCACCTGAAGAAGACCGGAGTGTACAATGGCCAAAAACGTTGTGATAAATAAAAAAAGATGAGGACAATAGTTAGTGAAATAATGTAAATAATGTATTATACCTCATCTCAGAAATATAGAAAGACTGTAAAACATGGGCTTAAACAGTGCAATAAAGATACCAGCTCACCTTGTTATGATTTCCGGAAGTAGTAAATCTAAACCAGATGAAGTAAAAAGACAATACTATATAGTAGAGGAGCATGAAAAGCCGTTTTCATTGGCTGACACTGACATACATCAATAAGAACGGTCGAAGTCAGGGTTGCTGTTGGAGCCGATATGATGCAAAACTCGAAATCGGCAATGAGAACAGTGCATCACTGAAGACCATCATTGATGCATCTAAAATGTATGATTTAACTTTCACTTGACAGTTCTCTTTTTGGAGCCTAGTTTACTTTTACTTGATATCTCTCTTGTTTGTTTGTGCCTAGTTTACTTTCACTTAACACTTCTCTTGTTTGATTGTTTGAACCTAGTTTACTTTCACTCGTGACCTCTCTTATTTGATTGTTTGAACCTAGTTTACTTTCACTTGACACCCCTCTTGTTTGATTGTTTGAGCCATGTTTACTTTCTCTTGATATCTCTCTTGTTTGTTTGAGCCTAGTTTACTTTCACTTGATATCTCTCTTGTTTGATTGTTTGAACTTAGTTTACTTTCACTTGACACCTCTCTTGTTGGATTGTTCGAGCCTAGTTCACTTTCACTTAACACTTCTCTTGTTTGATTGTTTGAAACTAGTTTATTTTCACTTGACACCTCTCTTGTTTGATTGTTTGAGCCATGTTTACTTTCACTTGACACCTTTCTTGTTTGATTGTTTGAGCCATGTTTACTTTCACTTGACACCTCTCTTGTTTGATAGTTTGAGCCATGTTTACTTTCACTTGACACCTCTCTTGTTTGATTGTTTGAAACTAGTTTATTTTCACTTGACACCTCTCTTGTTTGATTGTTTGAGCCATGTTTACTTTCACTTGACACCTCTCTTGTTTGATTGTTTGAGCCATGTTTACTTTCACTTGACACCTCTCTTGTTTGATTGTTTGAGCCATGTTTACTTTCACTTGACACCTCTTTTGTTTGATTGTTTGAACTTAGTTTATTTTCACTTGATAGCTCTCATGTTCAAGCCATGTTTATTTTCAGTTAGCGAAGTCCAACAACTTTTTAACGCCTGCAATCACATGTAATTGCAGACTAATTTACTAGTTAAGACTAAGGATGGTACTTATTTTAGAATCATGAATTACAATTTGGTTCCATAATTTTTTTCTTTTATTCAATCTGGAAAAATATGATATTAATTTCAGTAATTTCATTCATTTGATGTCTACATTTTATGAAGTCAGAATGTTCAGTTGTGAAATATTTTTTTGTCTAATATGTGTGATTTGTTTGCTGCAAAGAGAAAAGCCAAGTGAATTTTCTGTGTGGTGAGTGCATAATACTTGTACTTTTATCTTATGCAGTTTATTCATTTAACTCATATTTGTTGTGCTTTTCCTTTTTGGAAAATTAAATTTATTATAGTTACTTTACTGACATCATTTATAGATGTACCTTGGTTAAATAGTTGGCCAAATAGAGAAATAATTGTGATTGTTAATCATAGTTAGGACTTATATACAATTATAGATTTTCTCATTTGATCTTTATCAAAAATTTCTGTCCATATTGTCTTCACAGAAATGACAGATTTGATGAAAGAATGTCAGTCTCAAGCATCTATCAGATTCCATTTAAAGAAAATCATCAAAGAAGAAAAATGGTAAATGTTCAAGGAATTTATATTATATATATATATATATATATATATATATATATATATATATATATATATATATATATATAAGTAAAGTAATAAATCTGTTGGTATTTAATCCAAGTGGATCCTAGTAATATAAAATATTAAAACTGATCCACAAAAAGTGCTCAATGTATTTATTATAATGGGCATATAAATAGGTAAACCCTAAAATCCCAAATTACTTCATATGGGGTATAGACCTAGAGTCTTTATACTGGGGTTGAATAAGACTGACAAAGTTTTCGTTGGTTGAAATGAGTCTGTACTTCATATGAGGTAATTTTGGATTTTATGGTCTACTACTATATGTAAACTGGTTAGACGGAACACTTGGGGGACCATCGATAGCTGTGCTAGTACAAAGTCAAGTCATTGTGACCAAGGGTTTGAGCGTGCTGGCCTTGTTCAGATTGTTGGTCACACTAGATAACAAGCTCTCTCCCAGAAACTGTAACTAAGGTTTGCTCAGCATAGTTGCAGTATAAACCACAGGTGCGCTCTGTGGGTGTTGAACAAACACAAATGTACCTGAGCAAGCATCTGCAATAGGGATTGGCTAGCCACCCTTGTAGATGGGTATCCTCGAATACAAATTGCCAGCTATTATATATATATATATATATATATATATTATGAAATGGACAAAGTCCGACAATTATTTAAAGACATTTTTATATTTATACATTCTTTTTATAGATACAAATATTTAAGTAAATGCTCTGTTTTATAATAAACAGTATTTATAACATTTACCTGCCTGAATGTCTGAGAAATTTTCATAGAAAATATTCATCCTCTGACAGGAATTGAATTTGTATCCTATATGGAACTGTCATTTGGCCTGATGTGCTCTTAACCGATCGAGCCACAGAGGATCATTTGATTAGCAAGGTCGAATTTACTGCCTTATCAGGCTGGTAAATGTTATAAATACTGTTTATTACAAAACAGAGCATTTACTTAAATATTTGTATCTATAAAAAGAATGTATAAACCTAAAAATGTCTTAAAATATATATGTGTGTGTGTGTGTATTAATCTTAAAATTTTACATGTCTGTCTGTCTGTCTGTCTGTCTTTGAGATTGTACCTGCAAAGTTTTTTTTTTTTATGGTTACTCTTATAGCTTAAAAATTTAGCCATTAAATTTTCTATTCTTTCAGGGAACAAGATAAGTGCAGGGAAAAAGTGGTTAGATGTCAAAATGATATTGAAGAAATGAAAACTGCATTGGAAGATGAAGTCAGCTTGAAAGAAATGAGGCATCATGTTGAAGCATTACGGCGACAATGTAAATTACATTTTTTTACAATTCCAAGACGTTCGAAAGATTTATAATCATAACAAAAAAAGGGGCATTAACCCAAATAAAAAGACAGAGCAACCGAATTATGCAAATTATTGAAGTGAAAAAAATTTAAGGAGCCTAAAAAAATTACTTTAGCTTGATCATAAAACCTTTGCGAATTATTGAATGTTAATATTTGGGTTATTATTAATATGTGATTTTTCTGATAAAATACTGAGTAGTTTTAAATATTTTCTTGGTGTGGTGATAAAAAAAATTTTTATTATTGCTATTAAAACAGATATTTTAAAGACAAAGATGAAGGAGAAAAAAAAAATTGTTTTAATATTTAGTACCCATGGCTAAAGAAAAAAAGAAATAAGCACAAAAGCTGACTAGTTTTTCTTCCTTACTCTTCAGAGGTCAATCAAGAATGTCAAAGGTTAATCAAAAACTTAAAAAGAACAGTAATTCATTTCATTTTATTCAGTTACCACATTTTGTGCTGCCACTGTGGTCACCACTCCCTTCCATCTCACAATTGTGGTTCATGGTGACATTCAAAGTAGAATGGTTTGCATGTTCTTTTTGCACTGGGATGTTGAGGTTACCCCATCCTGCCTCTCAGAGGTAGATTTTTTTTTTTTTTTTTTGAGTTTTGAGGTTACCTACTTGTAGCCTTTGCCTAAAGAGGTAGGACCTACAAAGCAGCAGGTGGTTTTGAATTCAGTGTTTCCTTCTCCTAGACTAGTTGCCACCCAAGGTTATAGGACCCAATCTGTCCTGCTATTTTATCAATAGCTGGGAGGGGGAGAAGAGATGGATTCATACCTTTCGCAAAGGTATTAGCACATAAATAAATGTAATGAACTTAACTGGAATTCAAACTCGGCTCTCTGATTCCTTAACCTGAGTTGCTAACCATTACTCCATTGTGCACAGTGATTAAAATAAGGAAAAAAAATTCTGTTTTAGTGGCTATAATAATTTTACTAATCCCATATTTACTAATCCCATATTTACTAATCCCATATTTACTAATCCCATATTTACTAATCCCATATTTACAGAAATGAATGCAGAGAAATTGTGGTGAGAATGATGGGAAAATATTCAACTGGATGTGTAAAATAAAAAATGTCGGTTGGAGTTTGTAAATCTCAAATCAGATATAGAGACAAGAAAATGTGTGAAGAAAGATATATTAAAATTTCTCAAATGGTAAAAATGTTTCAATATAACAAATGTTATTTAAATTTTCAAATGATTGCTTAATTTCTATCTTTTTAATACAGAAGCTGAAAAGTTATCGTCTCTTCTTATCGTCTCTTCTTGTCAATTCACATCTGAATCTTCTGTGTCTTCTGTATTTCACTAAAAAAAACACGTTCTTCACGTTGGTTGTCAAAAGAAACTAAGCAGTCAATTATATCAAGCACAAACATTGAATAGAAATTCATATACAGCCAGAATAATAATAAAAATAATACATAACTGTGTGTGTGAGTTTGTATATATGTGTGTGGGTTTGCATGTATGTGTAGGTGGGTCTGCATATGTGTGTGTGTGTGTGTGTGTGTGTGTGTGTAGGTGAGTGCATATATATGTGTGTGTGTGTAGGTGGGTCTGAATATGTGTGTGAGGGTGAGTGTGCATTTGTGTGTCTGTGTGTAGGTGGGTCTGTGTATGTATGTGTGGTGTATGGGTCTGTATAAAAATATTAAATATCTGTGTGTGTTGGCTGCATATGTATGTGGGTGGTTCTGCATTGTGTGCATGTATGTGTGAGAGGGTCTGCATATGTCTATGTGTGTCTGGTTCTGCATATATTGTACATGTGTGGGTCTGCACATATATATATGTGTGTGTGTGTGTAGTGTAGGATTGCATGTTTGTAGGTTGGTCTGCATATGTGTGTATCTGCATATATGTGTATGTGTGTAGGTGGGCCTGCACATGTGTATTTGTGTGTGGGGGGTTGCATATGTGTGTCTGGGTGAGTCTGAATATGTGTATGTGTGTGGGTCTGCATATGTTTGCATGAGATCCTTATTTTCTTTGCAAGTCAAACATTTATTTATATTGTTCTATAATGTCATCCCAAAACAGGGCAAGAAATACAACAAAATGAAGACAAAGAAACAATTCTCAATGGAATGGCAATTCAAAGATGTGAAGAAGAATATGAAGAATTGAAACTCCAAGCGAAAACGAATGAAGAAAAAATCCAAGCAGCAAAAGACAAAGTAATTAAAGCTAAATACAGGTTGACCATCACTAATCATGGCACCAACAGGATCTGTAGAGAATTAGATGTGTGATTTTTGCCTGTTTACTGATGGTTACATTAGGATGCATTTAACCTGACAGCTAACCACTTCATCCTATCTTTAAAATACCCTGTATGTGTTCGTTAATAAAGGTAAAAGAAAAATTAATTGAAAACCAAGTGAAATTTAAATGACATACACAGTATGAAATCATGAAAGCTTTGCAAAGACAAGTAGCTGTAAATCTTTTTCATAAGTTATCCATTTTTTATGAATAGCATATAGTGTTTCTGTTTCAGGCCACAAAAAGCACTTTATTGCATTTAAAGGTTGTGTGTTGGTATATGGTTGGTGAGGTGCATGTTCACATGTAAACAATTAAAGAAGAAGCAGACAAAAACTTTGGTTTCTACTATGAACCATTTATTCTTTTTTATAGAAGCTGTAGGGAAACAAAGTTCTCAATGTCTCTTGGGTATATTCATTTTCTTTTTCTGGTTCCGAAGTTAGGGTAAGCAATGATAATGGTTATAGTGGTTGAGCTCAAGTCAGCTTTATGCTGAGTTGGAACAACCAAAATATTTACTTCATGGGTGCAACTGCAAAACATGTCCAAATACTCTGTGTTGTAAAGTGGTAACAGAGTTTAATTATCAGTTGATTGGAGAAAAGAGACATTCTCCAGTGGGGATATCTTCATCTACATCCTCCTACATATTGGAGCAAGGTGTTGAAAGATGAAGAGGAAGGAAATGTTTGTCTTTTATTGAACTTAAACAGCACCACCTAATGGGTGTTTGTGGCAAAGGGAAGTGGAGTAATAAAATTTCTGCTTCCTTTATTACTAGAGCATCATGGGAAAATTTCTTTCTTTTTTTTATTCATTATTATTATTTTATTTATTAATTTCATTTCATTTTTCCATAACTTCCTGTATTCATTGGAGCCATGACTGGGGTTAAACATCAACAGGTTATAATAAAAATGCACAAAAGACAAGTGGAAATGTCGTACAAGTCTTTGAAAGTTCTCAGAAATGGCTGATGCAGCAGCTAACACTAACCACCAGTAATGGCATGTCTGCAAAGTTACTTCATGGAAATTAGTACCAGATTACTGATTGTCGGATTCATGATTTTCAACTTGTAATTAAGTGGGCAAACTTGGACCTTCATGCCCCCCCCGCAAAAAAACAGAGCATCAAAGGGACAGTTTTTTCCTTAACACTGCTATTATTTTCAATCTAATAAATAAATAGTGTTTCATATATTTCCTGTAAATTCTCAAGAACAAAAAAAATGTATAAATTCACTTTCATATGTTTAGGTTTTGTTACAATTTTAATACATTATTTACATTATTTGGTTTATATTTTCCTCATCTTTGTTGATTGCAACAAAATGTATGATCTCCGGCCTTCTTCAGTGGTTTGGAATGTCGAACTGAACCTTTATTTCACTCATTGGGGTAGACTGTTCTAGTTCCATGTGCCATGTTTAAAATGGGTGTCAGTTGTCATTTATCTCCTGTTAATTTCCCTCTGAAAGTTCTCCACTGCCTTAGCTGGGTATTGAACTCACACTCTTTGGGTTCTGTCACTGGATATAACTAACACCTTTATCCACTATGCTGTGTGTCCTTGAGGACACATGGCACAGTGGATAAATACCCAGCTAAGGCAGTGAAGAACTTTCAGAGGGAAATTAGCAGGAAATAACTGACAACTGACATCCATTAAACATGGCATGTGGAACTAGAACAGTCTACCCTGGTGAGTGAAATAAAGGGTTCAGTTCGACATTCCAACCTACCTGAAGAAGGCCGGAGCTAAATAACAGCTGAAAAAACAATTTAATAAATATGGTGACAAAGATGATACTATAATACCTCATCTCAGAAATATAGACAGATACAATTTTAATCATTGTTTTTAAAACAATAAACATTGCCAAGGACTGAAGGTAGTTAAAATAATAGTGGTGGCAATGGAAAAACTGTCCTTTTGACACACTGTTTTTTTGTGAGCACAAAGGTCCAATATTTGCCAACATTTCATTCAACATTCTTCAGTTTGTAGTATAATTCCCCATGTATAATATGCCTTCATTCATAATACACACCCCAAAATTTGTGTTGAAAGTGTAGGAAAATGCTTCTACTCATGCATAATACGCACCTTTTCTTTGGTAATCAAACCCTATAAATTGTACGTCTCCAATTTCATTACGGCCAGCAACTCCTACTCTTATTTTAAAAAATGGTTTTAAACATAGAATAATATTATTCTAATTTATTTTTATGATAATTCTTATTTTATTTTACATTTGTAAGTATTGTTAGGTACATATGATTGTATTTGACATCCTTATGGGGTTGTAATCACCAAATGTTAGTGTTAAATTGTCGTATGTTTGTGGTGAGTAGTCATTTCGCAACTGAAATCGACCTATGAAACGGCAATTTTTTAAAGATTTTTTTGTAGCTGTGCATAATATGCACTTTTAATTTTGCTTATTATTTTTTAGAAAAAATGCGTATTATACATGGAGAATTACAGTATTGATTAATTATTCTTCATTTCAATTTGTTTTCATAAATATCCATTTTAAGATATTTTGATATTAATTTTAAATACGAGATTAATTTTCATATATATTTTGGCTTTGTAGTTTAGCATTATACTGTTCTGAATTTTTCTGCTTCCCAAATTTTCATTGTATTAGTCTATGTTAAAAAATGTCTTTTTATAAGCCACCAGGTTAAGACAATTCTCTCTTTTTTTATTTCCTCTTAGGTTGAGAATTTGAAAGTAGAAATTAAACAGACTGAGCAATCAACCTATGTACTTTATGTAAGTCAAAATTTACATTGCTTACTAATTGTAGATTAATATTGAAGCATTCGTAATATTGGTTTTTCATAAATTTTACTAGGATCCCTTGTCACTACAATCTTAACCTGTTCAAGTCTAGGGTTAACTTTTCTTCCTCACATATTCTTCAAATCTCTGCCACTTACTCTATAATCCTCTACTGCCAGTGGCTCTTGGGCCTTGTACAGAGTGATCATCATTGTAAAAAAAAAAAAAAAGAAAGTATTAGATTAAATGCTGAATCACTGTTGTAGTTAGTGTGTGTTGCCCATGACAGCACCTGAGTTTGCTAACCCTTTCCTACCTTCAGGCACCCACAAAAATACATCTTGCACAGCAACTGCCTCTTATATACAGGATGCAATGGATAAATTGTCTTCTAAATGATGCAAAAATGAAAATAACACTGACATCTCATTTTAACAGAGATATTTACCAAAATTGCACAAAAATATCTTGAAAATATTAATTTTATTCAATAAAATCGCCATTGGTTTCAACCATGGCCACCAGACGACTTCTGAATCTCCTGCAACTCTTCTGGATGGTCTCCTTGTTTAAGTTGGTGAATACTGCCATAATCCTTGTCTTCAGTTCATCTTTGGTGTTACAAGGAGTTTTGTTGGTCTCTCGCTCAACTGTGCCCCACACATAATAATCAAGGGGTTTGCAGTCTGGGGAGTTAGGGGGCCAGATATAAGGGGTGAAGTGGTAACAGAAATTGTCTGACAGTCATGACTGGGTTCTCTTGTTTGTGTGGCATGGTGCAGAGTCCTGTTGCCAGGCATAGGATCTTCTAGCAGCCACCTTCTTGACCCAAAGCAGTAGTACTTCCTCAAGGCACTTGATATAAGCTTCCATGTTGAGATTAAGCATCAGATTAATATTTCGTCGTCATAGTCAAATTTGCTCTCTCTCTCTATCTCATTTAGTAGTCAATTTAGTGCTTTGTCGTTATATGCTCGAATAGTCCAATTTAAGAAAAAGTGTAGTTGGAGGCATCTTTATATTTAAGAAAAGAAATAGTTGGCAGCATTTTTAAATTTAAGAAAAAGATTCGGAGGTATTTTTATATTATATTTCCTTCAGTGCAAGCTCATATTTTTCAGTCGTCAAAGCCATTTTATTCCAAATGGAAGCAAATATTTTATCAAAACGTGGAAGAAAGTGATACATGATGGATATCTTTTTATTTTTGATGTAACAAACAAGAGGTTATCCTGAATTAAAGTTTTGGTAATGTGAACAGAAAGATCAATGTAAAGTGAGATTACATAAGAAGGATGGAAAAGTGATTTGCCATTGAATGAACACATCCATGAAACATCTGCTGCAAAAATAGACATTGAAAAGATAAAAATAACTGTTAAGAAAAGAAGGGCTGAAAAACTTGAGCCACCAACTGTTTTTTAATTTAAGTTTTTAATTTACATTATTCCATTAGAGTTTTAATAGGATTGTTAATTCCCTAAATGATTAAAAAGTCATATTGAAAGTTGGTTATTTTCAATGTTTTTATCCATTTTT